>JADRCH010000063.1:3185552-3208615 GCA_019843965.1 Rhynchomys soricoides | reverse complement strand
AAGGGAAGTGTATTAGTCAGTTCCAGCTGCGGTGTAACAAACACCACGGAATGAGGAGAGTCAGTCTTTCCTTGGAATGTATGTGGTCACTTGCTTCCTCTTTAGATACCAGCAAGGTTTGATTAGTGCCTCTCCTAAACCCTTTTTTAAAAATTACTTCTCCACAGACTATTAGAGTTTGGATCTAGAATGTTCTCCAAAGTCTTGGTCACAAGTAATGTGGTGAATACTTCAAGAGGTGGGGCATGGTAGAAGGTTCTAGGCTCATTGGGAGCATGCCCCAAGAGGGCTGTGGCATCCTGGCCACCTACTCTTTCTGTCTTCTACTTTGTCCATAATGAGCTGCCTCTCCATAGGCCCAAAGCAAGAAGATAGTCACTCATGGTCTGGAACCCCACAACCCCTGAGCCCAGAGTTTCTTTGAGTCAATTAGCTCTAGTGTTTGCTAGGATGTTGGAAGCTAGACCAATGTCCAAGCCCTTTCTCCAGACACAGAACGTGTTCTGAGGCATTGGGGGTTATTAAAATGTCCATGTATGAGGTAAAAAGAGAAACAGCTTGCAGAGAAAAGCAGCAGCCAGTGGCAGTCACCATGGTCCACACTATAATCCTCAGACAAAGGCAGAAGGATTGGGTGTTCAAAGCCATCCTGGAATACATAGCAAGGCACTGTCTCGGGAAAGGGAAAGGAGAGTTAGCTTCTAGGACCTCTCTTTCTGGGTTCCCACAGCCTAAGTAGACATAACTCCAGAAAGAAGACTGTTCCGATGGTCTTTAAGTCCTCATGTTTTGGTCACTTTCCCATTCCTTTGTAATACTGTCTCTTTCCTCTTTTGCAGCAGAATTAGAGGAAATCCCAACTACTATCTCCCAGGCTACGTAATGAGTTTGGTGACATTTATCGCTGCTGTGCTGGTCTCTGAAGCTCTCCTTGTCTGAGCAACTGGCACACTGGAGATCTCCCCAGATATTCTGGAATCCCCAAAGCATGGAACAGGGGGAGAACCAGACTTTACAGCTCTGATGGAAACTGGAGTGGTTTTGGAGAGCAGAGAATTGAGCGCCATTTGGTTCAGGAGAAGGCCTTGTGTTTGTAAACCCCACCCCATTCATCACAGCTGGAAAGATGGAGGATGGCAGCAGTATAACCCTCACTCACTGAACCCCGGATCCTGGATTATCCCCCCAGGAGAGGATCTTTGTGATTGAAAGCCTGGAATACCCTTGAGGTAGATACCAGGTGACCAACCTGGACAGTGTGGTCTTTTTTGTTTGTTTGTTTGGTTTTTGGTTTTTGGTTTTTCAAGACAGGGTTTCTCTCTGTAGCCCTGGCTGTCCTAGAACTCACTCTGTAGACCAGGCTGGCCTCAAACTCAGAAATCTGCCTGCCTCTGCCTCCCAAGTGCTGGGATTAAAGGCGTGCGCCACCACTGCCAGGTGTGGTCTTAGCGAGTAGCATGAGGAACCATTTGCTAAACAAAAGTAGCCATTTTTTTTTTAAAGCATTTGCAATGTCCTTGGAGAGGCCATGCATAAGTGCCCAGCACACTTCCTACTCACTCTACACTTTATAGCCATAACACAAGGGAACTACACTGTGTAGAAAAGGAAGCTTTGAAAGTGATGTCCTCCCTAGTTCCACTACATGGTGTTTACGTAATGAAAACAAGCATGCAGAGGCCGTCCCATGTGCCCAGAGCACGAAGCTACCATGGCTCTAAAAATCATCTTCACACTCAGCTCTCACCCTTGCTCTGACAGTTTGTATATGCTTGGCCCAGGCATTATTAGGAGGTAGCAGGCCAGCTACACACTGTTCGTGTCTTATATCTAGACAGAAGATACATAATGACTCACGGGAAGCCTTGGGATCCAGCACTAGACTCATTGATTTATTGTCTGAGAGAAGGTGACTTCAGACAGGGGAGTAGAGATCGAGCCTGGGATCCTTTCAGGTACCAATCGGCCTGCGGCACTCCATCTTCAGTACTTCCTTTCTCCTGACATTGGCTTAAGAACCAAGCATATTTGGACAGTTCCTCTTGTCCCACTTTGTGCAGATATGTTCTTCTCTCTGCAGACATGGATCTCTTGGCACAAGGGTATGTCTAAAACATTGACCCAGCATAGATCAAATGAGCTCAGCCTTTGTGAACTGGCTGTTTTTCTGGAGCAATATGGAAATGAGTGGACAAACACCAGCCAGCTCTGCTTCATGCAAGCAGAAGTCTTACTAGGTCGGCTTTCCCCCTCGAAGTCAAACTAGAACATGGGATAGGTGGGCATGAACACTATGGTTTTAAGAAAACAGAGCTAGAAATATTTATCTTGATTGAAACACAAAAGTAATAAATCAGAGAGAGGGCTGGGACAGAAGATGGTAAGGGACAGAAGGACTTTGCTGGGTAATACGATAGAACAGTTCTCCATGGAGAAGCTGGCCACAGGGCCCAGGCTATACCCAACAATTCACTGTCTGAGCTCTGCACCATGGAGATGTCCTTTACTGAGGTCTCTATCCATTTGTCCCCCAAAGCCCAACTCCTGACCCAAACAACCAATCTCTCAAGGATGATGAGCTTTCTCTCAACCCATCAAGGAAACCATGGTTGGTTTTGGGGGAGAGTGCACATTCCGATGCTCCTCCAGCCGCTAGCTCCACTGGGAAGTTTGTATTAGCACATTGGCCACCAGGAAGCTTGTATTAGCACACTGGCCACACTCTTGACTGCCTGTACTGAGAGCCTAAGTCTGTAGAGGACAGGAAAGGTAGAGACAACAGCAGCGAGGCACTTGGTCAGTAGAACGTCTCTGCATAGTAGGACCGTGTTGATACACAGTACAGTGTTAAACAAGGCAATTGCCGATGAGGTGGCATGATGGTTAATCTGAACTAGTCAGTTTGGTCAGATTTAGAAATGCTTAAATTAGTAGAGCACACACCTGGGCAGATGTATAACTCTGTTGCCAACGACAATTAGATCATGCGTGTAGTCATCTAACCGATTCCTGGATAGATGGATTTCTACTAGATAAAAGGCAGGAGGCAGGGCATTGTTAGGGAAAGGAGATTAGTAGGGGTGTGTCCTTGGGAGCTGTATGTCCCTTGGTCCTTTCCTACGGCTCCTCTCCTCTGCTTCCTGCCTGCCCTGAGGTGAGCAGCCAGAAATGTCTGCTTCCCTGAGGGCCCAGAAACAACAGAGCTAGCCATGATGGCTTCTGAAAGTGTGAAGCAACGTAATTCTCTCCTTCTGTAATGTGTTTCTGTCAGCATATTGTCAAATCAATAAGCAAAGTGACTAATCTTTTTGTCTCCTAGTAGAGCTTGGTTCCTTCGGGCTGTTGAGCCGGGGAGGCCTGTGGGAGACAGTTCTCTAACTTTTTTTTTAAAAAAGAGAACACGTACATGGGATGGATTAGAGCAGAGAATTCCACAAACCCAGCCAACGAGTCCATCCTGACTGCTGTGCTCTGGTTTATATTCACAAACCCGGATCCTGGGATCATACGGTCTGCCGGCTCTGCTGGTCATGCACAAGGAAGGGAGGTCTGCTTCTTCAGATTACTTTTAACTATAGGAATTTTTCAGATATGATCAGAAGTGTGGAGGGCTGTCCAGTGAGCCCCCGTACCCCTTCCTTGGCTTCAACAGTGATTAGCTAGGACCATTTTCTTTTCATCTCCAGCCCCGCCCGTCCGACTCTACCCCAGAATACTTTGAAGAGAACCCAGACCCCATATATCTTTAAGATGCTCAGATTGCAGGGCCTTCCAAGAGCTGGAGATCCCAGTCTATTCAGGAAGAAAGGCATCCAATCTGTTATTACTACGCATTGTTCTGCAAAGAAGAATCTGGTTCATCCTCCTCCACAGGCGTGGCCCACTCTCCTCGCTCCCCTAGACTCCGATTCTTCATTAGGAAGGAAATTACACACTGCTGATTCTTGTCTGGAAATGTGCAGCAGGAATGGTTACAATGTTACCTGCTGGGACATCCCCCACCACTCCCTCCAAGCATCTTGCCTCGCTGTCTCCCCGCCCTCTTCTCTGCCTGCAGTGTCGGTTCCTGCCACCCTCTCCATTTCCTTCTATTTGGTTTCTAGCATGCCACTTTCCCAGCATGCCAAGCTCCTTTCCCCGCTGCATAATCCCAGCAGAACCTTCTCTGTCCTGAGCACTGCACCGCCATCCTCCAAGCTGTTACAGACACAGGAACTAAAAGAGACACTTGGCAGCTAACATAAACACCGGCTGACCTGGTTCTTTCAAACAGTTCCTTATCTCCACCCTAGCAATGCTCCTAGAATAAGTCATAAATGCCAAAGAAAGTTACAGAGGGGGATAAAACACTAACGAAAATTATTATTATTACTTAAAGAGCTAGGAAGAGATAGCAAGGCTCTTCCACAGCCCTAACAGCATCTTTAGCAGCTGTGGGGGGATATTAAAGCCAGGGGCTGGGGGAGGGAAGATAGGGTGTATTTCAAAGCTGCCTGCTGCAGGAACCAAACTTGAAGGGGGGTGTTGTGTGGAATATGCCAAGTGTTTGAAGTGGACAAGATTTGTTGCCTTGATGCCTGTACATACTTAATAACAGATGTTTGGTCTCTCTAGACAGATAATTGTCCTGCTGTAAGGTTGACTTGACCTGCCTGAGCGTCCAACTCCGAGCACCACAGCAATAACAAATGATCTGAGAGCCTCTTTTTTTTTTTTTTCTGGGAGAATGCTCAGCCACGCTTCCTTTTAAGCACATAATTACTCGGCAGCGACCGAAGCCCATACATCGCCCTCTCCTAATGGCTAAGCAGCCATTCGGCCATAATTTATGAGGACAGGGTTCAAAGTTTTAATAATATTTGGATAATATCATTGCCCACACGTCGGTGGTGCCGTGATGGATAGAAGCGGAGCCGGCTTATTTCGATTCCATGCATGACAGTGAACGCGTTAACGACTGGGTACCCGGCATGGCCTTTAGGGAAACTGCCACTAGGCCATCAGCTCATGAATTATAGATCTGGGTATGTGGGATTATAAACAGCAGTGGGGATCACACAGGGACTCTGCTCATGAGCCAGTGTCCCGTTAGCACCTCTTCCTTATGCAGATAAATGAATTGCAGGGCATTCAAAACGGCGTGAATAAACCCTCAGTGGATAACACATTAGCACATCAACATAAAAACCTGGTGCTGGGGCCTGCTTGGAGATATTTATGTTTATACTCTCTGCTCAAGTGGCTTCCTGATTTTTGGCTTCTCCCCACTCACCTCATAATTCCCACATCCTAATGGCACCTCTGGGCACATTTCTAGGATGCTCTGCAGAGCCTGTTGACTTGTGTACACAGTTTTCTCAGATATATTCCTTTTGGGAAGGCAGGTGGGTAAAAGCTGCTCATGAAGTTTGAGGCAGACTTGAGATTGCTTTGGGGAAATCACTCTGCGCCTCAAGGCATAGGCTTGGTTCCTGCCAGCGCCAGAAGAGTTGGCATCTGCCTCTCAAGGAACAGAAGCAAGAGGCAAGTGTATGAGCCAGAAGGGAAGGAGCCCTAGAGATGGTGAGGTTCTGCTCAGCCCACTTCGGAGATCAGGTGGTGAAAGGGAAGTTTAAACAGGAGAAAGGACTCCCGGTGATTATGAAACTTTGTTGCCATGCCAAGATTCCCACCTCCCAAGAGCTCTTCCCGGCTTCCTTATCTGGCCTGAATTTTTCTCTCCCCAAAATGTAAACACCCAACAGCTCCAAATGATAGTGTTAAGACTCCCGACAACGCTTGCCAACTTCCTCCTGTTAATCTAGACTCGACTCACCCTGAACTTTGACAAGGCTCGCGTGCCATACGCATCCTTAGACTTCCCCACTTGTAGCCATTTAATCTGAAGGATTTATTTGGGAAGAACAGCAATTATAGCCGCATCTCAGAATAACTAGGAAACGTGTGTTTAAGTCTCTTTAAGTAGCTCGCTGGAGTTGTTAAGTAGCTCAGGTTCGAATTCCAAGCCAGCCTTGGTGTAAAGACGAGGAATGGCTTGGGGTACGGCTCCCTTATGTTAAGGGGTTTCTGTGTGAGGTTCTGTGCACAGCACTTGGTTTGCGTGCTCCCAGAAAGGTGGGTGAAGGCGGAGGCCAGCCTCCCAGGCAGAAGTGGTGACTTTGGGGATCACCACTTTAGTCATTTCAACACATGCATATAATCATGTAACCATTGCCACCCCAAAACACCTGTTTGAAAAGTTAAGCTTTCTCTGCTTGATGATGATTACGTGGTTGTAATTGTGGAGGGCTGAGGCAGGAAGATGACCACAACTTAAAAGCTAGCACATGCTACATAGTGAGTTCCAGACCAGCCTGTCTTGAAACATCATCATGGTTGTCGTCGTCGTCGTCGTCGTCGTCATCATCATCATCATCAATAACAACAACAGCAACAGCGTTTTAACCCAGACTCATATGTGGATGCTATTAGGTGTCAGTGTTGGCAGTCAGGCATATCCATGGACAACTAGAAGTGACTTAACGACAATCATACATCTTTATGACCAGCTTTCAAGGGACCCAGCAACAAAACTCCATCTTTAGAGGCTCAAGAGGTAATGGTGTCTCTCCTGTCACATGTCCCTTTGTCCCTTTGCACATGTGTCATGGCCCCAATAAAAGTCACATTCTCCCTGCCCCTGTCTCCCTTCTTCTTTCCTCCCTCTCCCAAAGGCTGCCTCTATTTCCCGCCCAGTAAACCTCCCACGAGAGACCTTCTTCACGGTGTGTTTTTGTCAGGCCCTGCTGCCTAGTTCTATCTGTTAAGGTCTTTGGAAAGTGGATGAGGTCATGGGATGAGTTCCTATGAATGGCAGGAGTAGCTTTATAAGAAGACAATCCAGCTGTGTCTGATAAGACCATGTGCTGATGCAAGGCCATGCCCTCACCAGATGCCAAACGGACCTCAGTACCCTGCCTTCAGACTTACCACCAATCTACAGAACCATGAGCCACAGACATTTCTGCTTTTCATTAATTACTCACTCTCTGAAATTTTACAACAGAAAAGAAAAAGGAAAAAAACAAAGACAATAACCCGACAGACTAGCTACTGGCACTCTGTCCATTTTGCAGACAGGGAAATCAAGCAACAGAGAAGGCATTTATTTACCTTACCCTTGGTCAAGGAGCAAGGTCAGAAGTCACTGATGAGATTGGGATGCGCCAGCCTGTGTTCCCTAATAGGAAGGCATGCTCCTAAATGCCTCTGCAAGTACATCAGAGATTGAAACCTTATAGTGTGGTACATCGGCTGATGAACTCCCTTCTAGAGAGCAGGCTATGCAGGGACCTGAAAAGCATCAAGCATGACCAGAAGGAAAACAGAAAAAGGTTCAGAGCCTCCGCCAACCACATGCTACTGACGACCACTCAAAGAATTCTCAACTACCCATGCCGCTATTCCTCAAGGGAAATCAGAAATTAGGAAAATACAACACTGTGTGTGGTATAGCAAAGGCAGCAGGAGGTCCCTGGCCTCTCTATCTTTTCTCACTTCAAGGTCTGAGACCTTAGATTAGTGCCATGATCCCCCTTAGGGCTGCTGACCTCCAAGACTGTGACTGCTTGCCAGCAGAGCCATGGATTCAAGTGGGGAAACTGAGGTCTGGAGAGAGAATTATGTTTCCCAAAGGCACACAGAAAACCAAGATGCAATACTGCCATCCAGATGTTCACACTCAGCAAGAACAGAGCACTCCGTACCTGGCACTTTCTAGAAGCCGGCGATAAAAGGTCATGAAGACATGGTACCTGCCTTCATGGAGAGTTAGTCTGGACATTGAGAAAAGCACTCCTGTCAGCAGTGGTGGCGCACGCCTTTAATCCCAGCGCTTGGGAGGCAAAGTGAGGCTGATTTCTGAGTTCGATGCTAGCCTGGTCTACAGAGTGAGTTCCAGGACAGCCAGGGCTATACAGAAAAACCCCATCTTGAAAATCCGAGAGAGAGAGAGAGAGAGAGAGAGAGAGAGAGAGAGACTCAACAAATGTTTATGGAGAGTAGGTCATCTAACACTGTAATAAACATCACTGAATTGTTTTGAGACTCCCAGAAAATGGATTTCCAAGTAACTCTATATGCTTCTACTTCCAAAAGCCCCAAAGTCAAGGCAAGCGTCCTGTAGTGGAGGGGGATTCTGTGAAGCCTCTGAGGAAAGGCTGTGGTACTCTAAGAGGTAGCATTCTAGAGCTTCTTATTGGGGATGTTGAATCCAGACTCCCTGAATTACATCTGCTTCCCCACCCCACTCCAGTGCTAGTGCTAGAACCCAGGGCTTCCTGTGTGCCCGGCAAACACTCTACCTGAGCTGCACCCATTTGCTCCATTAAGAGCCCTTTAAGGCAAAGCAGAATATATTGGTCCCTACAGTGAAGAGTCCTCCTTCACAGAGCTTTGTCCTAAAGGGAAAGGACAGGGACATTTCCACTGCATAAGAGATTCTGAAATCTGGCTTAGGGGAGGGTTTTCAAGGTGGTGGGTTGACAGCAGTCAGCAAGAATACACAGGGTGTCATCTTATGGATGGAGGCTGGGAGGGGGCTGGTGGAGATGGCACGGGATGTGTGTGGGGTGCTACCAATAACTTCTCTTATTGCAGGATCGTAATACATGACAAGAGATAACTTAAGAGAAGAGGGTTTATTTAAGCTTACAATTTGAGGGGACACCCCTCTCCCCACTGTGGTGAGGAAGACACAGAGGCAAGAACGTGGTACAACTGGTCACGTGCATAAATGTCAGAAAGCAGAGACCATACAGCAAGTTGGATAGGTCTGAGAAACGTCAAGGCCCATGCTGAGAAACCCACTTTCTTTAGTGAGACCTCAAGACTCACCCCCACTTGAGGGCAGGCTTTCTAACAGGGAGCTTATAGGTTGAGGTAGGGAGTGGCATTTCATATTTAAACCACAAGGGAGAGTTTTCAAAGCCTTAGGATATAACGTGTTGCATGCTTTCTGTTGAAGAATTGGTGTGTCTCTCAAAATAAACCATAAAATTAACTGACCAGGCAAAAATATTCACAGGAATACTCAAGTCACTAATGAAAAACATAAACAAACAAACAAACAACCCAGAATAATTATGTGAGCTATGTCAGATGATCAGCCTTGGTTGTGATAAAACACTGTGATCAAAAACAACTTGGGGAGGAAAGGGTTTATTAGTTCATCCTCCAGCTATAAGTATGTCACCAATGAAAGCCGGAGCAGGAACTTGGGGCAGGAACCTGGAAACAGGAATTGGAGCAGAAGCTGGGAAGGAATGTTGCTTCCTGTCTTGCTCTGCATGACTTGCTCAGCCTTCTTTCTTATACTACTCAGGACCACCAGCCCAGAGGTGGAACACCCACAATAAAAATGGACCAGGAACCTCCCACATCAATTACCAATTTAAAAGATGCGTCACAATCTTGCTCACAGGCCAGATTTCCTGGCATCATTGTGTCATTTGAGGTTTCCTTTTTTCCACAGGACTCTAGTTTGTGTCAAGTTGATGTAAAACTAGACAGCACAAGCAGTGATGGTACAATTGGATACTCTGTGGCAGCCAGTGAGTATCAGGAAGATGTAAGGTCTAGTTTTTTAGAGACTCTTGTTACCACTGAAAGACACTGGGTTGGACCACTAGAGCCCTCTGTTTGGCTGCTGTGTCTGCTCCATTGCCATCCAGCAGAAAGAAGAAAGGATCAACGTTACCTGTAACCTCACCACTGACAGGAAGCTGCAGACCTTTAATCCTATCCCACACACATATGGATGGAGGTCATTTTAGTAAAGATGTGATTGTATCTATTCTGCTATCCCTAGATCTTACCTGGAGCCACACCCTTTTTCCTTGTCACGTCTTCTCTTTCCCTATCTAGACAAAATTACACAATTACTTCAGAAATTACCCTCTTCTGCTTCTGTTCCCTGTCATTTCAATAAGGTCACCATTTATCTTACTCTTCCAGTCTGGAAATCATGTGACCCAAGCCGGGCCAATCCATTTGAACCTGAGTTAAAACAATTGACCGAGAAAAGTATGTGACATGAGTCAGGTAGTGTGATGGTTTGAATGTGCTCAGCCCAGGGAGTGGCACTATTAGAAGGTGTGGCACTGTTGGAGTGGGTGTGTCACTCGTCCTAGCTGCCTGGAAATGAGTATTCTGCTAGCAGCCTTCAGATGAAGATGTAGAACTCTCAGCTCCTCCTGCACCACGCCTGCCTGGATGCTGCCATGTTCCTGCCTTGATGATAATGGACTGAACCTCTGAACCTGTAAGCCAGCCCCAATTAAATGTTGTCCTTATAAGAGTTGCCTTGGTCATGGTGTCTGTTCACAGCAGTAAAACACTCACTAAGACAGGTAGGTAAGAATCTTTCCTGAGCCCTTTCTGGATTCCTAGATCGCACCTTTCTTCAGAATACCCTGGCATACCAACTAAATAGGCCAAATAAATAAATAAATAAATATAAAAAATAAAAAATCCTGTCCTAATTAGCTTTTCTGTTGTTGTCATGAAACACTGACCAAAATCAATGCCAGGAAGAAAGTGTTTATTTCATTTTAGAACTCCCAGATCATCATCTATCACTGAAGGAAGCCAGGGCAGGAACTCAGTACAGAAACCTGAAAGCAGGAACTGAGGCAGAGAAATGCTTGGAGAAATGCTGCTTACTGGCTTGCTTGCTTTGACTTGCTGAGCCTGCTTTCTTATATATTACAGGCCTAGCTGCCTAGGTGTGATGCTACCCACAGTGAGCTAGGCCATTCCACAGTAATTGTCAGTCAAGAAAATGCCCACACAGACCTACCACCTCCTCAGTTGAGATTTCTTCTTCCCAGGTTATGTCTAGATTTCTGTCAAATGTTGTCAAAAACTGACTGTGACCATTGCTAAAGACCTTCGTTGCTATCCAATGGGGAGAGCATGTCTAAAAATAAAGCCTGGGAGAAAAAAAAACCAGACTCAATATTCTGATAAGTTGCCTGAGCTCCAAGATCCGGCTATGCCTGAGGCCTTTTTTCTCACTCTGGAACCATGCAGGTATGAGCCAATAAATTCCCTTTATAACATCAGCTAGTATGAGTCAGACTCCAAAACATACTGGCTTTTTCCAGTTGTAAGTAGAGATTGACCCTGCTCAAATCTTGTTCTCTGGTCTACTCTGAATGGTCTCTCATCTGGTAGAAAACACTGCCTCGGACCAGAATGTTCAAGTTGAAGATCTTTTCAGAGAAAGCTGTTGGCCAGTTACCATCTCCTCCTTACTTCCCACCCCTACCTACCAGAATCACACCAACGTTAGCATCACCAGAGTCACCTCCATTACGACCACCTCCAGTTCTAGCATCCCTGCCATCATCAGGAACTCCACTCGATCATCACCATCCCCACCACTTCCTTCCTACATCACTGGCTCCTCCACAACCACCACGTCCAAGACTATCACCATCGCTGCCATCCAAAGCTCAGCGCTCTCTTCAGCACCACCACCATCACCAACATCAACTGCTACACCGCCCTTACCACCACCAAGCATCATCACTCCAGCTATCAACTCTTACACCACCACCACCTTCTCTACCCCTACCTTCAATCATCATTGCCTGCATCAAAGGCTCAACGCTATCATCACCAGCACCTCTTCCGCTGCAGCCCTTACCAGGTCCATTTCACCACCTAAAACTAGAGTGACTGTACCTTCGTGTGCAATTTCAGGCAAGCTATCATAGCCTTCAAGAGGGGTTTCAAGTGATCTGTGCACTCCCTGAGCTGTGGGTCCTTTGAAGACAAGGGATCAGTCACTGAGTGATGGCATGACCTCATCATGGAGAACCCATGTTTGTGAGCAGAAGGGCTGTGGCAAAGACCTTGGCTCTCTCTCTCTCCATTCAACAACTGAATCCAGTGATGATGAGGAAATTCCTGATGCCTCCATTCTGGGTTATACTAATAGCCACCATGTTTTGCTGATCTTAATGGCAGCCTGGGCAGAGTTCAGTAAACTGGGATCTTCTTGGAAGCACCAGTTCTAACAATGTTACTTATGCGTGTTGTGACAAATATATCAGAAGTCAGACAGTAGTTACTTACTAAACTGATCGTGTTTTATATGCAGATTTGGACATCTCTAATCAGAAAAGACACCAAAAATTCCAACCCCCCCTTTTTTGAGATTGACACGATGCCACGTGTAGAAAATTCCACACCTGACCTCGTGGATGTGTGATGGTCACAGAAAAAGTACACTAAAAACTTTGTATGAAAGCATTTTCAGGCTCTGTGTGTAAGGTATGTTTGACACATAAAATTGGCATTCAGACTTCGGTCTGCTACCCTGGGTACATCATGAAGTATATACAAATATTCCTCAACCCACAAATTTCCATAATCCAAAGCACTTCTGACAGAAAGCCTTTTGGATAAGAGGTAGTCTCTCTGCATTTACTCTGCTTAAACTTAGAATGAAATGGATGGACTGGGTTAGCAGGTCTCAGTGTTGGGGTACTTCAAAATCATCTGGAGGACCAGCTGCTTCCCAGGTGCTTAGGTGATGTGCACCTTACTTATCCAGGGACCCCACAGTTCGGAAACACTGCCTTCCCACCTGGGTAGGGAGGGAGAAGGCCAGGAAATCCCAACTCTTTTTCCTGTAGTCTTGGAGCTATGAAGGTGCAGGGCCAAATTTGAGGCCTCATCTGAGGGCAACTCTGGGAAGGACCCTAGTAGATAGGGGTGTGCCCCGGTGGGGTGGGGACTCCAGTTTGGCCAACAAACAGAAGGGGCTAAATCCCCAAGCTGAATTCAGGGCAGGCCGCCTGTGTAAACAGGCTTTGTCTCTGGGTGGATTAAGACCGAGTTGAAGCTGGATTTTTTCTCTTTCCCTCCCTCTCTCTTTTTTTTAAGTGCTGAGAAAAGCCATTAAGGGATTAACACCCCGATTTATGAAAATGGAGGATGATAAAGGAACAATGGGGTGACAGCATTGTGTAAACGACATTGATTCATTTTGGAGACAGGGCTGTTAACTGGGAGAAATGGAGAAATAAATGGAACAATGAGAGGCCGCTTTTACCAGCTTGTCATTAATTAGCCCGGAGTACAATTGTTTTATTGTCCTTTTTGAAAAATACAAAATTGGTAGGAAAATACAAGCACTGAGTAGATCGATGGCTGGGTGTCTCGGCTGACATCTGCTCTCCTCTCCTGAAGCTTTGCCTCCGGAAGTGGCTTTAGAAGGGTGGAAAAGGCACTTTCTCCTAGCAGAAGGGTCTGTAAAGCTTGGGGGTAAAATGACACCCCGGTAAGGGCACTCTGATCTTCTCAGTGGTGGAGGACCGCCTCTAAGCCAGAGACTAAAATCCCTTCTCCCTCAAGAGGGGCTGAAGAGAGTCATGTGATAGGGTGCAGAGAAACCAGAAGCCTGAGGGAAGGCAGGAGGGTTTCAGGGGCAGTGAGGCTCCCACCAGGGTCCGAATCTGATGGGATGGCTTGGCTCCCACAGCTCTCCAGATTGGGAAAACCCTGATCCCTCCTCCACCAGTGATCACCAACCAGGCCCTACAGTCTGCCTGTGCTGCCCACCTGGGATGCAGATAATAAAAATAGTTCTTCAGGCAGTCAGCTGCATAAGATTAGACGGCGTGCCCAACCACGCACCTGAATGGGTACACGGCCAGCCCTGATTTGGGAAAGGATACATTTCTGCCCCGACTGGACCAAGACTTGTGGGCCAGGGGCAGCTCCTGTTAGCAGGAGGTAAAGGGATGGCATAGGCTGACAGCCATGGAAATGGGCAGGTCAGCCGTCAGCATTGCCCTGTGAGGCTCTGACAGGTAAGGCAGGGCACAGACCATTAGACTTGTCCTGGTCCAGTGGCCACACAGGTGCAGTCTGGAGGAGGAAGCCAGGCTAACTGAATGATAGTTCTGTCAAAAACTGCTTGTAAATCTGGGCACCATGTCTAGATTCTGCCCCACCAGACAGAGAAGAGTGAACCAGCCATACAGCTTTAACGATCCTACAAAGGGTTAATAGCGCTTAAGGAGAAATGGAGCTTGGGCAACCAGTTTGAGCCACTAGGAAACTGTAAACAGCTTTCTCATTGTTCTCGCCTGCTCTGACTACTGGCCATTGTTTGGTCTTTAATCTGGAAACACTACAGATATAAACATAGCTATCTTTACAGCATTGTATCCTTACAGTTCGGGATCAAACAATGCATTGCTATGTTTCCAAACTTTACGTTGATATAAAGATGTCTTTATCCCGGCAGGGTCTATCCATACATCTTACATATAAATGTTGACCAATCATAGACTTTTATGCATTCGTGCCACACATTCGGCATCTCCTATGTGCCAGGCACTGCGCTGGAGCAAAGTGCACAGTAATAATGAAAAAGAAAATGTGAGTTCTGCCCCACCCCCATTCCCTAAGGAATTTACATTGCCTGATAAACAAACAAACAGGTACTTTAGAGAAATGGTCACCTCTGACACTACTGAAATCGTGGGACGACGTGAAGCAGGAGACAGATGTGGTTAAGGAGTGGAGGTGAGCAGATTATTTTAGAAACAGTGATGAGGACACTTAAGAAGAGACCTGAGATGGCTGTAGGGGTGGGTCCAGGAGGAGGGCAAGTCATGGCTGAGGCCTGGAGGTGGGAAGTACAGAAAGAGCCAAAGAAGCTGAGGCAGTTAGAAAGAGAAACAAGGTCCAAGACAAGAGCTAAGAGTGGAGGAGAAGGGAGGAGGGAGGGAGGGAAGGGAGGGGAGGGCAGGGCAGTGATCCTGGCCTGGGACCTGGGAAGGCCACTGACTCTATCCAGAAGGCAGAGGAGCAGCACAGTGTGTGACAGGAGCTACAGTTGCTTTCTTGGGTAAAAGGCCACCAGTGTGTGTGTCTCACGCCCCAACAGGGTGTTCACAGGGGCTGTCTGGGGACAAAGGGAGCAGCAACAGAGAGAATGGTAGCAAACTGGAGCTGCCAGCTGTTGGTTAAATTAGAGAGCTCTGAGCCTAGGGTGGCTGTAGCTTACCCTCTCTGCAAGGCAAGGCTGGTGGAAAGAGATCTGTTGTGCTCTCTCACATGCAGAAACGGAGTACCCATTGCCCTGTGTGTAAAAGACCAACCAGCGGCTAATGGCTGAGAAGTGCTCGCAGGAGATGGACAGAGAGGCTGAATTTGACCTGTGCAGGCTATATAAACATATGAAAGCAGCATACCATGTGGACATGATTATGAAAAGTGAATAATCAGAAATAACAATAAATCCCCGATTTTAAACTTGTGGATTGATCTTTCTTGTCCATGATTTTGCTTCTCATAGTTTCAGATACTCCTGTCACTCATAATCCAATAGTAGCAAGTGGAAAATTCCAGAAATAAGGAATTCAAGAGTTTGGAAGAATTTTTGTCACAGCATGTTTGTGATCGTTCGATTTTATTTTTAATTGTTTTTACATTTGTTTGGGGGAGGGGCAGTGCTTGTGTGCATGCATGCGAATCTCATGGCTCCTATGTAGTGGTCAATTCTCCTCTTCAACCACGTGGATTAAGGGGTTGAGCTCAGATCCCAGGCACAGCAGCAAATGCCTTTATCGTCCAAGATGTCTCACTTACCTGCTCTATTTTATTATTAATGATTATTGCCAACATTGTACTAGACCTGATTTATACACTAACTTTATTGATGGTTTAAATGTGGAAAACATGGAGGGTTTCGGCTATCTGTAATTTCAGGCATCCACTGGGTAAGAGGACTACTATGTAGTAAAACAATGCAAGCTGGAAGCCAGAGTCCCCACGACCTGTGATTTATACTTCCTTGGTTTTCTTAGAGAAGGAAGCTTCCAGGACTCATCTTTACCCTTCCTTACCAGACTGCCAGGAAACTCAAGGGAAAGTGGACCGTTAGGGCAACATTGTCTCTCTTCTTCCCATTCTCTTAGCTTCCTAGTATTGTTAAACGTCCAATTAAGGAAAGTGTGACTTTAACAATAAGCAGCATCATTGCATTAGGTGGAAAAAATTTCTAACAAAACTGAAGTGGAGGGGAAAAGCTTCCAGGAGCATATTCTTTTGTAACCATGGGTTACAGGTCAACACGTCAGGTGCTCTGGCAACAGCTTACCTGCTGCTTTAACTCCCTAGAAGGAGATTGCAGGCTGGAGTCACTTGGGCAGACCCTTTAGATCTGACAGGAGGACACCACTGACATGCTGTGTGCCCATTCTGGTCAGTTGGAAGTAGCCACCATTATTGCTCTCAATCCAGTCTCTTTTCAGTGTCCCTGGGGGTTATTGGTTCAGTACCTTATACTCACGTGCCTAGGTCTCACCTGTTAAATAACAGTATTCGCCCATAGCCTAGGAACATCTTCCTGGGTGACTAGCAGCACCTGATATGACAAATGCTCTGTAAATGTTCCTCTCTGGGTTGCTTAAGGAAAAATGACAAGAAAAGTCTATTCAGGTCCAGAGAGATCCACTGTGTTTCTCAAGATACTCTCCAGAGTTGGTTGAATCATATCTCGGAACCCTGGTTATGGGGTAAATTCATTCAATCATGTAAGCACTTAGTTGGAGTCGTCTGAGATCACATTGGGAGGGCTCAACTCTCTGGATTCTGTTTCCTCCTGTTAATATGGCAATAATAGGACCCTCCTTAAAGGACTCTGGAAAGTTTAAGTAAGGGATGTGTGCTGCACACTTTTATGTCAGCTTGACAAAGCTAGCATCATTTGAGGAGAGAGAACCTCGGTACCTCAGTTGACAAAAGACTGCACCAGATTGGCAGGTGGGCAAGTCTCTGGCACATTCTCTGGACTAAAGGTTGACATAGGAGGACCCAACTCACTATGGGCAGTGCCACCCCTAGGCACCGGGTGGTCCTGGGATGCATAAGAAAGCAGGCTGAGCAAGCCATGGGAAGTAAGCCAATAAGCACTGTTCCTCCATGGCCTCTGCTTGAGTTCCACCCTGGTTTTCCTCAGTGATGGCCTGTTCACTTGAAATATAAGATAAAATAAACCCGTTTTCCTCAAGTTGCCCTCGGTCATAGTGTTTTATTACCAAACCAGAAACTCCACCTAAGACAGGTATGTATGTACTGGACAGCAGGCTGCAAGCTTGTGCAGGACTTGTTATGAAGCTTAGGCTGGCCTTAAATTTCTGATCTACTTGCTCCATGTGTCACCATTATGGCTCCACAGTAAAGTTTTTTGTTTGTTTGTTTGTTTGTTTGTTTAATGGATAGTCTTTGGGATATCCAGATTAGTAACTTCTTTTATTTGGGGAAAACTGCCCACCTTTTGAACCTTGGAAAAAGCATAGTCTATCTCCCTCATTAAAAGATAAAAATGATCGTGTCGAGTCCCAGGAAATGGACCTCAAAGACTAAAGATAGTATTTTGGTTTAAAAATGAGAGTCCTTGGAGAGCAGCTAGTACCTGTTCATAAGTTCTCTTATCTACCTAAAAACAATTACCTGAAGAGGATGCCAACTGCCTTCAGATCTTCTCCATGACAGGTCTTTCTTTACTCAGGGAAGAATAAACTCACCACACAGTGAAAGAGAGTAAAAAATCAAATGGCACCTACTGTGTGTTCTCCTGGCTTCTTCTCGCTTCTACAAATGATTTATTCTCTAAAAGTACCTACACCCCTCTGCTTTCCCCCATGAAGACATTATTTCAACATCAACCATCTGGTCCTTCTCTGAGCCTCCTTTTTTACACGGCTCTGTGCATGTGCACAGTAGTGCATTTGAAAGACTTTTCCCCTTCCTATTAGACACTCTGGTGTTTGCTTGTTTCTTCAGAGTTGAATACTGAACCTTCAAAAGAAACATAGTAGTGTAGGGAAGAAGCATTGCTCAGAGTTCTAAAAGGACTTGAGTTTCAGCTCTTTGATATTATGGGCTCCAGGAGGAAGTCTTTCACTGCAACCAAGCACACATGGGCATTGGGATTCTGTAATTTGTAATTTGCATTGAGAGAATAGATCACTGTAAGGATAATTTTGGAGTTTTTGTTTTATTTAAAAGCACAGAAATATTATAAGAATATGTTTTCATTTTAATCCCAGGTATAGGATATGGGGCTGCTTCAGATTGTCCACAGCAGCTGACTATGATCTGCCTCGTGCTCTAGCAGAGGCATGGTTTTACCAGCTGCACATAGTTTCTGTGATTGTGTGACATTTGAAAATCTGAGAACTTTTGAGAGGGTATATAAACGCTAGGGTCCTGAGGGGTGTGATGGGTTGTTGGCTGTTGGTCACCCTTGGTTGTTGTTGGTCACTGTTTGTCAAGTAGTTGTGCACAAAGAAGAAACAACAAGAAGAAATTGGATATCCTGACAGCAAAGATCAAACTTTCGTCCAGGAACTTGACACCTCTAATCAGCAGGAAGTAGTCTAACCATAACATCACCCCCTTTCTGACTCCTGACTTTATTCAGGGATCTCTTTCCTTTCCTCTCTATTCTTTTTTCTTTTTATCAAGTGATAGAGGTTTGAAAGGGTGGAAGAAGAGGAGTGAGGAAGGGTAGAAGAAAGAAGAACCCACAAAGGAGCCAAAGAGAGCTACAGACCACATACCCAACACCCTGGATCATACATAGCCCACGATGCCATGAAAGCCCTGGTACATCAGCTTTACCAATCGTTATCTCACTAAGGCACTACCTAGACTCCTCGGAGAAGAATGAGAGGCAAGAGGAGGTGGGAGAGAACCAGGAGAAAGTACAGAGAGAACTCCTGACAGAGCTCAAACCCTGTAACCTGTGGACTGAGAGCCAGTTGTATTTTTGGTGTCTCTAGCATTCTGGCCATAGTTGTTGGATCAAATGACCTCTGAGCTAAACTGGTACAATTAGCATCTCCCTTCTGGGTGTTTAGATCCACTGTTGAGAGACAGTGACCAAGTCACATGTGTGGACCCTTGAAAGCCAATGGGGAAACTGAGAAAGGGTGAAGAATTTACCCACCCTCAGACAGAAGCAGCAGACTCAAGGACCAGAATGCTCTAGAAAGTCTACATTCCTGTTTCCAGAAGCTTGCTGGGGCTCACTGCCACAGCATCCTTATGTAGAGGATAGAATTCAAGAGCAGAAATGCAGTGAGCTTCAGAAAACTTGAAGAAACAGGAATCACTTGTTGAAGCTCTAAGTCACAGTGGGAACCTGCTGACCGCTTTTTTTTTTTTTTTTTTTTGGAATGGGGGAGGGGGTGTTGAAACAGGGTTTCTCTGTGCAGCCCTGGCAACAAAGACTGCTCAGAATTACTCTTTGACAAGTAAGCATGCAAAGAAGAATCTGAGACCAGACCAGCTGTCTGGAAGAAGTAGAAACCAGCTGAGCTGCCTGGAAGATGTTTAGACCAACTGATGAACCAGGAAAGGGCACACTCTCCAACTTGTTAAGTGGCTTGCAAGCTGTGCAGTGTCCTCCAGGTTCCCAGCTTTGTGCACTGTCATTCATGCCGATGAGGGCTTTGGTGATGCTGCTGTCTTTAAGTCCTTTTTTGCTCCTATTAGTAACCCTTCACCCATATTTCTTCAAGAACTCTAAGAGAACCTCAGTGGTGTACTATAATGACTTCCTGATTGTCGACTTGACTATATACGGAATGAACTATAGTCCTGAGTTGGAGGGCTCACCTGTGATCCAGATCCTGAGGCTGGAAGACTCAAGTTTCTGACCTGAATCTTGACATGGAGATCATGAGACATAGTGGCCATGAAAAGCTTTGGCCCAGGCTCAGGAGACTAAGGCAAGGAGATCTCTGCATTCAAGGTCAGCCTGGGACAAAACAAGCACCATTTCAGAGCTACCATAAATGATGACGCTGCAAATGATGCTATACTTTACAAGATGTGTGGAATGGAAAAGAAAATGGCAAAGAGCCCAGTGTCCTTTAGGGGATGCGGAGTCACCAACAAACAGGCACAATGACGTGAGGAACACTTTTTTTTTTTTTTGGAACTTTTTTTATTGATTCACATCATGTACCCCAGTCCTGTTCCTCTCCCCATCCCCTCATATCTGCCCTTTACCTTTCCAACCTCCACCCAAAATAAAACACACACACACACACACACACACACACACACGCACGCGCGCGCTCCCAGAGGAACAAACAACAACAAACAAACATAGAAAATGAACAGCATAGAAAACATTTCATCACAGAAACTGTAGTACGTCACTGTACCATGAGGATTACTCAAATATGTAGAACATAGACAGCAAGTATCTAGTGTCAAAAGCCATCTGAAAGAGGCAGCCACACCCTACAAAGATGGTTTACAAGTGCCTCCTCCAAATGTTCCTACTTTGGGTTTCCAAAACAAAAACATAAGATTCAAATGGAATCCAGGCATGGCAGCACATGTCGGTGGACCTAGAACCCAGCACTCGGCAGGCTGAGGCAGGAAGGTCTTGAGTTTGAGGCCTGCATGGGTTGCATAGCAACATCCTACCAAACATGAAGACAAGGAAAGAAAGAAGCAGGGGGAGGAAGAGAAGGAGGAGAAGGAAGAAGAGGAAGGGGAGGAAGAGGGGAGGAGAAAGAGAAGATTAAATTTAAAAAAAATATCCTGAATCCACACCTAAATATATGCATGAGTATGCTTGCAATAAACTTAATCTTAAAATTCTTGTAAGAAAACATTGTGTGATGTGGATGACCTTGCCAGTATCTGAAACTTGATAGAGACACCTCAGTTCACGCCTTACAACTCAGATGTTTGCAACTTGGGTATCTTCATACTCACGTTCACTTCTTTCTTTCCTCCTCTCCCATGGACACACCACTCGGTGATGCTTAATGTGTAAGTATACCCACTGGTCAGGATACTAAAGCTGCCATTCTGTCCAACGGGACAAGCATGCTCTACAACTTTTACAACAGTACGAAATGCTATTATCTGCAAACTGATATTATCTGTGGCTGAACACCCTATTTCATCCTCCAAGAATCTGAGACCTATAAAACAAAACATATCAACCAATTTTAAACACATTCTCATTTACTGATGGGCACTGATTTGTCTGATGCAAATGGGGGAACAGCTCAAATAAACAAATGCTTAGCGATGTCCAATGAAGTGTAAACATGATCTAAATAAATGAGTGGGCACATTGGATTCCTGCTCAGTCTCTGCTTCCTTGTTAGTTCATCTGAAGTGATGCCTTCCGTGCCTCCATTTGGATAGGCTTCATCAGCCATGTTGCCTTTCAGTGCTGGCTATTTCTAGAAAATTGATGCTAGAATTAATTCTAGAAACACGTTAAAGCATGTTTGTGACTCTCAGCAAATCCTCTTTCTTGCTCACAGTTGATCATTCCATTACGTCATAATTATCATACAGCTAGAGCGTAAATACACAGTTATTCCCATCCCTCCGTCCAGATGGTCGGTTACATGATAATTACAGTATGTTTGTACTTACTGGGTTTAATTACCAGATAATCAGGAAGAACATGCAAATTGCTAGGTTGTTGTAACACTGCACATTGAACCAAGTAAAACCTGTGTATTGCATAAGTAAACAAGCTCTTACAGGGTACTGTGCTGCTAACCTGTGACGACCCGAAGGCTTGAGGTTGCTTCTAGTGCATTGTGTGTGGGTTTGCATCACATTCCTTGAGCTTGGATTAATGTCCAGATTACAAGGAAATGTAATGAGTGAGACATTCACGTTGCCACGCCTGTGTGGGGACAATGGGGCCCTGGCCAAGCAAGGTGCCAGCTCGTGGCTCTGGTATCCAGTCCAGAGACACCTGCAAGCATGTGTTCACAACCCAACTGTGTACCTGCCCAAAAGCTGGCAGAAAGACTGCAAAATCCCAACCAAATGTTCCTCCCCTGCTCTTAACAGAGGCCAGTTCACAGTGCCACAGTGTTCATACACCCAGACACTGGTAATTTCCCCCTATTCACTGAGGAGAGCTGCTTTGATCAACAATTCTGGTTCCCATTCTCAGGCTACTGATGGATGCCCATTGGTCATTGGTGGTCTCCATAGCATGTGTCCCTGTTTTTTCTTTCTTGGTTTCTACTTGGAAGCTCATGGTTTTCTGAAGGAGTCAACTTCTCCCATTCTAGAAGCCATCTGACCATTTAGTCAGCACATTCCCTCCCCGTGGCCACAGTGATTGGCTGGAAGTTGAGCATAAGCCACCTAAACCAGTTTAATAGTAGTAAAAATTTCTAGCAACACCAGAAACAAGGCATTTCTCTCTTTCCTCCTGGATTCAAATAATGAACTCTTAAGTTTTCAAAGCCAGTGAAAGCCATTAGAAAGAAAGCGGGTCTTTAGTGAGATCACCCAGCCTCAGGAAGCAACTCAACCTGAACCTTTCACATACGATTTCCAAGCACCCACAAGAGCAACCACTCTTGCTTGTGCTATTTTGAGTTGAGCGTTTCTGGTACTGTCAGCTGTAGGCACAAAACCTTTAAAGCTGCCGGGTTTCTCTGCTCTGTTTACCACAGAAAATCCGGTATAGGTTTGTTTTGATTTTTTTCTTTTTGTTTTGTTTTGTTTTGAGACAAGGTTTCACTATGTATCCCAGACTCAGGATTCCCCAGCCTCAGTCTCCCGGGTGTTGGGATTACAGAAAGGCATCATCCTGTTTGGCCTTTATGGCATGAGCAGCCGTTGGCACTGACATAACGTTTCAGAAGCTTACATCTAGACTGCCTTCTTTGTTGACAGGAGATGAGTCATGAGGCCTCATGCTCGGGAACAGAGCAGGTAGGACGGATGGGGAGGGGACTTTGCACGGAACTGTTTTTCTCCCATGATGTCTAGAAGAGAGAGTGTGAGGCAAAACAAGTCAGTGTTACTTAAAGTTTCCATCAATGGCCAAGATGTGCAGGATCCTACACACAGTCAGGAAGCCAAGTGACATAAACCCAAAGGTCAAAGGAGAGGTGAGCTGGCAGGAGACTAGGAGGGTCATGTCAGAGAGATGGGCTCAGACTGTAGGAAGAGCACATGCACCTGTGAAGATTTGCTTAGGAGGC
>JADRCH010000063.1:3144803-3185542 GCA_019843965.1 Rhynchomys soricoides | reverse complement strand
CTGGTTCAGCCTGGATGTGAAGATTTGCTTAGGAGGCTCTGAGCAGTGGCTCTGTCCATCTACCTGGTTCAGCCTGGATGTGAAATTTGCTTAGGAGGCCCTGAGCAGTGGCTCTGTCCATCTTCCTGGTCAGCCTGGATGTTCTTTCTTCAAACACAAACTCATCAGACTTCTAGCCAGAGAGAGCCATAAACTGTCTAGAACATAAAATTAAAGAGACACAGGCCTCCTATGGCCCTATTCCTCTGAAACAGGTGTAAGATGGGGGGGGTAGAAGATACAGAAGAGAAATTAAATGAAGGCTCATTTGGTAGAAACTTCCTGCCAGAAAATAAAGATTCTGAAGCCTGACTGAGAGGAGCCCTGGGGAGGAGCCCTGGAGTGAAGTCTAGAGCATTGTAGGGGACAAGATTCTGTAGACCTGGGAACTGGGAGGAGTCTGAAGTAGGAGAGGGAGCTAGAAGTAAGAGGTAAACAGAGTCACAACTCCAGGCTAAGGTGGCGATTCGCAGCTCACTCACCTAAAGGCACTGACACAGACACTCAGTCAGCTTTGCCCTTAAAGAAGCAACTGCCCATGCTTTTCTCTCTGTTTCCTTTCCACAGCATTTCAAGGGTCTTTGGGGAGATAAAGAAAAAGGTGACATGTAGTGGAAAACATTTGTTTAATTTGATTTAATATTTTCTTGTTACACAGAGATATTCCCTTTTCTATTAATGGTTTCGGAATGTTTCTCATTGTGATACTTCTGTATCTACTGATCTCTTCCTGCCTGACTGTTGGGGAAATCTCAGAGAAAGTAACAGGAAACTCAGTGCTCAGTGCTCAGCACAAGTTGTTTGAAATGTTACACTATATGAATAATTACAAATGTCTTTCTGGTCTCCAATGTATCACAGTGAACCTGAATGAATCAATCTTCTAGATTCCAAAATACTGAAAAACAAACAAGCAAGTATGTTAGTAGAAGAGGAGGAGGAGGAGGAAGAGGAGGAGGAGAAGGAGGAGGAGGAGGAGGAGGAGGAGGAGGAGGAGGAGGAGGAGGAGGCAATATCGACCCGCTCTCAAGAGCTGTATGGATGGCACACACCTGCTATCCAGGTACTCGGAGGGTTGAAGCAGGAAGACCTCAAGTTCTAGGCATTGCCTGGTCTCCAGTGAGTTCAAATCCAGGCTGAGCAAGACCCTGTCTCAGATTTTGAAAAAAACCTAAATCTGGAATTCTCGGAGTGCTTTGCCTAGTGTGAAGACTATTTTTGGTTGTCAACTTGACTACGTCTGGAGTTAACTAAAACCCAAATGACTGAACACACCTGTGAAGGATTTGTTTGCTTGCTTGCTTAGTTGTTTGTTTGTTTTTGTTTTTCTTAATTAAATAATTTAACATGGGAAGACCCACTTTTTAATCTAGATCTTTGAGGTGGGAAGATCCATCTTTAGTTTGGGTCATACCTTCTGCTGGCAGCCTATGTAAGGACATGGATGAAGAAAGCATTTGCCCTGTGCCTGCTTGCTCTCACTCTCACTATCAAACCATTCCTTCACTGGCTTTGGAGTCTACTTTGGGATTCTCATGTACACTGAAGGCCAGCTGAGACATCTAGCCTTATGCATGGAGTGAACAACTCAACTACTGGATTCTTGAAACTTTTGTTGGTAGACAGCAATTATTGGACTTGCTGGATCATAGCCTGTAAGCCATTCTAATAACCTGCCTTTACAAACACACACACACACACACACACACACGCACACACACACATGCACACACATTCATTCTATAAAGTATGTTCCTCTGACTAGTATACCTAGTATACACTCCAGGTTTCAGCACCAGCACAAAAGATAAATAACCCAAACCTACTTCCTGTAACCCCAAGTGCAGCACAGCACAGTTCATGGCCTCGGGTGCACTTGGATAGCATCAGCCTTTCCACAGCTGTCTGAAGTGCAAGACGCCCTTGAAACACTCAATAAATCTTTCCAGGAGCCCTGCCCTCAGCATATGAGGAGGTTGCAAAACCAAGCATTTTTCCAGACTCGAGTCACCCAACATAGCTACTTCCCGCTGGCCAGGACGCTGTCCCCTATGCAGATAGATGTGTCAGTCATCGCTCCTGGTGCTATAGAGTTTAAGTGGAACATTAGTCCACAATGCTATCAAAAAAGAAAGACACATCTCACAGCAGATGACCACAACTATGTGTGCAGCTGGATTCTTATGGTCCAAGACAGATGATACAGACAAGAGAAAGATGTTTATGCCCACGAGCTGCTTACAGAAATATATCTTGGGGTTTATTGTTATGACACCCTTAGCTCCTAACTTTTTTATTTTGGGGGAGGAGGTTGAGACAGGGTTTCCCTGTGTGGCCCTGGTCATCTTGGAGCTCTCTCCGTAGACCAGGCTGGCCTCAAACTCAGAGATCCACCTCCGCTGCCTCCCTGGTGCTGGGATTAAAGGTCTCTACCCCCACTGCCTGCTAACATTTCTATTTTTTAATGTGACTAACAATAATAGAGATTACTGATACAAAAAATGGCAAGAATGGCAACCACTGACCGAGATTATAGTGTGCCACAGTCAAAACTAAAGTAGTCGCCTGAAATAAATAAATCATCTTAATCTGCACAATAACCTTTTAAGACAGGTGATATTGTGCTCCCATCCTACAGAGGAGAAAAATGGAGGCTAGAGACCAAACAGCAGCTGCTACCACAGGGAGGGTTTGAACTCAGGCCACCTGACACCATTGAACCCAACACACTTGGTTCAGGGAAGGCATCCTTACCAATTATTGGACGTAAATCCCACCCGTTGGCTTTGGTGATGCCCTGCGCAGAATAGATGACCGTCTATTTCCTGGCATTTCTTTTTGGTGAACTCCCAGTGTAGAACCACAATTCATACCACAGCCCTGAGCCAAGCAAGCCCCCATCACCTGGGCCAAGTTCTCATTGAAATGTGTGTGCCTCGGGGTGGGGCTAATGATTATTTTCAGTCCCGGTTCCTGATTATTTGGTTTGGGTTTTTGCACGATTAATTAGGAGCCTAAATTAATGCGCAGGGAAACACGTGTCCAGCTGGTCCTCCCAGATGTTCACGGAGAGAAACTCTCCAATTTGCACAGCATGGCAGTGTAAACACGGCCTGGGGAAGCTGGAAGCTGGAGCTGTACACTCTCCATGCCGCACCCCTGGTGGGGAGGCTCCCTAGGCTGGCTGGGCAGCTGCTACCCAGGTCTGGGATCATGCCAAGTGGCAGTGCCCAAAGGATTGCCACCAGTTCTTCTTGCTCACCTGGGTCTTAAACAAGAGAGGAAGAAGGGAACCCAAGCTGAAGATGAGAGGTAAGAAGGCTATCTCTGTGAGGGAAGGCGTCGCAGACATAGGCCTCCTAAAAAGCCCCATCGCCCAATGGTCTTTTCTCCTTCTTACCCTCATCCATGGGTTCGTTTCATTGTCATGGTGACAGAGCTCACTTACCTGCTCAGGTTTCCTTCTATTTGAGATGGTGAGATGCAATGATTAAGTGAAGGCCCAGAGAGGCTACTCAGCGTCTCTCTGTCAGAAGGCTCGTCCCTTCTGCTGCCTCCATTCACAGAAACCACAGAGAAATGGGCACGCACGAGAGGATAGCCAGTAAGGCAGGGGTCTTCTGAAAACTGCTTCCTTCAAGCTGATATTGGCTCTCGGGCCCTGCACTGTGCCAGAAACTGCTACTATAATATCTTCACTGAGTCACTGACACCATGGTCAAAAGTCTCCTGTGCTTCTGCATACGGTACTCTCCTCTGTGAGGGAATAAGATGCTGGCTCAAGGGCTCTTTACAGCGTTAAATGAGAAAGCAAAGCCAGACGCAAAAGACCACAGAGCACAGAGCCGGTACTACAGTTTCTCTGAGACTACTGTAAAAGTCACAGGCTCAGAGACTCCTGGAGTACAGACTAGCAATCCAAGGGCTAGAAGCATCAAGGAAGGATGACCTGAAGATGTGTTCAGTATGCACTCAGTTCCCATATAGGATTGAAAAAAAAAAGCTCTAGACATGGACAGAAGTGGTGGTTGGTTGCAATTTAAATTTAATTAATGCTATTTAATTAACATTTAAAAATGACTAAAATGGTAAAAAACATATGTTATGAATG
The DNA here is from genome assembly GCA_019843965.1 of Rhynchomys soricoides. Lineage (NCBI taxonomy): Eukaryota > Metazoa > Chordata > Mammalia > Rodentia > Muridae > Rhynchomys > Rhynchomys soricoides. The sequence goes on along the minus strand of JADRCH010000063.1, from coordinate 3,181,392 downwards.
CTTTGCCATTATAAAAGAAGAGCAGCTCCCTGAGTTGGGGCTAGCTGCTAGACAGTTTCGTGGATGCGTGGGCAGGTGACTTCTCTCTGTGTGTAAATGGCCTGCCCTCTGTATGCTCTTCCCTTGCTGAAGTTAGACACCAGTGGTCTCCACAACATTCATGCATAAATATCAATGATGTTGCTCTAGATCAGGGGTTCTCAACCCGTGGGTTGTGAATGCTTTCACAGGGGTCACCTAAGACCATCTGAAAACACAGTTATTTACATTGGGATTCATAACAGTGGCAAAATGACAGTTATGAAGTAGCAACGAAAACAATTTCTGATTGGAGGTCACCACAGCGTGAGGAGCCATATTAAAGTGTTGGAGAACCAGGGAGGCTGAGAACCACTGTTTTAAATGATGAATACTGGGGATGGGGACAATCTACCCTCTGGGGACATTTTATTCAATTGTCACTTTTCTGGAATTTATGAGTGGGGAAGAGAGACTTTCAAATTTCCCTTTTTGGTCTGGAAGTGAAGATTTAGATGGCGATAATGAAAAAAATTCTCTAAAATTGCTGGATCTGATTTAACGGTGAGTGGTTGGGTCTTCAGTAGTGAGGATTGATCATAAAATAAGGGGTTTACTTAGGACAACCTCATACACGCGTGAAATGCATTTGGATCAGCGCCCACATTACTCACACTGACCCCCAATAGTTTTCTTCCTATTCGCTGGACGTTCCCTTGTAGTTATGTGAGTTCAAATCTAGGCTCCGCGTCTGCGAGAAAATAGGACATTTCTTTTTCTAGGCCTGGCTTATTTCACTGAGCATGGCGGTCTCTACTTTAATCTGTTTTCTGTTATAACATGCCTTTTTTCTCCTCATGGCAGAATAATGATCTGTTGTGTGCATCTGCTGAATTTTCTTTATCCATTCATCCATTGATGGGAAGACAGGCTATCGCATAGGTTGGCGATGGTGAGCAGGGCTGCAAAAATATCACAATGAAAAGATGTTGACAGTCATTCATCAATGTAGATAGCTTTGAGTAATACTGACATCTTGAGAATATTTTATAACCTGTGAACACGGGATATGTTTCTGCTCATATCTTCTCTCATCAAGCTTTTAAGGTTTCCATTACATAGTCTTTCACATCCTTGGTTAAATGCACTCCTAGGTATTAAATGATTCTTTAATGCTCTTTATTAACATATATCAGTTATACATAAAAGTGGATCTTTCTATTAACTTATGCATATTGTATTTCTACTGTATTTTCCCATTACTACTCCTGTTTCTCTCACACACATCCCTCCTTTTCTCTTTCTTTCTTTCTTTCTTTCTTTTTGTTTTGGAGAGGAGATTGGTGGTGGTGGTAGTTGGTTTTGGGGTGTTCGTTTGTTTGAGATAGGTTCTCTCCGCAGAGCCTTGGCTGTCCTGAAATTCCCAGAGAGCTGCCTATCTCATCCTCTTGAGTTGTGGGATTAAGGGCATGCACCACCACGCTTCGCTTGCCTTCCCAAACACACTTTATAATCCTCTTGTTCTTTTGACTTGAGACTGCCAACTATCCTCATGGTTTGGGTTTTGGTTTTAAAATACCTCAGTGAGTTTCAGGAGGGTGACTTACAGGATCTTGGGTGAGAGTCCGTTGACAGAAACACTGGCATCTCACCAGTAGCTAACGGTGGTATTAGGGATTGAGTGAATCTGTCCGTGACATTTGGTAAGATGGCCACCTTCACAATATTGATTCTTCCAGTCAGTGAACATGAGAGGTCTTTCAATCTTCTAAATATTTACTTCCAACCCAAAACAGGAAATTTGAACTACCAGAGGATAGAGAAGGAACTACTGGGAGAGAGGGGGAACAGGGTGAGTGATATTTCACCCTTCCCTGTCACCCACTAACTAGTACAGATACGCAGGGACAGGTCCAGTAAGCCCCCCTCACTTCATGACAAGATGTACACAACACGACTTCAGTTGTATACAGACCTTGTGCCTGTAATCACAGCTGTTGTGAGTTCAAGAGTGTAAGAACCAAGACTGGAAAGATGGCCCAGTGTAGTAAAGAGCGCTTGCTGCCCTTGCCCAGGGCCTAGCATGGCAGCTCACAGTGATCTTTAACTCTTTTTTTTTTTTTTAAAGAAAAAAAAAAGATTTATTTATTTGTTATATTATATATAGGTACACTGTAGCTGTCTCCTGACACTTTTTTTTCTTGCTCTGGCCCCACTTGCTGTAGCTGTCTTCAGACACCCCAGAAGAGGGGGTCAGGCCCCACTTGCTGTAGCTATCTTCAGACATCCCAGAAGATGGGGTCAGATCTCATCACAGATAGTTGTGAGCCATCATATGGTTGCTGGAATTTGAACTCACGACCTTCAGAAGAGCAGTCAGAGCTCTTAACCACTGAGCCATCTCTCCAGCCCCAATCTGTAACTCTTAATTCTAGAATCTAACACGTACCTCTAGCCTCCAAGGACACCAGGCATGTATATGCATGAAAGCAGACACTCATACACATATAAAACAATCTTTTTTTTTTTTTTTTTTGTGACTCCAGATCAGGAAATTTTATTGCTGACATGCAGGAAGAGTCCCCATGTAGTACAAAAATTCGTCTTTATACAAACTTTTTTGTGACTTTTTCCATTTTGTTTTTTTTGTTGTTGTTGTTTTGTTTTTGTTTTTCTTTACAATAGGACTTCTCAGTGCCTGACAACAGTGAGGGCAGGCCACCCTCCACTTGTCTGCATTGCCAGAAATACCACCAGACCCAGGTTGCCCTCAGAAGGAACCAGGCTGGCTGATGGCGCTGCAGACCTGAAGGTATTGCTTTTAAAGGAGGGAATGTGGAGTCAGGTCTGAGGGGCTGGGCAGGGGCTCTGCCAAGGAGGGCCTCAGAGCCTCACTGGGGGGCAGTCACGGGCCAGGTGCCCAGGCTGACTGCATTCCCGATCCCTTCGGAGACTTATCACTATCAAATAAATATAGAAAAGAGCCCTCCTCCCCAGCACCATGCCCTGACTCTCAGTGGCCGGATGGCTGAACTAGAGGCAGAGCTTAGTGCCAGGGGAGTAACTGCTGGGCTCAGGTGGGCTCCCACAGACCCAGCAAAACAGAGGCACAGGCACCCAGGGCTGTATATGGGGAATGGGGAGGAAGGGGCATGGGCAGCCCTGCTACTGCTGGCAAGAGGTGGCCCCTTTTTTTTCCAGATGGGGAAACTGAGGCACAAGGAGGTTTGGGAACTTGCCCAAGGTCACTCACAGTGAGTTAGCTTTTCAGGGGGTGAGGGGCAGCTCACACTGTAGGAAACATGGTCTCCCCATTGGAGAGCAAGAGGCAGGAAGAGTCTAGGACTACCTACCAGGAGGGTGACATCACCCTCTCTGTGGGGACACAGGATGTAGGCCTCCAGAGTTGGGTCTTTGCTTGGTACTGGGTGTGCCAAGTCCAGTGCAGGGAGGGGCATTCTGGAGAGAACAGCGTTTCTGGCAAGACGGGCATCCACTTCAAAATTTCGGCTCAAAAAGGATAGCAGGGCTGTTCTCAAGCCAGGAAGGTAGGTCCCCAGTCCCTACAGATTTCCCTCCAAGTCCTACCCCTAAGTAGGTATCCGCCCAGAGTCTTCTGGGAGAGGTACCACTTCTGTGACAGGGTGAGAGGGTCTCTGAGCACAGGTGGCCTGTCCTCAGTAGGTATAGAGCATCCTCCAAAGTTGGCCACAGGTCCCTTCACACTAAGTCTATGTTACCTGGGTACCACGTGAAAGATGGAGGAGGCGGGACTAATGCAAACGTGCAGCACCTCAAAGAAGCTGCTAGAACAGAGAGAGCGCCAAGTCTAGAAACAGAAGGCCTGGTGGGTTGAGAGCAGAGAGAGGAACTGGCAAGAGGGCTCCTAGGTGCCTGGGGGTTAGAAGGGAGCCTACACACATGTGGGCCCCGTTATTCAGCCAGGCTCAGGGGTGAAGAGTGGCCATGGGCTGAACCTAGAGATAGAAGTTGGGTTCAGTAAAAAAATAAATATATTTGACTTGGGAGGAAGGTGAGGTGAGAGTGTTCCAAAGCTTAGACTGAGGGCAGGCCCCCGGGGAAGGGCAATGGACGGTGAGAGGGGGTGTTTCCTGGGGGCCAGCAGCAAGCTGCATGGTCAGCTTATATGGACTGTGGGAGCAGTGGCCTGGCCAGGCCGCAGCTGTTCCAGTGCCTGGGTTGTGAGCATAGGCTCCCCTCTTTCCTCCCAGCACTCAGTCCAGAGACAGCGTGGTTAAAGAGACAGAGGTAGATTAAAATGTCATGATTAAAAGCAGATTAGGTATCTATCTAGAATTCTCAGATAAAAAGAACAATCAAGCAATCATCCCAAAAGGTGCCTGGCTATGACCTGGGCTGTTCCTATCCCTGCCCTGTCCCTACTGCAGCCTGGGAGAATCAGTCCAGCAGGCAGACCCGATGGCTGGGCCTCAGGTGGGCCAAGGAGAGGTGTGCTGGGACCAGTGCCCTAGCTGAGGGCACTATTTCCGCAGATAGCATTGTGCCAGGATGGCTGTGTCCAAGGAGGTCATTGGCCGTGCATCGTGGCCTAGTCGTCGGACTGGTGGCATGCTACCAAACTGCCGCTTGGGTACCCAGGTCCAGGCCTCATGGATGGAGCTCTTCTTCAGCCAGCAGCAGCTGCTGTTGCATGTAGTACTGGGAGCATTCCTCTGTTACCTTTGCCTCCTGGGAGCTGTCAGAGTTGCTCATTTGGTCATCGATGTCGGGAACCACTTGCAAAGGCCCACTCAGAGAGGACAGGGACTGCCAAGATGCAATGATGGCACTGAGGGCCTCCAGGACATCGGCAGCAGCCAGGCATTGCTGGAGGTCAAGGACCAGCAGTTTCCGGACAAGACACACTGTGTTCTCAGAGACTCTCCCATCCTCGGGAATGGTGTACGCAGCAGCCTTGATCTTGCGGAAGAGTTCCTGGGGGATGCTGTCGTAGAAGGGGAACTGGCCGTAGAGCATAGTGAAGAGCACCACACCCAAGGCCCACATGTCACTAGGCTTCCCCCGGTATGGCTGTCCACTGAGCACATCAGGACTGATGTAGGCAGGGCTCCCCCTCTGATCCTTCAGCAGGTCCCCCTCACTCACAAGGTGCTTCCCAAGGCAGAAGTTGGTGATAGATATCCGATGGGTCCTTTTATTGAGCACCATGTTCCCAAGCTTCAGATCTCTGTGCACGATGTTTTTCTGGTGCAGGGCTTTCATGACACGGACCACATCGTAGAAAATGACCACAGTCTCCCGCTCACTGAGACTCTTCTCCTTGATGACATAGTGCTGCAGGTTGATGAGGTCAGCAGTCTTGTCACTGAAGTCGTGTGCACAGAGGCAGTCAAGGACAAGGCGAATGCGTTTCTTCATCTTCTTTACCATCCGACCAGAGTCTGCGTCCTCCACCGCTTCACAGGTGCGGTCCTGGAAGAGCCCATGATGGTGGACCACGCCATCCTGTGTGTGCAGCAGAGAGAGCAGAGAGTACTCGGTATGCAGCAGCATCTTGCCCTGCCTTTCCTCTTGGCTCTCTATTCCTTGCTCGCCCCTCTCCTCAAGAGTGAGGATCTTCAACTAATAGAAGTCATCTGTGCCATCTTACCTTGCCAAACACTGCACAATGCTTGGTACCGGTGAGTTGCCCAGGCGGGGACCCAGGATGAACGGCCCTGCTCTCTTTGCATTATTTCCAGCAATGCCAGTCCCTAGAGCCTTGGCCCTGGCCGATGTCTCCCCAGCTCCTCTGTCTGATGCTCTCCGCTTCATTCTCAGTTCTTTCCCGGGGGATCAACGCTGCTTGCCCATAGTCCGCAGCCCAGAGCCGGGGCTGCTCGGCACTCCGTCCGGGTGGCCGGGACCGGGCCGGGGGCGTGGGAGCCGCTCGCTGCCGCCTCCCAGTGCAGCCACCAGAGCTGCCGCCGCCGCCTCCCTCCATGGCTGCGGCCTAAAACAATCTTTTATTAAAGAAGTTCAGCCACTCTCTTGATCTACACCACTCTTCCCCTTCCTATAGCTTTTCCATTCTTTTAATCCCTCCCTGAGAGCCTCTGAGCCGTGAGATGCTATAGATCTCTCCCACCTGAGCATTCAATAGTCACTTACTCTTCAAGTCCTAGCAGAAGGTAGTTGGATGCCCCTGAGACAGATTTGCCACTACTACACCAGTGAGTACATCTTACTTGGCAGCATTTGTTGAAGAGGCTATCCTTTCTCCAGTAGGTAATTTTTGGACTCTTTGTAAAACAAATCATGTGGCTGTGGCCACGTTGGTGTACATCCAGTTCTCAGGGCTGCTTGATCGTTGTTGTGTTCTTTGTACCAGTTCCACACTGGCTCTTAGTGTAGTTTGAAACAGTATCAAAAGATCTGCAGAGTTATCCTTTTTTATCCAAGATTATTTGTCTATCTAGGGTCTTCCATGTAAATTTGAAGATTTTTTTCCCATTTCTGTAAATAATGGTGTTGTAATTTTGTTAGGCACTGCATTGACTCTGTGAGTGGTTTTTGGTAAGATGGCCATTTTCACAATATTGATTCTTTCTGTCAGTGAACACGAGAGGTCTTTCAATCGTCTAGTGTCCTCAATTTCCTTCTTCTTTGTTTTGAAGTTTGTGTTGTATATGTTTTCACTTCCTTCAATAAATTTAGTCCAAGAGTTTTTGTTCTTTTGCTCGTTTTGTTTGATTTTGTGCCTACTATGGATGAGATTGCTCCTCCTGTTTCTTCCTTGGTGTGCTGAGCATTGCTGTATGGAAAGACTGTTACTGCTTGTATGTCGATTTTGTGCTCTTCCAGTTTGCTGGAAATGTCACTCAGTTCTGACAGATTTCTCACAGATTCTTTAGGGTCCCTTATGTGTAGAATCATACCTCCTTCAAGGCAACCACCAAAGTGATGCCTTGATTTCCTCAGTTCCTGTTTGTATCATTGGTATTTCCCTTCTTTGTCTTCTTGCTGTAGCCAAGACTTGGAGAACTGTTACTGAATAGGGGGAAAGAGTGAACACCTTTGTCTTGATCCTCATCTTAGTGGAAATGCTTTGCGCTTCCCTTTAGCATGGTGTTGCTATAGGCTTGCCTTTATTGTGTTGAGACATTCCCTCCATTCCTAGCCTCTCCATGGTTTTTTTTTTTTCCAATAAAGTAACATTGGATCGACTTTTTATGAATCTATTGAGATAATCATGTAATTTCTGTCCTTGAATCCACTAATTATCTATGTGGTATATTATTTATGTGTATTGATTTGTGTATGTCGAAGCATCCCTGCATCTCTGGAAAGAAGCCAACTGGATTATGGCCAATGATCTTTTTGATGTGCTCATGAATTCCATTTGAGATTGGTCTACAGGTTTATCTATTACCGTTCTGTTTTTATCTAGTTTTGATATCAGGGTATCAAATTTAGATACCCTGATATCAAAACTATTTGGAAAGAATTTGGAAGTATTACTCCCTTTTCTGTTTATGAAATCATCAGAAAAAGATTAGTTTTTTGTTGCTACTTCTGGTTTTTTTGTTTGTTTGTTAGGTTGGTTGATTTGTTTGTGTTTTGTTTTGTTTTGTTTCTCAAGTCAGAGTTTCTCTGTGTAAAGCCCTGGCTGTCCTGAAACTCACTCAATAGACCAGGCTGACTCGAACTCACTGAGAACCTCCTGCCTCTGCCTCCCGAGTGTGGAAATTAAAGAGGCATGTATGACCGCCACCTGTCAACGTTCATCTTAATTTAAGGGACTAGAAGAATTCCATGGGTGAATCCATTTGAGAAATTGTTTTATTACTATTTCAGTCTTGTTCCTTGATGTAGGCCTGTTTAAATTATTTATCTCATCTTGTGTTGAGCTTCGGTAGGTCATATGCATCGAGAAAAATCATCCACTTCTTTTAGATTTTTCCAGTTAGTTGTAATATCAGTTTTCAATACATGCCTCTATGGTTTTCTGAATTTCACTGATATCAGTTGTATGTCTTTCTTTCATCTACGATTTTATTAATTTGTTTTTTTTAAACTTCTCTTGGTTATTTTGATTGTGTGCAAATTTTGTTTTTTGTTGTTTTTTTTTTAAAGAATCAATTCTTGGTTTTACTAATTTTTTTTCTATTATTGTATACATTTTTACTCTATTAATTTCTGACCTGATCTTAATTATTTCCTTATATCTACTGCTTTTGGGGTTGACTTCTTGTTTTTTTCTGAGTGTTAAAGTGCATTGTTAAGTCATTTATTTGAGAACTCTTCCTTTGTTTAGTTTCTTCCTTTGTTTGTTTAATATATAGGCACAGCTATGAACATGTCTCTTAGGACTGCTTTGGTCATTTATTTTCCTTCAGTTGTAGGAGTATCTTATTTTCTTCTTGATTTATCCAGGGAGCCATTCATTATTCAGCAAGTATCTTGTTTAGTCTTCACAACTTTGTAGATTTTCTGTAGTTTCCCATGTTCTGGATTCCAAGCTTTATTCAGTTATAATCAGGCCAAATACGTGAGTTTAAGGTCTTTTTATTTTTTATTTTTTGGAGGTAGCAAGTAGATGGATCCAATTTTTAAATTCAATCTACTATTCTGTGTCAAGATCATTGGATAATTAAGACCATGAATATTCAGTTTTTCTTGACAATGTTATATTGAATCTTGCCATTTGATAATTTCATATGTTCAGTGTTTTCCTGATCCTCGTTTGCTTAACTAATGTCCTCCTATCATTTTTCTCTGTAGCCTCTCAGACGTGTTTATCACTCTCTTCAGTCTGAAGGATTCTCTTAGTACATTCTGCAGAGCTGGCTTGGTAGTCATAAATTCTTTACCCTTCTTTCATCATGCAATGTTTTTCTTTCTCCATCAATTATGACAAACGATCTTGATGTATACAGTAGTTAGGGTTGCTAGCTTGAACTTGAAAGACACTATTCCATGCCCTCTGGCCTTTAAAGATTTTGTTGGGAAATCAGCTGTCATTCCTAGCAGTCTGCCTTTATATGTAATTTGGCTAGTTTGTTTGTTTTTGTTTTTTCATTGCAGATCTTGACACTTTTGTTTTCTCCATACTTAGTGTTTTAACTATAATATGGGGAGTTTCCTTCTAGTTCTTTCTGTTTGGTGTTCTACATGCTTCTTTTCTTAGAAGAACTTCTCTTTCCCTAGATCTGAAGAAATTTCTGCTATTATATTGAAAGTATTTTCTGTGCCTTTGGCATAGAATTCTCTTTTTTCCTATAATTCATAGTTTCCTTTTATTTTCTTCAGGGTATTCCTAGGATCTTGCACGTTACTTTCAAATGTTTTGTTTGGTTTGGTTTGGTTTGGTTTTTCAAAACAGTTTCTCTGTTTACCCCCAGCTGTCCCCAAATTCACTATGTAGACCATGATGACCTTGGACCCACAGAGATCCATCTGCCTCTGATTCCCAAGTGCTGGAATTAAAAGAATGTACCACCACCGCCTGGATCGATTTTGTTTGTTTGTTTGCTTGTTTTGTGTTCTGTTTTTAACTTAACCTTGTCACTTCCTGAATGACCCAACTCTTCTACCTTGTCTTCAGGCTTTGACCTTCTGTCCTCCCCATGATCCTTTCTAATGATAAGCCCTTCTATACAGGTTTTGATTTGATTTACTGACTCTTTTAGTCTCAGATTTTTTTTTCCTGTCTGTATTTCCATCTCTTTATAGAATATCCTGTATTTCCTTTCTCATCTCCCTTAGCTGTTCTCTTGGAGTTAACACAAGAGTTTTTTCATTTGCTCTTTGATTTCTTTGAATATATTTATGCTCATTCCTTTGAATTCTTTATTTGGAATATTATCAAAGTCACTCCTCTTGGTGACCATTACTATGGCACTGATAATTTTTGGTAGAAACACATTGTTGCTTGTGTTTTTGTATTAAGACTTGGGCCTCAGGAAGGAGTCAGACCCTTTATTAGGTTTGTTGGTTTGGGAGCGTTTGTCCATTTGCTTTGTCACCTTGCTTTTGATGCAAGTATTTGCAATGCTTAAGAGAGGATGGGTTATAGTAGAATTGAGGTATTATTTTCCTCTATTATACTGGCTTTCATGAAAACAGGCTATATCCCTGTCCTCTGACCGAGAATACTATCTACAACAAATGTTGGTAGCCAGGGATAGACCCGAAAAAACAGAATAAGAGCAATCACTTCTAAAGCAGTAGTCTTTATAGGGAGTAAAGGGACACTGATAGTACTTTGTGTATTAATACATACATTTTTTTGAGTATACGTGGCAAGTAAATGGAAAGAAAAAGAGAATGTAGTAAGACTATATGTGCTGGGGCAATAGAAACCAGAGAAGAACATAAATAGAAGCAGACACTCAGGGATGAAACAGAACAGGGGATGAGGGAGTTTGGCCTAAAGGTCGACTAAAGGGAGGTAAGCAGATGCAATCAGATCACAGGAAAGAGTCCTGGTTCTCAGGAGATTGAGATCCTGCTAACCAGGTCAGGCGACAGGACCAGAAAAGGAAAAGAGAAGAGTAAAGAGGCAGGAGAACAGCAATGTAGGGTAAGAACATAACAGGACCACACTAGCATGCTAAATCAGATGTTACTTTCAGGGAGAGTGTGTATAGTGAGAGGGAGCTAGCAGCAGACAGGAAGCACATGATATGAACACTGACTGGCCAGGGCGCTGGATTCTGTCTAGTTTCCCTCCTGTTCCTCCCCCAGCTCCTAGAACCTTGTCTCAGCACTGGGAGTTGCTCTGCCACGGGTGGTCCTGGTCTCCTCTCTATTACACAATATTTTATGTTATTATGAATTCTTCTCATACTTCTTACGCTGTTCATTGCTGGTCCACGCAAACACAAATGATGTTCATGAGTTCACTTCCTGCCTTGCTGGGCTGCTGAGTCATTTATTAGTTCTAACTTTTTGTTTGCTCTGCAGATCTTCTCAGTTTTCTGTCAATGTGATAGTGGATCTGCCAACAGAGGTAATCTTACTTCATTCCTGTCTAATGAGGTTGCTTCACATTTCTTTTTATTGGCTCATGGTTCTTTCTAGAAGCTGCAATATCATCTTAAATAGAAGTAGTAATGGGGAAATCTTGGTCATTTTGTCCTTTTATAGGGAAAAGCATCATCTTTTGTGCTTAATCTGAAGTCAGCCATGACCTCATGATATCAACGGTTTCTCCCTATTCCTAGCTCGTTTGGTGTCTGTCAGCAGAGGGTGTTGGTTTTGCAAAATGCATTTATTGCATCAGTTGAGTTGAGTGTGTGTTTTTACTCCTTCCTTCATTTCTTTCAAGGTCTTTCTTTTTTCTTTATATATTTTTGTATTGAAATCCTTTGAGAATTTCATTTATTGTATTTTGATCATATCCATCCCCCCCACGTCTCTTCCCAGACCCACCCCATCCCCAATTCATACCTGTCCAACTTTGTGTTTTTAATGTTTCTGTTGGTTTTGTGACTCATTTTTGCTGCCAATGTATTCTTAGGTATGTAGTCATCCTCTGGAATGTGTAGATCTACCCAAGGTCAAACTCTTAAAGGATTCTCTCTCTCTCTCTCTCTCTCTCTCTCTCTCTCTCCTCTGACAGTTATCAATTGCCAATAGTTCCTGAGTTAGGGGTGGAACTTCATGACCATCTCCCAGACTCCATGCTGAAATTTTGTGTGTCTTTAGCTTACACAGGTCTTGTGCAATGCTGTCCCAACCATTGTGAGTTTATATGTTCAACTGTTCTTGTTATGTCTACATCCAAAGACTATAAGAAATCAGCATTTTCCAACTCAAAAACACCACCTCATCCTCTTACAAGCTTTCTGTCCTTCTTCACTGATCTTGATCCTTGGGAGGAGGTGGGGTATATTATCGGTGTCCCTTTTAGGGCTGAGTACTCTTTACTTTCTTATTCTCTGCACTTGGAGTGGTTGTGGTCTCAGTGTTAATCACAATCTACTGAAAAGAAGCTTCTCTGATAAGGTTTGAGAGATGCACTCATCTATGGGAATAAGGAGAAATCATTAGAAGTTAGTTTAATTCTATATCCCAGTAATGAAGTACTAATAGCATGTTTTCTTTAGGGACCTATGAGCTATCTATCCACAGTATTTTGTCCATATTAACTGCTCAAAGTATGGGTTCCTATTTGTGGAATGTGCTTAAAATCCAATCATAGAGTAGTTGGTTACATTCATTCCATGCATGCCACTAAAGCACTAGCTAAGCATGAACACTTATTGCTCTCTGTTTCCTGATGGTGAATGTCATGATCCTGCTCTTGTCCCTGTCCTGCCATGATGGACTATTTCACCTGAAACTGTGAGCCACATTAAACTTCCTTTCTTGAGTAGCCTATGTTGGGTATTTTGTCAGAGCAACGAGAAAAGTAACCAATATAGATGGGCATTAAGTAATTTTCTGGTGTATTTAATTCAGTGAATCCACTTGGAATAAGACTTTTCTCTGTTGGAGGCTTTTGATTACTGATAACCCTTTCCTTGGCTAGTTATAGGTCTTTTCTCAAGTTCTTCCTGATCAATAAACTAGGTATGTGTTTCTGCTTAGAATTTGCTCATTTCATCTAAGTTACTCAAATTTTAAGATGATAATTGCTCTCAGTTATTTTGATCTCTATAAAATCAATAGTAATGTGACTAACTTCATTTAGAAATTTTTTTTTAGCATTGAGTTTTGCCTTTTCCTTAGCTACCTCAGGAAATCTTTTCAAGCAATCAACTTTTGGTTTCATTGGTTTGTCTTATTTGTATTTTGTTTGACCTCACTGTCTCTCAGCTCTAGGTTACTATTAACATGGACTATCTTTTTCTGTTCTTCTGTCTTCAGTTTTTCCGTGTCTCTAAATCTACCATGATTCTCTTGTGAAAAGTACATGGTTAGGACATGTATTTGAAACTGTTTCCCCAGTGTGCACCTTTTCTTTGAGAAGTTTAATACATTTACATTTAAAGCAATAGTTGAGAAGGGAGACACACGGCCATTTTACTTGTTTTCTCTAATAGCCATTTGTCCTTCATCTTCTTTGTAGTTTCCTTTGATTTTTAGGGGGAAATGTCCAGTTCTAATATATATATTGCTTATTTGATGTGTTAATGACATAGTTTTACTTCCCTGCCTCCTTTTGTGTACATTCTATAGGTTATCTGCATACATGTAGCAAACATGGAAGTTAGGTTCCACATGTACATGAACACCAATCTATTTTTAATTGACACAGCATTAATTCTGGTCACAAAAGCTGTATAGTGGTATAGCCCTATCCTTGTCCCTACATTGTGTCTGTGTATATTATATAATAATTAATATATTTATGATTGTTTTGTTTATCTTTTGGGTCCTATAAAATAAAAAGTGTCATCAGAAACCAAAAGAACAAAGGGTTTGCTTGTTTATTGCTTGAGGCATATGTATGTGACAAGAGATTGTTCTGGATCTCTGAGACAGAATCTTAGGACAAAGTTCAGGATGGCCTTGAGCACACAACACTCCTGCCTCTGCCTCACAAGTGCTGAGATCACAGACATCCACAGCCATGCCTGGGATTAATGATTGTTTTATATTTAGCCAAGTATTTATAAGACATCTTTATATTTTATATGACTTTGAGTTATTCAAGCGTCTCCTTTCATCTCAATCTGAAGGACTCCAAATAGCATAGGGAAAATTGCCATGGACTCCTATCTCCTTGGCATGACATAGATGAGGCTGTCCTGAAATCAGAAAAGCTGAGATTAGCATTGTGAGCCATTTGTGCGATTGTCATAAGATTATCCCTCCTGGAGAGAAGCAGAACTCATGAGGCATCACACTAGCATACTGAGAACAGGCACCAAGGGCTCACTGGACAGCACACTAGCAGTGCAGAAAGGCTTGCACCAGGGGCTCACAGGATAGCACACTGGCATACAGAGAGTTGGCACCAGGGGCTCACTGAACAGCACACTAGGCAGCAACCTAGTGGTTCCTGAGGCTTGTAAGAAGAACTTTTGAGAGGTTCTGGCTGACAGGAGCTTGTGAGGCACATAAAGCCCTATCCCTCTTCAGGGATATGTAAGTAGTTAGCAATTATTGGCCAGGGATTATTTTTGAGGGGGTATAATCACCCATAAGTTACCCCAGATAAACTATTTGGTTCATCAAACTAGACTTGGGTGGAATATGGTCTTTGGCTTGTCCTTAATGTCCTGACCAGAACAAGAACAAGACCTACCTAAAACTGAGTTTGGAAGAGCCTTGTCTTTGCTATTGGGTAGAAAAGCATGTAACTGGGGATTCTCTGCTGAAAGAGAACATTTGCTCCAAGTATGGACTGAACTTGGAACGTTTGCTCCAAGTATGGAGTGTCAGGCTTTTTGAATGAACAGAGTCTACCACACAAGTACAAGGATGCCTCTAAACAGCTGATGAGTATGAAGAATGTATTATAGTCTCTGAAAGTAACACATGTGCAGTGAGATAATAACCAGGATATGGCATCAATCATGTGACCTTACTCTAGATAAGACATGCAACTGATGATGAGCTGTTTGCTCAGCAAGACTTGTGGATGCTATTCTTTAAAGTAGCTTCTGAATTAGAAGGCAAGAGACCAGCACTGGAGTGGGGGAAGATTGAGATATTAGCTTGCCAGTTCTTCCTTTCTTTCTTTTTAAATGTGTATGGGTGTTTTGCCTGAATGTATGTCTGTACACTACTTTTGTTCCTAGTGACCTTTGAGACCAAAAGAGGACATCTGGTCCCCTGGAATAGGAGCTTCAACATTTATGAGTCACCATGCAGATTCTGGGGATCACACCTGTGTTTGTGGAAAAGCAGCCTCTGCTCTTTCTTTTTGTAAAATTAAATTTATTTATTTATTCATTTTACAGCCCTTCCTCTTCTCCCAGTGCAGCTTCATGAAAGCTTCCCCCCATTTCACCTTCCCCTCTCTGGGTGTCAAACATTCCCACCCCACACCCTAGTCCCCACCCCACCCTTGCCCTACACATCAAGTTGCTGTGGGACCAGGCACATTCTCTCCTACTGAGACAAGGCTGTCCATTTAGACTCAGGGGATCGACAGGCAGGCAACAGGCTCAGGGACGACCCTTGCTCCAGTTGTTGGGGCACACACATGAAGATCAAGCCGTTCATCTGCTACATATGTGCAGGGGACCTAGGTCCAGCCCAGGCTTACTCTTTGGTTGGTTATTCATCCTCTGAAAGCCCCCAAAGGTCCAGACTAGTTGACTCTCTCAGTCTTTCTGTGGAGTCCCTGTCCTCTTCAGGTCCCTCAATCCTCTCAACTCTTCCATAAGACTCCCTGAGCTCCATCTAATGTTTGGCTGTAGGTCTCTGCATCTCTTTCCATTGGCTACTGGGCAGAGCCTCTCAGAGGACAGTTATACTAGGTTCCTGTTCAAGTACAACAGAGTATCATTAATACTGTCAGAAACTTGTTCTTGCCCATGGGATGGGTCTCAATTTGGAGCAGTCTTTGGTTGGCCATTCCCTCAGTCTTTACTCTATCTTTGTTCCTGTACATCTTGTAGGCAGGACACATTTTGGGTGCAAGGCTTTGTAGGTGGGTTGTTATCCTTATCCTTCCACTGGAAATCCATCCTGGCTATAGGAAGTGGCCACCTCAGGATCCATATCCCCCACTGCTAGGAATCTCAGCTAGAGTTGCCCCTATAGATCCTCTCGAGCCTCTCCCCATCTCTGGCATGTCCTATAAAGTGCCTAATTCCCTTCTCTCTCCCCTGCTTTCCCAACATATGATCTGCCCCTCCCTCACTCTTCTCCTCATCCCATCTTCCACCCAGGTCCCTCCTTCCATGCACCTCTGATATCTATTTTGTTTCCCCCTTTGAGAAAGATTCAACCATCATCCCTTGAGTCCTTCTTGTAATTTGGTTTCTTTGGGTCTGTTGATCATAGCTGGTTATCTAGTATTTTATGGCTTATATACACTTATAAGTGAGTACATACCATGCATGTCCTCTTGGGTATGGATTACATCACTCAGGATGATAGTTACATACATTTGCCTGTGAAATTCATGATGTCTTTGTTTTTAATGGCTGAGTAATATTCCATTGTGTAGATGTACCACATTTTCTGTATCATATATGTGGTACATTGTGTAGATATACCACATATTCTTCAGTTGAGAGACAGCTAAGTTGTTTCCAATTTCTGGCTATTACAAATAAAGCAGCTATGAACATAGTGGAGCAAGTGTCCTTGTGAGATGGTGGAGCAACTTTTAAGTATATGCCCCAGGAGTGGTATAGCTGGGTCTTGATGTAGAGCTATTTTCAATCTTCTGAGAAACTGCCAAATTGATTTCTAGAGTGGCTGTATAAGTTTGCATTCCTACCAGCAGTGAAGGAGTGTTCTCCTTGCTCCACAATCTCACCAGCATGTGCTGCCCTTTGAATTTTTAATCTTAGCAATTCTGATGGGTGTAAGGTAGAATCTCAGAGTTGATTTGATTTGTATTTCCCTGACAACTTAAGACTTTGAACATTTCTTTAAGTGTTTCTTGACCATCTGAGATTCCTCTATTGAGAATTCTGTTAAGCTCTGTACCCCATTTTTAATTGGATTATTTGGATTGTTGGTGTCTAACTTCTTGAGTTCTTTATATATTTTGGCTATTAGCCTTCTGTCAAAGGTAAGCTTTTTCCTTCTGTAGGCTGTCATTTTGTCCTAATGATGGTGTCCTTTGATTTACAGAAACTTTTCAGTTTCATGAAGTTCCATTTATTAATTCTTGACCTTAGTGACTGAGCCACTGGTGTTCTGGGCAGGAAGTTACCTCCTGTTCCCGTAAGTTCAAGGCTGTTCTTCACTTTCTGTTCTATTAGATTAAGTGTGTCTGGTTTTACGTTGAGGTTTTTGATCCATTTGGATGAGAGTTTTGTGCAGGGTGGTAAATATGGATCTATTTGCATTCTTCTACATGTAGACATCCAGTTAGACCACCACCATTTATTGAAGATACTCTTCCTTTTCTATTGTATGGTTTTGGCTTCTTTATAAAAAATCTGTAGGTATATGGGTTTATTTCTAAGTCTTTGATTCAATTCCATTGATCCACCTGTCTGTTTTTATACTAATACAATGCAGGGTTTTTTATTATTATTACTATTACTATTGCTTTGTAGTACAGCTTAAAGTCAGGGATAGTGACACCTCCAGAAGTTTTTTATTGTTCAGGATCAATTTAGCTATTCTGGGTTTTTGTTTGTTTGTTTGTTTGTTTGTTTTTCCATATGAAGTTGAGAGTTCTTTTAAGATCTGTGAAGAATTTTGTTGGAATTTTGATGGGGATTGCATTGAATCTGTAGATTGCTTTTGGCATGATGGCCATGTCCACTATGTTAAACCTGCCAATCCATGAACAAGGGAGAGCTTCCCATCATCTGATATCTTCCTCAACTTCTTTCTAAAGAGACTTGAAGTTTGTGTCGTTGCAGGTCTTTCACCTGCTTGGTTAAAATTACACCAAGGTATTTTATGTTATTTGTGGCTATTGTGAAGGGTACTTTTTCTCTAACTTCTTTCTCAGCCTATTTACTGCTTGTGTAGAGAAAGGCTACTGGTTTCCTTGAGTTAATTTTGTATCCAGTCCCTTTGCTGAAGGTGTAGGAGTTCTCTGGCAGAATTTTAGGGGTCAGATATGTATACTATCATATCATCTACATGTAGTGATACTTTGACTTCTTCCTTTCCAATGTGTATACCCTGAATCTCCTTTGGTTTTCTTATTGTTCTAACTAGAACTTAAAGTACTATATTGAAGAGATTTGGGAAGAGCTGACAGCCCCTACTATATTGCCCATATTTTAGTGGAAATGTTTTATGCTTCTCTCCATTTAATTTGATGTTGGCTTTTGACTTACTGTATTTTGCCTTTATTGAGTTTAGATATGCCCCTTGTATCCCTGCTCTCTCCAAGACTTTTATTATGAAGAGGTATTTGATTTTGTCCAAAGTTTTTTCTGTGTCTAGTGAGATGATCATGTGATTTTTGTATTTGAGTTTGTTTATATGGTAGATTACATTGATGGATTTCCATATATTGAACCACCCCTGCATCCTTGGGATAAAGCCTACTTGATCATGATGGTTGATGTCTTGATGTGTTCTTGGATTTGTTCGAAAGTATTTTATTATTTTTGCATCAATGTTCATGAGGGAAATTGATCTGAAATTCTTTCTTTGTTAAGTATTTGTGT
Organism: Rhynchomys soricoides; assembly: GCA_019843965.1. Taxonomy (NCBI): domain Eukaryota; kingdom Metazoa; phylum Chordata; class Mammalia; order Rodentia; family Muridae; genus Rhynchomys; species Rhynchomys soricoides. The sequence continues at coordinate 3,163,138 of JADRCH010000063.1, read as the reverse complement.
GGTTTAGGTATCAGGGTGACTGTGACCTCATAGAATGAGTTTGACAGTGTTCCTTCTGTTTCTATTTTGTGGAATAGTTTGAGGAATATTGGCATTTAACTCTTCCTTGAAAGTCTGGTAGACTTCTGCACTAAAATCATCTGGCCCAGGGCTTTTTTGGGCTGGGAGACTTTTAATGACTGCTTCTATTACCTTAGGGGCTATAGGGCTATTCAGATGGTTTACCTGATCTTGATTTAACTTTGGTAATTGGTGTCTTGTCTAGAAAATAATCCATTTCATTCAGATTTTCCAATTTTATGGAGTACGGGCTTTGGAAGTAAGACCTAATGATTCTTTGAATTTCCTCAGTGTCTGTTGTTATGTCTCCCTTTTCATTTCTGATTTTGTTGATTTGGATACTGTCTCTCTGCCTTTTGGTTGGTTTGGCTAAGGGTTTGTCTATTTTGTTGATTTTCTAAAGAACCAGCTCTTGGTTTTGTTGATTCTTTGTTTCTCTTTGTTTCTAATTAATTGATTTCAGCCCTGAGTTTGATCATGTCCTGATACCTACTCCTCCTGAATATGTTTGTTTCTTTTTTTTTTTTTCTAGATGCTTACGTGTACTTTTAATTTATTGGTATGAGAACTCTCTAGTTTCTTTATGAGGGTACTTAGTACTATGAACTTTCCTCTTAGCACTGCTTTCATAGTGCCCCATAAGTTCGGGTAGGTTGTGCCCTTAGTTTCATTAAATTCTAGAAAGTCTTCGATTTCTTTCTTTATTTCTTCCCAGACCCAATGATCATTAAGCAGTGTTGTTCAGTTCCCGTTGAGTGTGTAGACTTTCTGTTTTTCTGTTGTTTAAGTCCAGATTTAACCCATGGTAATCTGATAAGATGCAAGGGGTTATTTCAGTCTTCTTGTTTCTGTTGAGGCTTTCGTTATGACCGATTATACGGTCCATTTTGGAGAAGGTTTTGTGAGGTGCTGTGAAGAAGGTATATTCTTTTGTGTTTGGGTGAAATGTTCTATAGATGTCTGTTAGGTCTATTTGAATAATAACCTCTGCTAGTTTCATTATTTCTCGGTTTAGTTTCTGTCTCAATGACCTATCCATTGGTGAGAGTGGGGGTGTTGAAGTCTCCTACTATTAATGTGTGGGGTTCAATGTATGATTTAAGCTTTAGTAATATTTCTTTTACATATGTGGGTGCCCCTGCATTTGAGGCATAGATGTTCAGAATTGAGATGTCCTCTTGGTGGATTTTTTTCTTTGATGAGTATGAAGTATCCTTCCCTGTCTCTCTTGATTACTTTCCGTTGGAAGTCTATTTTATTAGATATTATAATGGCTAGTCCATCTTGTTTCTTGGGTCCATTTTCTTGGAAAACCTTTTTCCAGCACTTTATAATGAGATAATGACTATCTTTGTTGCTGAGATTTGTTTCTTATATACAGCAGAATGATGGATTCTGTTTACTACACATCCATTGTTAGCCTGTGTCTTACTGGGGATTCGAGTCCATTGATGTTGAGAGATATTAATGGCTAATGATGCTACTTCCTGTTAGTTTGATGTTGGTGGTGGTTGAGTGTATGTGTTTTTCTCTTCTATTGGTTTTAGTGCTGTGAAATTATTTATTTCTTGTGTTTTCTTGAGTATAGTTAGCTTCATTGGGTTGGAGTTTTCCTTCTAGTATCGTCTACAGGGCTGGGTTAGTGAAAAGGTATTGTTTGAATTTGATTCAGTCTATGGTGATTGAAAGTTTTGCTGGGTATGGTAGTCTAGGCTGACATCTGTGGTCTCATAGGTCTTCAAGATAACTGTCCAGGCGTTTCAAGCTTTTGGAGTCTCAGATAAGAAATCAGATATAATTCTGGTACGTCTACCTTTATATGTTATTTGGCCTTTTTCAGGTTAATCTGAAGTGGAAAAACCTGATCCCTGTGGGTGGCACCTAGGATGGGACCCTGAGCTGTATAAAAAGGAGAAAATGGACTGAATCCCAAAATAAATTACTCCCTGGTTCTGGACTGCAGAAGCAATGGTCTGCTGCCTCTAGCTCCCACTGCTGTGACTGCCTCACAATAATGGGCTCTCCCTCAGTCTGTGAGCCAAAATAAAGCCTTTCTTGCTTCAGTTGCATTTATCTGGGGGTTTTAGCACACCACCAGGAAAAGTAAAACAAAAAAAGTAAAAGTAAAACAGGAGCCCCTTCTGAGATCCAAATCCCTGGAACCCATCAGAAAACTCAAACCGAAGAAGGAGAGAGCAAGGGAGAAATGATAGAAGTTAACTCTCAGAGCCAGCCTTTAGTACAGAGGAAGCAAAAGTCCAGAATCCATGATTCAGCATGCAGATCAGGCCAAGTACAGGAAACTACAGAAATCAGGGAATACTCTGCCTCTGGGCTGATTCTGAGTTAGGAATGATTTATAAGGGGGAAGGGGATGCCCACTTACATACACGCGCATGGGAACACACACACACGTGTGTGTGTGTGTGTGTGTGTGTGTGTGTGCGCGCGAGTGTGTGTGTCCCATCTTGCCTGCATATCTGAGTTCACATACACTACAGCATACTGAGAAGTCAGAAGCCAACTTGCAGGAGTCAGTTCTCTCCTACTTTCAAGGGGGATCTGGGAATCAAATGCATCATCAGGCTTGGGGACAAGCATCTTGTCCCCTCACTGAGCCACCTCACTGGCCTGTGAAAGACTTTTAAATAAGAAAAAGCCTTGCCCAAGCCCCAGTGGACTGTTTCGTTTACTTACCACCTGCTGAAGTCCCCTTGAGTTTCTGAAGGCACAGCAACTACTAAAGAAACAGGCCACCAGAGAAGTAGTGTTTGAGGCCCAATTCACTGGATCTCTGTGTTCACAGGCAAACTGAAAAAGAGGCAGACTCAGCAAGGATCTTGGAACCGGACCCATTGGTGTGATACTTCAGAGGCTCTGCTGAGCTCTTTGGTGGGCTAATGCTCCTTCTACGGTAGGAGACTCTGGCAAAGCTGAATGCCTTAGATCACTGTGTAATTGAGTTGATCATTCCGGGGGAGATGAGGAGATGGGAAAGCAGAAAGGGCATCAGCGCAGGTCATTCCAAACCAGATGCAGTGAGATTTGTATTGGGTCAGATTTCTCCGGGAAGTTTAATCGAAAACCAAATACTCTGCAAATGAGTGTCAGGAAGGCTTTAGGGCCTCAGCAACTACTCACTAAAGGATTGAGAGAAGGAATAAATGACAAGGTAAAAATGAGCAAGTTCGACCTAGGGGTGGGCACTTACATCCCTCCTCTGGGTATGCTGGGTACCTTTCTCCCTGCAAGGAACTCTACTTGGGGTGGAGACTTCACCCTGCTTGGAGCCTTTTCCGTAGAGGTGGCAGCCATGGTGACAGCCAGAGCCTGTCAGACCCCAGGAACTAACTCCAGCAGAGCACAGCTTTGTTCCCCTTGGCCCTGGTCCAGGCCAAGTAGTGAAAGCTATCCCTGCTGAGACTGAGGAGTGGGGAGAAATGGGAGCCCAAGGCAGCACCCCAGGTCAAGAAGGCCAGATGGGTCATGGAAGCTGTGGATGGGGATGGTGTCTCCCATTCATGACCTTGAACCTGGTTTACTTTTTTAAGGAAACAGTGACACAAGCAAAGGGATCGTCTCATGCTGTCTTGGCCCTTACTAATGTTTTAGTTTAATATCCCCTTAGCCTCCAGAGACCAATTGGCATTTGTTTGGAATGGGCAATGAACTCTCAGAGATCCTGCCTACACTCTCTGTAACAAGGTTTCATTATGCAGTGCTAGTGCCTTTTAAAAATATTTTTTATTAATTCTTTAAGACTGACACACAATATATTTTATTTTTATTCACCAACAACTCCTCTCCCTGTAGTGCTAACTCTTGAATGACTTATAGATTTGGAGGAAACACCTACAAGAACATTAAAATTAAAAAAAAAAAAAATTAAAGGATTTGAGATAAGGCACTGTGTGGGCAGAAGGCAGTTTCCAGCAGCCACAAGATTGTTGGGGGGAAATCTCAGTGCCTGTCTTCCCCACTGACATAAGTTAATGGCCAGAGAGGACCCTGAAGCCACAAGCCATAAAAGGCTATTGTCACTACTGCCGATTGCATGCCAGAATTAGATGACAGAACCTGTTTCTGAAGATATCCCATGCTTTAGTTGAAAAGACATAGAGAAATCAAGCTAGGGGACAGTGAGATGGCTCAGTAGATAAAGATACTTGCTTCTAAGCCTGATAACCTGAGATTGACTTCTGGAACCCACATGTAGGAGAAAGTAACTCCAGCAAGTTGTTCTCTGATTTCCACATATATGTGGAGAGAGAGAGAGAGAGAGAGAGAGAGAGAGAGAGAGAGAGAGAGAGAGAAGACATTCTTTAAAACTAAAAGAAATCAAGCCTGGACTAAGATGGAAGCTTCCTCCCTGGAGACTAACTTTGTTAGTGCCTTTTGGCACTATGTGAACTGCTAAAAGGAAATTTTAGCCAATAGTTCTTCTCAGCCGCGGACCCTGAATGTTGCACCATCAGCATGTCAGATGAAATGTGTTCATGTGTGCAATACTGGCACAATAGTTATAGGGGCAACCAACTTCTTTCTGCTTCAAGGCCTACTCACAGAGAAAACCCAGGTCTAGTACTTTAAACCAGGGCAAAAGTCCTTGATTAAAGAAGTCATAAGCCCTAGGGTACACAATTGCTAATGCTTTCTTTAGTGGATGTGACATGTCTACCAAATTTTCTTCCAAACTTTTATGGTTTTCCCATAGATTATCGCTCCTGCTTCCTCGATCACAGGCTTCTTTTATAAGAGGAAACAGTTACTGAAGAAATTGCTAAGTGGCCAAAGAATTAAGTTTAACTGACTATTGAATGTTCACCCCTAAATGAAGACTCTATACCTTTTTTCTCCGAGCCTTACTGAACTTTGCAGAAAGGGAGACACAAAGAATTTAAGAGCTAGGGATGAGGTAGGATGGATTATTATCCTCTTTAAATCAGAGCAAGACCATCACAAGATTGAGCCTGCTACTGTTTCTTCACAGAGAACAGGGAGGGCTCACAAGAGGCATGAGGCTGAGTGTACAAGTAGCTCACAAGGTGGCACACTAGTGCCCACAGAGAGCTCATGAGGTGGCTTTATAAAATACAAAGCTCTTCCTCTCCCCAAGGACATAAGGGTTAGCAACTGCTAGGGAGAGTGGGACATCTTTATTGGTACAGCCACCAGTCAATTGCCCATGAGCCTATAGGTAGCCTTCATCCATGCTCCCATAAGGAAATTCAGTTAAAGAAACTAACTGGTCAGTTATTGGTGCCTTGTCTGTATATAACAGACATTTGTTTACACCCCCAAGGAAAGCAAGCATGACAATGAATTTGTCAGCTTCTGTTCAACTGGAAATGTCTTACTCCCCTTCCTTTACAGTCTTGCTAGATGCAAATTTCTTGGCCAATGCATCTTTGTTGGCAGTGGTTATGGTAATGATGGTGTATATTTTAAATATAACAAACACACACACACACACACACATACACAACACCTTGCAACCTCCTAGTTTTCCACTGAGCAATCAGTTTGACTGAGAACCCATTACACAAGGCACAGCCATTCTCTCTTGTTGCTTGTAAGAGCCTGTCTTTGAATTCAGCAGTGTGATTGTGTATCTTGATGTCTCTTCAGACTTGTCTTAGTAGGAGGTCAATGCCTTTTAAAGTTTGTATATCCAGTTATTCAAAATTGGGAGGAATTGAGCTGTTGCCTCCTTTTTAAAGCTCAATTTTGTGTGTGTGTGTGTGTGTGAGAGAGAGAGAGAGAGAGCGAGCAGAGAGGGCAATGGGTCTCCTGGAGCTGGATTACCAGCAGTTATGAGCTTCCTGACATGGTGTGGGGCAGTGATCTGTGACAGGCAGTCTGGCACCTGGACAAGCACAGAAGTAAACTTCTCGGAGACCCAGCGGAATCCACAAGGGACCAGAAAACATTATGCCAACGCTCCCGGGAGGCTTTTGGCTCCGGTCACGGTCACGTACCACCCCTCCTCAGGTAGAGGCATGGCCACACAGCCCCAAGCCATCCCCATGTTAATGAGTCACCTAGAGGCTTAGCCACGCCCCTTCCCAGTTACTATATCTGCCTTGCCTCTCCCAGAGGGGTGGGGGTACAATTCCATCCACACCACTTTCCACAATGAAAATAAACGTCTTAGAATTATGGACTGTCTCTTCATCTGGACCTGCCGTGGGAAGCGAGAGATCCAGCCCTTGATTAAGGAGCCAAGTCTAATCTCTCACTGAGGGCTTCCCAGCGCTCCCAGATGGTACCCATTCACCTAAGCCTAAGCAGCTAGCCAGGCACCCCAAGCCACCAAGACCCGGTCCCATGGAGGGACTCCAGCTGAGCTCTGCAGGGCCCGTCTGTTCCCAGCTCCCATGGTATCCGGTGGTGTTAATGATGTCCAACCGTGGGAACTCCAGAGCCTGCTGCAGCATTCCCTGGGACAGCTCCCTCTTCTACCCATGGGCTGTGTCTCTGCAGAGGCCTCTCACACAGCCTGGCCAGCCCATCGGACAGTAGAAGAACATGCAGCCACTTCCTGTGTGTCTCCTGTCCCACCCAGAGCCGCAGGGCCTGAGACAGACATGTAGGGTTTCTTTCTACTGCGCCAGGTTTGTTCCAACAACATGGGTATTGGGAACCAAACTCAAATTCAGGTCCTCTGTAAGAGCAGCAAGCACCCTTACCTACTGAGCCATCTCTCCAGCCCCATAATTTCTTCTAACAAACTCTTTCCCTCTAGGTCCAGGGCTGATGCCATTTTTTAAAGTCTTTGTTTAGTAAATATGAAGTCTCTGCTTCATCAAGTACAGTTTGTGTTGCTTTATTTTTATCTTTTGGTGGGCTGGGTTTTCCATTTCTTTGTACATAGTGTGACTTTGTTGTTGAAAATCAGATTCTTGATATATATATATATATATATATATATATATATATATATATATATAACAGTCATGACAGCCAACCTTGGCAAATTAATTAAAAAGGATGTCTTTCAGTAATTTTATAAGTTAGAGGATCAGCCTGAGGAGAAATCTTAATGTCTTCTCAAGTCTTCTCTGACCATGTGTTTTCAGGCTAATGTGGCTTTTCCTCCTTCACTCCTTCCTTCCTTTCTCTTTTTCTTTCTTCCTTCTTTAAAAAAATGGTGTGTGTGTGTGTATGTGTGTGTGTACAGAGCCCAGAAGAGGGCATTAGATCCATGCAGGTGGAGCTATAAGCAGTTGTGAGCTGCCTGAGGTGGCTCCTGGGAACTGAACTCAGGTCCTCTGGGAAAGCAGCACGTCCTCTTAACCGCCAGCCATCTCTCCAGCCACTATGTATGCTCTTTGCAATGCCTCCCTTAAAATCCCGCTCCTCCGTAGATAACACTGCTCCTCCGCCCTGCTCATCATGCAGAGTGCTGCTGCTCACCTGAGGTCTGTATTAGGTAAAACAAGAGTTGTCCTTCAGAAAGTGCCCCAGAGAGGCCTGTGGGAGCAAGCAAGAACTCTGTTCTTTCTGTTCAGAGGAAGAAACTGGAAACCAGAATACCACCTTCTCCAGACCTCTCTCTCCCTCACAGCAGCACTTGCCTATGTGTGCATGCGTGACCTGAACTCTCCTTGTAGAGGACAAAACCACTTGCACCTAGATGGTGACAGTGGAGGTAAACAAAGGAGCTAGTCTGAGATTTAATTAAGTTGAATCATGCAGCTGACACTTTATAGACCGAAGAAGCTGTAATGCTGGCAACTTTGTGTGATTCAACCTAATACTTTGAAAGTAAGTTGGGACTTGGGACTTGCTGGTTAATTTTCTGCAGAGAGCTAATGAAGGAAAAGGAGAGGAGATGGTTTTGTGGGCTTTGATAGGTGAGGAGGGAAGGCTGCCTGCTCAGGAGAGGGCATGAGGAGTCCAGCAGCCCCACCCCCCAGCTTGCTTTCTTCACATCCCCTCTCCCCCCCATCTTTAACTTTTCAGGGGACACAATTACCATGAACTACATGTTTGCTATTAAACATGCATTTCTCCCACCTGGCTCCCTGTCTGACGTTTTAATGGTTTTTCTGGCTTAGCGTTTCATGGGCAGGGCACACAGAAAGAACATACTTCCAGCCCGCAGTTTGAGGTCCGTGCACACCCCCTCAACGGTGATGCCATAGCAACGCGCCCTTAACTTTTTATTTCTTTGAGCCCGACCCTCATCTGGAAGGGTTCTGGGCCACATTTTCAAGCACTTTGGTGCCGATTATCATGAGGCTCCTGAGTTTATGGAGGGAAGGCTAGAAACATGCCGGAGTCTATGCTCAAATTACTATCCTAAACGACTCCATGGGGGGTTTCCTTCAGGGGTCACTGAGAGCCAGAGTGGAATGTTTTTCCTTCTTCTATTTATCCCAGGCCTTGGGGCACGAGAACCATAAATGCAGGTAATGTGTTTAATAGCCAGATTCTCTCGGCTCATTTTCCACCTCTCCCTGCCCCCAGTGATAGTCATGAAACTTCACAAAGCTAGTTTGAGACACAATTTGCAGTACATGGTTTCTGCAAAGGCAAGAGATTCATATGACTGAGAGGCAATGAAAGATGACCTAAAGGACAGGACCCTTTTTTGTCTGTGGCTCAACATGACACTAATGACAGTCCAGCAGGGAGGTCCACTCTGCCAAGCACTGTCCATAGGTAATAAGTTCCCCATTGCTGGATGTACAAGCAACATCCAGACTAGCATGACAAAGGCACTTACTACCAGATTTGTGCATCTGGTGGGAAGCTGCACTAGACTACACTCCCCTGGTGTGTAACTTTTGCCTTCTGTGGTTTCAGTTACCCATGATCAAATTTCAAATGGAAAACTCTAGAAAGAAAAATCTCACAAGTTTTAAGTTGCATGCCTTTCTGAGTGCTATGAGGAAATTTTGTTCTACCTACTAGTCATGAATCATCCTCAGACCCGCTTTCCTTGTTATACCTGCTACCTGTTGGCTAGTCACGTGATCGTCACACCCACTGTGAGGTAGTCACGTGATCATCACACCCACTGTGAGGACGTCTCAGGACTTGTGTTCAAGTGCCCTTTAAATGGGGAATAAGACTGTGCTATTTCATCGCATGTGAGCTTCCTACTGGGTATAAGAAAGGTGTGTTCAGTAAAGTAAGAGAGAGAAGGTCAGCAAGCACAGTCACATAGCTTAGACTATCACGCAATAGATCAAAGTTCATCACAGGGATATGTAGACTATACAAAGTTCCATTGTGTCACAGTTTCAGGCATCTACAAAGGTCTTAAAATGGATTTCTCCCAGGCCGGTCATATTGGTGCACACTTGTAATCCCAGCACTTGGGAGGCAGAGGCAGGTGGACCCCTGGGAATTCAAGATCAGCTTGGTCTACACAATGAGCTCCAAGTCAACCAGGACTACATAGTGAGATCCCGTCTTAAGAGAAAAAAAAAAAAGGAAGGGGGAGGCATATATAAATCATAAAGCCTATAATAACAACTTTCTTCTGAGACTAAGCCCCTCATTGTTTTAACCAATATTTATTGTATTTATTAGATACTTCCAGAATTTATTATTAATAGGAGCTGGTCTCAAGAATACAGCAATGGCCAGGAGGTACACACAAAGTGTGCCCTTGGGGAGCATCCGTCCAGCACAATGACAGTGGCATGTAAGTCACTACTGTGACCATAGCTGTGGCTCTGGAGTGTTTGACCAGGTCATTTAAACAGACATTTCCAGACCCTGTGAGGTCAAACATCCCTTTACAGGTGATCCCACTCAGGATCCAGGTTCTCATAAGCTGCCCAAGTGTCTGCAGCTGCCACCTGTAGTTCAAGGTCTATACCCTCAACCATGTCTCTGTTGAAGATTCCTACAATGCCAAGTGAATGTGCAAGTACTGACAGCCATGTCACATTCCCCAACCCTCAGGGCACAGAGCACACAGGGAAGCAAAGATGAGCTACCTGCCCTGGGCAATGTGGTATCCACAAGAAAGTTATGCTGGAAGCAGGAACAGGAGGCCAGGGAGGGGCTTGGATGTGATATCTGAGCTGTGAGCATCTCAAAACCTTCGTCTCTATGCTTTTTAAGTTTTCTGGCATCTCTGGTTTTTCATCTGCCACTGTGCTTTTTCCTCATAGAGTTTCTACAGAAAGTCCTAGTATTCTGTAGCTATAGTGTTCAAAGTTGCAGTTCTGTGGGGCTTTGGAGCTTGTGGAACATATATAATGTAGATTTTTTATTTATTTATGTTTATTTCACATGCATTGGTATTTTGCCTACACGTTTGTCTGTGTCAGGGTGTCAGACCTCCTGAAACTAGAGTCACAGACAGACGTGAGCTACCACGTGGCTGTTGGGAATTGAACTCAGATCCTCTGAAAGGGTAGCAGTGCTTTTAACCACCGAGCTATCATGCCAGCCCAAGATCTAGCTTTTAAATGTCAGCAAGTTTAATGATTTTAAGTATTGGGCAACACAGACCTAGCCTGTTAAGAAATGGAATGCCCAGTCTGTTCTCATTAGTACATTAAGAGAGAACTTCAGAATATACATTTTGCCTCAAGACCAGACTTGAAGTAATAGAGCAGCAGCATGGAGTCCCTGGGAACAAGGTACATACACCCCAGTGTTGGCATGACTGGTTGAGAGGTCCTGGATAAATCCCTTAGCTTCTCCATGCCTCAGTCTCTTTGTCTGTCAGCTGTGGACAGTTTCCTCACTCACAGGGTTGTTGAAGAACCGAATGAGCCATTAGACAGTAACTGTCTGAAGTGACTGAGCAGAGCCTGTGTCAGAGCTGCCAATTGGGCAGCATATGTCAGAATTCTGGAGTGACACCAAGTCCCCCGAAGCCTTACCACGGCAGCACATTGACCATTCTCTTGATCAGAAGCCAAAGTGGAATGGTGACAGTCCAGACTTCAAAGTCAAAGGAGACACTGTGTGAGCAAAGAGCAGCCCACACTTTCACAAAGTATCAGGAGCTTCCTCCTCCCCAGTGCCTGAGGAGAGAAGACAACATTTACTCCTGTGTCATCCTCCCAACCCCAGACTCCTGTGCCAGAGAGACGAAAGATGGTCTTGACTCTTTAGACTCACTGCAATGCACAAATCAACAAGATAGTGCCCAGGGAGGGACAGTCAATATTTGCCTCCTGTTTTTAAGGTTGTTAAAATGCATGCAAGCCTGAGAGAGAACACAGATTTTCTTATCCTTCTAATACATTTAAGAAAGAAATTCAACATACAGGAATGCTCTCTTGGCTTGCTTTGGATTCAACTTGGTGTAATTTTGCTGTGGGATGTCCACGTGTGAGCAGCTTGTCGCCGAGGTCACTGTTAGTATATGACCATGGGCAAGCGTCCTATTTGGATTTGATTTGGACGTGGGTGAAGTGGCTATTTACATCTCTTTTCATATCTGAGAGTTCAAGGCTCACTGCTACCTTTTCTTCTCAAATGAATAACATGACTGTGTTCTCAAGGACTGATGGTTAAAAGCACAGCCAAAAACTCAAACACTCCCAGTGGCTCAGCAGGTGGCTGCAGGGATGAACTGTAGTCTCCACCTCCAGAGGAAGCTGCTGCTCTATGTTCCTGGCAATGGTACTTTGTGGAAAGCCAGCCTTTGCTGCTTGATCTCCAGCTTTTCCAAGCAATACCAGAAATCTAGAAATTTTTTTTTTTTAAGGTCAGACCTCACATTTTTAAAGGTTGATTCAAAAAACCGTAGTCTGAGCCAACAATCTGTTTAGGATGAGCTCTGCCCTCCCCCCAAATCCTGCACCAGATTATGGAGCCAAAGAAGCTTGATCCTGAACTGACCCCAGAGTGTCATCTTCAGAAAGAACTTAGGAGTCCAAACAGCTCGGCTCTTTTGTTGTGGTTATTGTTTTACTCCAATTCTTTCTGCTAAAAATCAATACAATAACCTTTGACCTAAACTGGTGAAGTCCAAACTGGCCAGAAAACCCAAAACAAACAAGAGTCCTGCTATTTCTGGGAGTCAGTGCCCCTGAGTAGAGTGATGTTCAGAGCTCTATGCTGTTTGCTTCAACTTTTCAGGTAGCTGAACCCCGAAGGCCCTGATTATCGTCAATTCCTGGGCAGCCAAGCTGTCGAACCTTCCCCCTGGCTGAGTCATAGAACTGCTTTTCTAGAATTGTTAGGAGACAAGTACCCAGAAGCAGGGACGGCCTCCCACCATATTGGTCCTGGAAACAGAGGGAGTTGAGCTCTTGCTCCACAGGGCTCTTCCCCAGCCATCCTGGCCATGATGTACGGATATGTCTTTTTCCTTGTTAATTGCCCACATTCCACAAACCAACAAAATGGAAGCTCCAGGAGACCTGAACCTTTGATTATCTTATCCGAAGCTGAGTCCCCAGCTGCCATAACAGCCAAGGCAACCTCTGAAGGCTACTGTCGACAGGGTGACATCTGCCAACACCAAGCCATAGCCTCCTCAAAGTTAGACACGTCAGTTTATCTTCAAGCTGCATAACACCATCTGTTCACTGATGCCACCTGCTTAGCCACTGGAGATGCTTCTGTTCTCTTCGTATGGTTCTGGGCCCCAGCGATGAGGCACATTAGTGGTTGATGAGTGGTTGTCAACGGTGTGTCTCAATGGCTTCAGAACCAGGAAGTCCATTGCTTTCTAAAGCATTCCACAATTTCTCTGGAGGTCTTTGTCAGACAGACTCCTCTTAGAACACATTCAGGTGACTTGCATCAGGACTGGTGTTACCTCATGGGGTCATACATACTGAGCCCGTATCCTCTTCCAAGTCACAGCCTCCAGTGCTCACAAGCATCATGTCTCTTTGAATCTTTTAAATATTTTTAGTCAAGGTCAAACACATTTATTCTTAGCTCAATCTCTGAAAAGCAGAGACACCTCCAGGAAGAAGTGAAGTGGAAAGAGAACAAGAGATGGTAAGTGGGAAGTCCTGAACACAGCACACTGCTGCCAACACTGCCGAGGCTCTTACTTTCAATGTGCATTTTAAGACCAGATAAATGGATTTCCAAAATGCACCTTTCTCATTCTGGATACACACATTAAAGAAAATCAGCTTGTACCCTTGGTCCCAGCCACATTTCCATGTGAATGCACTTATTAGCTATGAGCTGAGAGAACATCTTGTCCCCCATCACCCCTGGGATTCTAGAATCCATGGAGAACGTCAGGGGTGTGTGTATGTGTGTGTGTGTGTGTGTGTGTGTGTGTGTGTGTGTGTGGTTTGATTATAAAGATGGGCTTTTCTTCTAAAATCATGTTTCTGAAAAATGTTTGTAAATGGTAAAGATTCAGTGACGGAGAGCAATAGGCCCAGGGTAATGACATCACAAATGGCCCAGTCTCCTTGGGTGTCCAGAAAATGAAAAATCTTTATGGAGAACATAGCTGTGCCTATCTTGCTTCTGAGGATCCTACTGTTGGTTATGTGACAGTAGCAAATGAAGTGAAGAGCACCAAACTCAGCCAATGCCCTCCAGATACCAGGCCACTAACTTAATATCTAGCATGGCCTCATGAACTATTCAGCAAGACTTCACTGGTAAGATCCAGAACCACTGGGCAAGGTACCAAGAAGCCAGATGAGTAGGTGTGCCATGGCATGTGGCTAGTTGAATTTTTATGGTACAGAATGAATACTATATATCTAACTGGAAACCACATATGCTTGAATACTAGGTTATTTTTCCCTAAGATTATGTATTGGATAAAGCAAATCTGTGTAAAAGATCTCACTTTATAAAAGATTGTCTCAAATACTTCATTTGAACTAACAGTGCTAGTTTATGAAAACAAAATCCTGAAATAACTTCACATCTCTGGCTTGGGCTGCTAAGGAAGGTCTTCTGCCACAAGCACCAAAGGAAAACACTAAAGGCAGACAGGTGCACTGCTTGGAGGCATGAACTTACCAGAGTAAGTTCTGACTGCTGTTGCATAGAGTATTCTGACTGCTGTTAAATGGTTGGTTCAGAAAGCCACAGAGCAAGTCGTTAGTGCTGAGGATCGTGGATGTACTCATACATTAGGATACAGTCGCCAGCAGTGGCAGCACTGTTCAGATTAAGACAGATAGGCACAAAGGAGGACCATCTTAATAAGAGTGAAAGGTCTAATCTGGCAAGAAAACATACAACTATAAACATATATGACCCAACAAGACAATAACTGGCAAAGTTAAAGAGAAAACAGGCAACACAGGCAAAACAGGCAAAACAGGTTTCTCTTTTACCAGGATCTGACCACATGGGCCAGATTCACACCAAGACCATGAAATTACACCAAGACTGAGAAGAAGGCAGCTTGGATCATCATCTAGAAATAGTACACATACCCACTTAAGGACTTCCATATCAAAAACCATCTGTGCACAGAGATCACCATGATCCCAGTAAGGAGTTCCTCAACATGCTATCAGCCTATGCCATGCAGCTAATAAAGTGATTTCAGAGAGGTCCTGGGAGCTATAGCTCTATCAGGTTGCAGGAGGGGGAGAGAGGGGAGGAATAATTATGTTCCAGATGAAGTGGAAAGTTCTGCTTGTGTCATGTGGTGCAGACTCATGATGTTTTGCTGAAGCAGAGCAGTGAGAGGACACGTGATGTTTGGAGAGAGTATAGGTAGGACCCAACAGACAGGGGTGGGGCTCTTGCATGGCTAGCCTTGCAATGATTCATTGGTCTTGCATCTTCACTGATCTTCACTTTGTTGAGAAAGGCACAGCCGAAAATGTCTCCTGGCATTCTGGCTGATTCTCGCTGCTCCCATTAACTTGTGCTGATGCAACAGAGGAGGCCTAGCTGTTTCTGCTGGATCATGCCACCTCTGCTGATTCATGTTTTGTGACATTTTTTGAGCTAGACTGTTGGTATCCTGACACTACTAAACTGGACTGCTGACAATAGAGATTGGAATAGCCCCAAAGAACTACTTCTAAATAAGTCTACATCCCAATGGTCCTATTTACCATCTTTTCTCCCCTACCTTTGGAAAGTGGGCTAGAAGGGGGGTCGAATCATTTGAGAACCCTTATTAAAGTAGGTTTTGAAAAATCTAAGCCTACATCCTGAGGACTTGGCCCTGAATCAGGAGACCCCTGAGGTAGATCCCGATTCCAAGGGAACTCAGAAGCTTCTGGATTTCCACAGTCTCTCCAGCCTAAAGGTCACTCAGCCTACAGTTGGTATGGATTTCAAAATACCATATGGAACTGTTTGAATCTGCTATGCAATGTTTTCAATAAAACTGGGTATAGCTAAGAATAATATTTAATTGCTTAAATATGTTACTATGCATTGTGAATGGAACAGTTTAGCAGAAGATCAATAAGAAGCTAGAAGACACAGTGAGTACTCCAAACCATTATCTCTGACAGACATCTATACAGAACTCTCCACTTCAGAATGACCAAGACACATTCTTCTCAAGTAGACATGCAGTATTCACCAAGGTACACTATGCTAGCTTATATATTAGAGCTTGGGGCTTCTAGAAAGATTGAAATAACACACAAAATGATTTTTTGACTTGATGAAAAGACATTAGAAATAAGTAATAAAAATACAAAAGCCATACATGCTTACAAAACCCAACCCCTCCTGACCAATCAATGGCCAACAAACAAACCATGGGAAAAACTCCAAAACACTTAGAGATGAATAAAAGTGAACTGAATCCACAATCTACAAAAACTTATAGGATAGAGCTAAAACTGTCAACAGGAAACTTTATGGTTATCAATGCTCTTTAAAAAGGCATAGGGTAGGAAAGACATGACTCGGTGGTTAAAAGCACTCAGTTCTCTTGCTTTGGTCCCCAACACCCATGTGCTAATACACCCAAGAACAGTAGAAGACAGGAAATAATCAAATTAAGGGCTGAAATCAACCAAGTAGAAACTAAAAGAACTATACAAAGAATCAATAAAACCAAGAGCTGGTACTTTGAGAAGATCAACAAGATAGATGAATCCTTAGCCAGACTAACCAGAGAGAACAGAGGCAGTATCCAAATTAACAAAATTAGAAATGAAAAGGGAGATATAACAGCAGATTCTGAGGAAATGCAAAATATCATCAGATCCAACTACAAAAGCCTATATGCAACAAAATTGGAAAATCTGGATGAAATGGACAAGTTTCTAGACAGATACCAAATACCAAAGTTAAGTCAGGATCAGAAAAACCATCTAAACAGTCCCATAACCCCTAAAGAAATAGAAGCAGTCATTAAAAGTCTCCCAACCAAAAAAAGCCCAGGACCACATGGGTTCAGTGCAGAATTCTATCAGACCTTCAAAGAAGACCTAATACCAATACTCTTCAATCTATTCCACAAAATAGAAATAGAAGGAACACTACCCAACTCATTCTATGAGGCCACAGTTATACTGATACCAACACCTCACAAAGACCTAACAATAAAAAAAAATTTTTCAAACCAATTTCCCTTATGAATATCGATGCAAAAATACTCAAAAATTCTCAGAAACCGAATCCAAGAACACATCAAAATGATCATTCACCATGATCCAGTATGCTTCATTCCAGGGATGCAGGGTTCAATATCCAGAAATCCATCAATGTAATCCACTACATAAACAAACTCAAAGGAAAAAACCACATGGTCTTTTCGTTAGATGCTGAAAAAGCATTTGACAAAATTCAACATCCCTTCATGATAAAAGGAATTCAAGGAGCATACCTAAACATAGTAAAAGCAATATACAGCAAACCAGTGGCCAACATCAAACTAAATGGAGAGAAACTCAAAGCAATCCCACTAAAATCAGGGACTAGGCAAGGCTGTCCTCTCTCTCCCTATCTATTCAATATAGTACTTGAAGTTCTAGCTAGAGCAATTAGACAACAAAACAAGGTCAAAGGGATACAAACTGGAAAGGAAGAAATTGAAATATCACTATTTGAAGATGATATGATAGTATACTTAAGTGACCTGAAAAACTCCACCAGAGATCTGCTACAGCTGATAAACACCTTCAGCAAAGTGGCCGGATACAAAATTAACTCAAGCAAATCAGTAGACTTCCTATACTCAAAGGATAAACAGGCTGAAAAAGAAATTAGGGAAATGATACCCTTCACAATAGTCACAAACAATATAAAGTATCTTGGTGTGACTCCAACCAAACAAGTGAAAGATCTGTATGACAAGAACTTCAAGTCTCTGAAGAAAAAAATCGAAGAAGACCTCATAAGATGGAAAGATCTCCCATGCTCATGGATTGGCAGGATTAATACAGTAAAAATGGCCATCCTGCCGAAAGCAATCTACAGATTCAATGCAATCCCCATCAAAATTCCAACTCAATTCTTCATAGACTTGGAAAGAGCAATTCTTAAATTCATATGGAATAACAAAAAACCCAGGATAGCAAAAACTATTCTCAACAATAAAAGGACTTCTGGGGGAATCAGCCTCCCTGACTTCAAGCTGTACTACAGAGCAATAGTGATAAAAACTGCATGGTATTGGTACAGTGACAGGCAGGTAGATCAATGGAATAGAATTGAAGACCCAGAAATGAACCCACACACTTACGGTCACTTGATCTTTGACAAAGGAGTTCAAACCATCCAGTGGAAAAAAGACAGCATTTTCAACAAATGGTGTTGGTTCAACTGGCAGTCTACATGTAGAAGACTGCAAATTGATCCATTCCTATCTCCCTGTACAAAGCACAAGTCCAAGTGGATCAAGGACCTCCACATAAAACCAGATACACTGAATCTAATAGAAGAGAAAGTAGGGAAAAGTCTTGAACACATGGGCACAGGGTAAAAGTTCCTGAACAGAACATGAATGGTTTATACTCTAAGATCAAGAATCAACAAATGGGACCTCATGAAATTACAAAGCTTCTGTAAGGCAAAGGACACTGTAAATAGGACAAAATGGCAACCTACAGATTGGGAAAAGATCTTTACCAATCCTACGTCTGATAGAGGGCTAATATCCAATATATACAAAGAACTCAAGAAGCTAGATTCTAGAGATCCAAATAACCCTATCAAAAATTGGGGAACAGAGCTAAACAGAGAATTCTCAACTGAGGAAACTTGAATGGCCAAGAAGCACCTAAAGAAATGTTCGACATCCTTAGTCATCAGGGAAATGCAAATCAAAACAACCCTGAGATTCCACCTCACACCAGTCAGAATGGCTAAGATCAAAAACTCAGGTGACAGTAGATGTTGGCAAGGATGTGAAGAAAGAGGAACACTCCTCCATTGCTGGT
>JADRCH010000063.1:3004318-3139087 GCA_019843965.1 Rhynchomys soricoides | reverse complement strand
GGGTGGATGGATGAATGTGTGGATGGATGGATGGATGGATGGATGGGTAGGTGGGTGGGTGGGTGGGTGGATGGATGAATGGGTGCGTGGGTGGATGGATGGATGAATGGGTGGGTGGGTGGATGGATGGATGAATGGGTGGGTGGGTGGGTGGGTGGATGGGTGGATGGATGGGTGGGTGGGTGGGTGGATGGATGGGTGGGTGGGAGGGTGGATGGATGGGTGGATGGGTGGGTGGGTGCGTGGGTAGGTGGATGGATGGGTGGGTCGGTGGGTGCGTGGGTGGGTGGATGTACTGACAGATGGACGACGGATGGATGGATGGAAGGGTGGGCAGATGGATGGATGGATGGATGGATGGATGGACAGATGGGTGGGTGGATGGATGGACAGACAGGTGGGTGGATAAATGGATAGATGGATGGATAGATGGATAGATGGATGGATATCCAGATGGGTGGGTGGATGGATAGATGGATGGATGGATGGATGGGTGGATGGATGGACAGACAGATGGACGGATGGTAGCTTTAGAATAATTTGCCTTTGTATAATGAATGAGGCAGGGTGATTTTCTAAATGTGTAATCCCCCCCCCCCAAAAAAAATACTCCACTGAAAATCCAGATGTACTATGGTGTCACTCACTACCCTCAGCATCGAGTGGAGGATTCGTGGGATGTAATAAATGGGAATCTAAATGTCCTCTGGATATAGGTTCTGCTCTCCTAGGAGTGAATGAGTTTGTCCAGTATATTTGGTGGAGTTAGCCTTTTATTTTAAAAGCCAATTTAGAACTCTTTGTCAAATCTTTCAAAACAGCAATGTCTAAATACAATATCCTGGTTCCCTAACATTCTACAGCAACTTGGAACTCCTTTTATAAGAAGTTTACACAGCTCCCCATCAGGACTCACAGCGTGTTCTGGGCAAAGGTACGTTAACAATCCCATTACCCTGTAAAGGTGCCCTCAATTTCATTTTCTTTCTTTTTTGGGGAGGGGCAGTTTGAGATAAGCTGCTGGTTTATAGCCCTGACTGTCTTAGAGCGCTCTCTGTAGATCAGGCAGGCCTCAAACTCATAGAGATCCACCTGCCTCTGCCTCCTGAGTGCTGGAATTAAAGGTGTGAGCCACCACCACTACCACCCAGCTTAAATTTTATTTTTGTATTACCGACAGATAAGGGCATTGTAGATAGGAGTTTTGGGGTACATGGAATTGGACAGGTAGTCATGTGCATAGCAGAGAAGGCAAAGAATTTCTTCTGGTCATTAATACTAAGAGAATTCCCCAAAGAGAAAGAATCATTATGGAAGGAAAGCTCACAGTTCACCCCTGAGTCTCCATTTCAAAGATAGTCTAATCCAAAATTGGATTCATTCTTGGAGATTTCAACACAGAAAATATCTTAGTGTAATATCGGAATTTTAATTCTCTTTTGTTTTTGACCCAGACCCTCCCTCAAGGCTATCACTCTGACCTCAGCCTTGAGCGAGGTGAGCAGAGCTGACTTCCACAAAGCGCCTAGAAGCAAGTTTAAAGCTTACTCACCAATTCCCAAAACCACACACAATTATCTGGTTATCATAGTAATGGTCTTCTATGTATGATAATTTCTTCCCCTAGGAGTGCTAAAGATACCCCCTGCCACCATCATGAAAAAAAAAAAAAAAAAAGAAAAGAAAACCACCACCACCAACACCAACAATAACAACAAAACCTACCACCACCAACAACAAAACAAGCATAACTTTTATTAGGGAAAGATAAATCAGAGTTTTTAAGTAAGAAAGTTAGACATTTTCCCACTGGTCTCCTAGGACTCATTTTTTAGTATTCCAGAAATGCTATCATTAAAGTCATCTATATCTTCAGTCTGCTTTTTGAAGAACCATTTTATAGCAATTCTACAGAGAGTTTCTTTCAATTACCATAAAAAAAATACTTAAAGATTAGTAAAAATCTGAGTTTCCGTGCAAAACAGGATTAGGATTTACCTTTCCCTTGTTGGATTTTTCAGTATGTAAAGACAGAACTGGACCCGGCAGTCACAGAGGAAACATGGCCTTTTTCTGAGCCTACGATACACCTTGGCTGTGGAAATGTGCTCTTGAGCGGTATAGACTTCCTTACAGGATACTTCTTTAACAACTTGGCTGCTGCCATGGGGGCACATTTTGGGGGTTTTTATTTTCTTCTGTTTCAGAGCTGGACAGTGAATCCAGGGTCTCAAGCCAGGCAGGAGCTGTAGCACATCCCCTGCCATATCTACTAGACAATGTTAGCTGCAGCACATACCATGTACCAGAGGACCTGAAAATCTCGCTGTGTGTGGTTAGAGGTGGGGGTAGGGGAGAAAGACAAGGAAGGTTAATCAGCATACACCAGTACTCTCCAAGCCTGGCCAGCTATGTGCCTGTGTACACATCAAAAGGAAATTGAAGTGTCCGGCTCCCTGGGAACTAAAGGACAGAAGATTAATTAGCACCAGTAGGATCTCCCAGAACCATATAAAGGAACGATGATCTGGAATTCCAGTAACCCTGACACTGCTTTTCCAGAATCCTGAAATGCTTCCTGCCCCACTTTTAATCCCATTGCCCCTTCTGTGCTAGGCTTTTTTAAAAAAATAAGATTGGGTTTTGTATATCCCAAACTGGCCTCAATGCAGCTAAGGATGACCCTGAACTTCTGACCCTGTCTCTTCCTCCTGAATACATGTGAAGACATGTACCACAACGCCTAGAGCCTTCAAAGAGTGATACCATTCAGTTCAAATTTAATAGTAAGATTTTTTCTGTTATGCTGATTTTTTAAATTATCTTCTGTTTGTACAAACCAATTTCTACCGTGAATCAATAAAAATTCATTTTCAAAAAAAATGTATAGAATAAACCTAGTGAATCAAAAGGAAAATACTAAGTACATATGAATCTAAGAGGTTCATAGACATGGCAAAAATCTTAAGGACAATGCACACACATGATTTAAGTATAGAAAACCCTAACCAGCATGGCCATGGTTTGATATGAAGTGGCCCCGAGGCTCATGTGCTTAAGGTTTGGTCATTGGCTGGTGATGCTACTACAGGAGGTGATAGAACCTTTTAAGAGGTAAGGGGGAGCAGAGGGAAATGGGTCACAGCACTCATGTCTTTGAAGATTATGCCTTATCCTAGTTCCCTCTGTCTCTCTATCTCCCCACACACACACACACACCAACCCCGACCATCCTGTAGTAAACACCTCTGCTCAGCCACATGCCTGGCCACTGTTATACTCTATATTTTCACTTCTGATGGCAATGGAGACACTTCAGTGGACTCAGAGCCAAAAATCAATCCTTCCTTCTTTTGAATTGCTTTCCCCAAGCATCTGTCTTGGGGGTGAGAGCCTGATGCACATGCCTCACAGTGAAGGACTCAGGCCTAGTACAAGGTCCTCCGCTCTCTGTGTTGTGCTTCCTCCCTTCTTGTGGTCAACTCCCAGACAGAGGAACATGGTGTCCAGTCCTGATGAACAGGGTGAACCCTAAGTGATAGAACAGAGAGAGAAAAGGAAATGGCCATGGGGATTTTACATCTGACCAACAGGGAATTCACTTAGGGAATCTGTCCACAGAGTTAAGCTTTGGGAGGCAACACTCAGCTCGCCAAACAGCCCAACTCTAGACTTCAGGCTTTTTCTTTTTGTAGCAATCTGCCTGTGGCTCCAACCAAAACAGCTCAGGTCTGGCTTCCTGGCTCAGTGTCAGTCTCCAAGGAAGAACCCTGAAAGGTGTGTATGTGTGTGTGTGTGCGTGTGTGTGTGTGTGTGTGTGTGTGTGTGTGTGTGTGTGATTTTTCCTGGGTGGATGTTTAGGTTATAGTTGCCAGGTGCACTGCAGATGATGTTGGAGTCTCTCTGTCTCTATGCAACAGAGATCTGTAGTTCCTTCCCACCCTGACTCCAGATGTTGCCAAGTGCCTTCTAGGAAGCAAAGTCAAATAACAGGATTAAAATCTTCCTAAGAGCTTCTTACCCAATGTAGTGTGTAGAAGGAGAAAGAATTCACCTTGGTGCTAAGGCATGCAAGAACTGAAAACATTTACTAGACAGTGAGTTTACATTTGTAGGGTTTCTGGTTATACCAAGAGCCTGGCACACAGCAGGTTCACAGCAAGCTTTTCCTGTTTTCACCAGAGATGCCCTGGGCCAGCCAGTAATCCTTCCCTGGTTCCTTTTCTTGTTAGCAAAGCCCAGGCTATTATCTATACCCAAGGACTTCCTAACATCCCTGCTATCCAAAATGACAGAGGCTAGACCAGCTTCCTGTAACAGGATCTTTAAAAAGTTTCAATTCTACCCATCCAATTGGAAATATGGTCAGTGATGCATGCCTGGAAAATAAATGCAGTGAGCTGCAAAGGAACTTGGGAGGGTCACATGCAGTTTACATGTAGGAGAAGAAGAAAAATGAATATATCTGCATTGGATGACTGTAGTTTATGTTCTACATGAATCATCTTTAGTACAGTATTCACTGGTTTCAGCTAATGGTGTGCTGTGTGGGTCCTGTATTATAAAGTAGACTTTATAAAAGTGTAAGAATGGAATCATGCGAGAAATTTGCTTTGCTCAGATATAGTCAAGTCTGATGGAAACAGGAGGGAAAAAGAATGGATTTTCAAAGGATAGAATGCCCCAAAGTGATGTGAACCCATTGGCTACTCTACCAGCCTCAGTTTCCCTGTGTCTCAGTGAACAACTTGCCCCAGGAACTTCACACACGGCCCCTAAACTACTTCATGACTTGACCCCCAAACGGTCATGTGCTAGAAGCAGGTCTCACTGTGGTGGTGACAAGTCATAGAACCTGGAGACACTGGGGGCTGGGGACAGGCAATTAGGTCTTCACTAGGAATATTTTGTTTTTCTCTTGGGTGTGCATCCCTGGTCCTCAAAGGTAATTTCTATATAGTTCCAGTTGGATGGTTATTTGGTTGACAAGCTAGTTGCTTGGTTGATTTCATTTGGTTTTTGTTTGTTTGATTGGTTGGTTGGTTTTGGAGGAGTGTGTGATGTTGTGTGGTTTGGGTTTTTGCTTTATTTGGAGTTTTGTTCTGAGACAGGGTCTCACTCTATAGCCCAGGCTAGTCCAGGACTCACTATATAAGCCCTGGCTGACTTCACATTTGTAGCAATCCCTAGCCTTCCAAGTACTGATGACAGGCCTGAGGCCCATGCCCAACTTGCCTGTGTCTTGATGCTATCTGTGAGGTTTTCACCAGAACCAGGCATATACCAACACCATAGTCTTAAACTTTTAGAACTAAAGCCAGCTCACCTCAACAAAACCCCCAGCCTCTAGTACTTTCTCACAGCAGCACAACATAGACTGACACACATGCTCTGACCATGCAGATGGACTTCGTCCTCCAGCACAGAAAGAAATGACAACATAGCCAGATTGATGAAGACAATAGAAAAAATACTTGAAACAGTTAGGTCTAATAGCATTTGGAGTTGCCTTCAAAAACTTCACAATCAGTCGGTGCCAGTCATTACTCATCTGTTCTGTCATGGCAGGTGACATGCATCCTTCTCCACTGAGCAGGCCACTGACATTGCTGGGAAGAGAAGCTGAATCTGCTAGAGCCTCTCTCCCCTAGGGAGTAGGAGGAGGTGTATCATCAACACCCCTAGATGAAGCCACAAGCCTGAGGTGATTGGGTACATGATGGCTCCCTAGTTCTTTCTTGTATACAAGTCTGAAATGAATGCTCTGTTTTGACTGAACCCCAATCCCCACAGTGAAGGCTTCTTTTCCTTTGACCACTTCCTTCGTGTTCTTTTCCTATTACATTATGTTGATTCATTTTGTGTGCATATATGCACGTACATGTGGTAGAGTACTTCCCATGGCACTCCTGTTGGGGGTCAAGGAACAAGTTTAAGTGTTATTTCTCTTCTTCCACAGTGCAGGTCCCAGGAGTCGAACTTGGGTTGTCAGGCTTGGTGGCAAGTGCCTATACCTGACTTCTCAAATCCCTATCTTAGGATCTGCTTTAGGGGTAACCCAAATCATGGCGCTGATGTTTCTCTTCTTAATACTGCTACAGACACTACCACTGGAAACAGGGCCTTGCTCATGTTAGGGACATGCTTCTTCCCAACCCTGAACATGCCAGGTCCTGACTAATGTCTTTTATACCTGCAAACTTAATCTTGTTGTTTCAAGAATGAATACTCAGGGTGTTTCAAAGGTCAAATTCCATTTTTTTAAGCCAAACTCTAGGTATGCCCTTTGCCATCCATTGGCTTGTAAGGCCTGAAGATGCTGGTGAGCCAAGCACTATCAGATCTCAGAAAGGTAATCCAAAAGCTTCTGTAAAGTATCTCACAAGGGGAATGCAAAAGACAGTAGGAATCCAGTATGAAGCCACTTGCAGTCACTGAGTCTTGCACAGTCACAGTTTAACCTTAATTTTAATTCCAGACATAGCATTTTTAAAGCAGCCCTTGATACGGGGAAGGCGGAGCATTAGGAATGTTAAGCCACAGCCTTAGTGGTTGATTTGGGAATCCCTGCATCTAACACAACCTTGCACTCTTGAAATCAAGGAAGAAAATGCTTCTGAGGCTCACTCTGCCTCCACTGGAAAAGTAGATTTTCATCCATGGATGGAAGTCTTCTCTGGGAGAAACCACCAATGCTTGGGATTGAATAGTCTCCCTGGCGCTGTGTTGCCTTTGCAGGAATCCCTCCTCTGCAGCAGTTCTGAGCATCTCGCCATCTTCCCAGACTGAATTCTGACACCTCTCTACCCTCCCCCACATTAGCTTGATATCCAAATGTGACTAGAAGGTTGCAGTGATCAATGACAGCTCCAATCAAAGCCACCCAGACAGGCCGTGCACTCACTCGGCTCCTTGATATAAAAGGTGTTTTATTTCTCATCCCTTTATTTTTGTCACTGAAAGAATGCTCCCCATGTGTGGATTAATTAAAGTGTAAACATTAAATATTGATTGACGCATTATCAGCATGGAGCAGTAGCCTCCCGACAGATTGATTCCTGCCGTGATTTATTGTCATATTCGGGGAGCCATCACACTTGATAACCAAGAGGGACCACCTGCCTCCCTCACCATGCCTCCTCCACTCCTTTCTCTTTCTCCAGTCCCTCCTCTTATTCTTCCAGGTGACATCTGAGTTCCAGTAAGTAAAACATCTTCATCCTACTGTCGAGGGAAGAAAGCCTGTAGCCCGACACTTGTTTTGTGTGTATGCGTGCCTGTGGATGTCTCCCAGACAATTCTCAAATCAACTGATGAGCCTGAACATAGAAATGAACACATCTATGCTCCTCTAAAGGGGATTTCTGGGTAACAGAGCCTGCCCCTACTGTGCTGTAGACACTGTAATATAAAGGAGCGTGTAGCAGCTGCAGAGAGAACAAATACTACTAAGAAAGGTTCGGCTGTCAGTCTTCTTGCTTCTCTGTGGAACTAGACAGAGGACAGTAACAGGACAATTCACAGTTACAACTGGCTATATGCCTCTAAAGAGATGAACCTACAGACCATACCTTATCAGGATGACTTGCAGGAAGTTGCTGGAGAAGACACAATCAATCTGACAATTTCATAGGATTCAAAATCATACTTTTAAGCTCCTTCTGAAATAGGATATCATGGTCTCTGACTATTTTCTTTCAGCAGGAAAATGGCATTAAAGGCCAATAACAGGTCAGTCTGGTATAGCTTGAGTTTTTAACAACTTTTACATAATTTCCCATGAAAAACCCATTCCAACCTGCAAGTATCCAATGTCATTTTATCAAAAATCTAACCAACCAAATTGAACTAAACAAGGCTACAAGTGGCCAGCAAGTTAGGGGAACCCCCATCTGAACACCTATCCTCAGAGTGAACCCCCCTATCACCCAGGGCCTGATGCACAGCTGACAGTGCATGTGGGCCACCAGCCTCAGATGAGCCAAAGACATGGTTTTTAAGTCCTCCAATTTCCTAGGCACTTCTCCTTAGCAGCACTCTGACCATAGACAACTCAACAGAGAAGCATTTGGCCTTCTCTCTGAATCCCAGAGTCAGGATATGGTAAGAGAACACAGGAAGGCTCTGCTCCAGCCAGGGTCCAGGGAGCTCTATGCACCATCATGGAAGTGAGAGTCTGGTTGCCAATGATTATCAGAGTCACTCTCCAAAACAACTAGAAAAGAAAGCCAGCTTTTTATTACACACACACACACACACACACACACACACACACACATTTCACCCCTCTGCCACTCCTGGAGGCTCTTGCAAATGACTTAGGATCCTGCTTGTTACACTCAAGGCTCCAGGTCCCATCTGTGTTTCTACCATATCATATAGGTCAGGTCACTCAACGCTTTCTTTCTTTTCCTGCTTCTAAGCTAAAATGCCCTGAAAAAATAAACTTGGGAGAGAAAGGGTTTGTTCTGGCTCACAGTTCAAAAGCACACAGTCCAACACAATCAGAAAACAGAACAACGACTGTTTATGCTCAGCTGCCTTCTCATTTTTTATACAGTTCAGGATCCCAGATCAGGAATGGTGTACCCATAGTGAGTGGGTCTTCCTATCTCAGTTAATCTAATTGTAACAATCCCCCTAGAGACCCATCTCCCAGATGATTCTAGATGACAAGTGAGGTTAGCTATCATACCCAGAAAGAACCAAAATAAGCCCTGCTCTCTCTAGGACCACCTCCTCAAGCCACACCTCCCATCTTCTTCCTCTGATTCTTTCTGAGAATGTCCTATATAAAGTAAAGCATGATTAGCTACTTTCCAGGGGCCACGTCTTTACCAAAACTCTATGCTCTGCACAGTGGCAGCCATTGACTATAGAAAATGTACTAGCCGCTGACCACATTCAGAAAGTACCCTGCTAGAAAGATACCCTGCTGTCATGACCTATCTATGAAAAAGGTTAGGTGAAGATGTCTTTAGTCTGTGTGTGTGTGTGTGTGTGTGTGTGTGTGTGTGTGTGTATTCATCTTTTCTCTGAGTGCTCAGAGGTTATAAGTTACCTTCTGGATATTACCTTAGCCACATCTCCAAGGTTCTGGTATAAGGTACCTTCATTTCTAAATGTTTTTTTCCATCTCACCCCAAGAGCTAATTGAAAAGATGGTTTGAAACTTCTAAGAAAACATGTCTGTATCATATTTTCTAGAAACACTATCTCCTGTGAATTCTAAAATTATCTGAACTTCCTAAAACTGTCCTTTTCAAATCAATTTTGTCACTTTTAAATTCAAAGCATCGGTAGTCTCAACTGACACTGTCTCTTG
The DNA here is from genome assembly GCA_019843965.1 of Rhynchomys soricoides. Taxonomy (NCBI): domain Eukaryota; kingdom Metazoa; phylum Chordata; class Mammalia; order Rodentia; family Muridae; genus Rhynchomys; species Rhynchomys soricoides. Next base: position 3,129,762 of record JADRCH010000063.1, on the reverse strand, counting down.
TGTAACTCAGACCTGGGGTCAATAGCAGCCTAGATGAGCAGAGTCTAGAGTTTGGTTCAGTCTTAGAGCAGAGCAGATTCATCTTAAAGCCTCTGGGCTCCTGACAAGATTCATTTTCCCAACAATATTTTTCTTAATATCTAGCATATGCTAAGGACTATGCAGGCACTGTGGGAATGATAAATAAGAGAGGCTGAAACTCTTTTCCTCGTGAGCATTTGCTTCTGGAACTGTCTTTCAGTGAGGTCAAATATAGGAACACAGGACACCTGGGGACAGGAAAGGAGCGTGGACTGCAGTGGCAGAAACAGGCAATACCTGAGTCAGAGGCACAGATCTCTGTCTGTAGGAGTCCAGAACATTCTTGCAAGCCTTCCCCACCAACTCCTTGGAGAGCTCAAATGATCAAGATGGAAAGGTACACACTATTCCCTTCTAGAAACCTCCAACGTCCCTTCCCACAACACAAGGCCTTCTTCCCCCCAGACAGCTGCTGGACTCCTTCCACGCCAGACAGAGCACTAAGCAGGTCTACGTAGGATCTCTTTCTATTTTATCCTGACATGGATATACCCAAAGTTGGCATCTCAGGTCCCTGGCCTCAAACTCACTCCAAGACAGGCTGAGGCTAATTCTAGATTTTTCTTTGCTTTGGTTTTCTCCTTGGGAAGAATATTTGGGAAAGACTCTGGAAGTCCCTGCTCTGCCATCCTCTGCTGTGTAAATACACAAAGGTTTTGTTTTGCTCAGATTTGGGTTCTCTGGGATTAGGTTTATAGAGACTGAATGAACATAGGGTCTCATGCATAGTAGACAAGTTCCCTACCTGGCTGAGTTAGGGTTTTACTGCTGTGAACAGACACCATGACCAAGACAAGTCTTATAAAAAACAACATATATTTAGGGCTGACTTACAGGTTCAGAGGTTTAGTCCATTATCATCAAGGTGGGAGCATGGCAGTGTCCAGGCAGACATGGTGCAAGAGGAGCTGAGAGTTCTAAATTTTTATCTGAAGGCTGCTAGGAGAATACTAGCCTTCAGGCAGTTAGGATGAGGGTCTTAAAGCCCACACCCACAGTGACACACCTACTCCAAAAGGGCCACACTTTCTAATAGTGCCACTCCCTGGGCCAGTGGCATCACATTCCACTGAGTCACAGCCCTAGCCTATGTGTGCAAACCTTCTCTCAGCTTTGTCAGTGTCATCACAGTCATTGTGTTCAGCATCTCATTAAGAGACAATCATGGATGGGCTAGCCTTGGCAGTACATGCCCGTGGTACCAGCATTCAGAAGAAGGAAGCAAGAGTATTAAGTGTTTGAGGCTAGCCTAGGCTAGAAACCAACTCTGTCTCAAAAAAAACCAAACAAACAAGTAAACAGACAGCTACAACAACAAAACCAAAAGGAGACAACACAATAGATTCTGTGAAACAAAGAATCACCTTCACTGCTCTCATTCTGAGTAGCCAATGACTGTGACAAACATGATGCCACCATTGTACCCTTAGATAGGCTACAGTTTAAGAACAGGGACTTAGGAGCAGATCACCTAGGTTTAGTCCACCGGCTGGGTGAGGATGCTGCTGGGTTTTTTCCTTAGTCTTAGGAGAGTCTACATAAATGCCAAGTGCCAATCAAAGCCAAACCCATCCCTGTTCCCATACAAGTTCGTGGCATCTTGCATCCCAGAGGCTGGGTGTGACCAGAGGCTGAGTGTGACTTTTAAACAGAGTCCCTGAGTATCGAATTTTGACATCTTTGGTGTGTTGTGGCTAGAGTTCTGTAACTCAAACCCATGAATGACATCAAATGAGCCTGAAAAGGTTACCTTGTGAAGGCAAAGAGGGAGAAATCAGATTACAAGTGCTTTGGGATCTGAGATAGACAGGGGGGAGGTGGAGGGAGGGGCTAGGGAGACTAGAGACTAGCTTTCGTTGCTTCAGAAAATCCCTGCGGAGGTAACTTGGGGTGGAAGGTGGGGTTCCTGCAGCACAGCCTAAGACAGGAGGCTGAATTCCTGGAAGTCGTCAAGGTTGTACCCCAGGGAGAGGGCAGCAAGAATGAGACAGAAAGGCCAAGCAAAGCTGTGGTCTTCAGTACAGTCTAAGCCTGGCCTGATGGAAATGGAGAGACCCCACCCCCCACCCCAAGTGCTCCTTGGATCACCTCTCCATCTAGGGCCAGCTGTGCATTGTGAGCTGCTTAGGGACAATGGGTGTAATTCTCGAAAGAAGGGGCAGCTCTGAGTCTCTGGAGCTGTTAGAAAGTGAGTGCCTTGACCCTTGACTCTTGACCCAGCTACAGGGATCAGGACCAGGCTTTTATATTAAGGTGCACATAGAGCCCTGGTATGAAGACTGAAGCTCCATCTTCGGCATGCCAGTGGTTATCCACTAACCCCAGAATTGCTGGTTCATGGTACTTTTCAAAGACCATCTCTCTTAGGTGGTACCCACCTCTTCATTGTCTGCATCCAGTGTGACCCTTTCTGTGTGAATAGCACGATGGTCACACCATCACTCTGCAGAGCTTCCTGTGCAGAAACCCCCTCAAAGGAACGACCAGAAAATATCTCATGAGCTTTAAAGCATCAGTCTTGTCTCTCACCCAAGAAGAACTCTCTTAGCTTAGCACCACACCCGCAGACACACAGGGTGACTTGAGATCTATCTTCAAAGGTTTCTCCATCTTTACTCTCAATTTCACCTCAATAAAAGAACACATTTTCCAAACAACGGAAGATATATTAAAGTGACTCTCAAACTGGTACACTCTTACAAAAAACCAAACAATAACAACAACAATAATAATACCTCATTTCTGACCTGGGAAGACAGAATAGAGACAGAAGAATTCTGCTCTCGGCTTCTAGTGGGATCTAAAGCCCTGTCCAGATGGCTCATGGATTATCTTGGCCAGAAGATGTGGGACTTTGAGAGGTTTGCTCATGCAGGTAATGCAGCCATCACTCTGGGACAGTGGTTCCTGCATCTCCAGAGGAATGTCTCTGACATCTACATGTCACTTCCCTGTGGATATATTTCTGACTAACGTACTTCGAGACAAAGTGTGGCTGGATTTATTAAAAGACTCCTGGGAGGTACAATAGATGAGAGACTCTGTTATCTCACATGGGGGCCAAGGCCCCTTCAATACCCACATTAATTCAGAGACAAAGAGTTGCAAGAACGTCATGCCTGTGTGGCCCAGGACCCCAGAGTCCTCCCAGGGCTGGGGTCAGAGGAGAGAGCGCAGAGGCCCTTTGTCTAGAAGCCCAATTGAGCTGTGTGGAACAATCCCCGCAGAAAGTCGCAGCAGCGGCAAATGCTGTTCCATTTATGAACATCCAGAGTAAATTATCATCTATAAGGACAAGCATCAATTGTTTAATTAAGAGACACCCCAGGGGGGCTGGAGAGCCGGGTCAGTGCTTAAGAGTACTGGCTGCTCTTCCACAGGACCTGGGTTTAATTCCCAGCACCCACATGGGAGCTCATAGCTGTCTGTACCTCCAAGATCAGACACCTTCACACAGACATACATGTATGCAAAACAGCCATGCACACTAGATAGATAGATAGATAGATAGATAGATAGATAGATGATAGATGACAAACAGACAGATGTTAGAGAGATGATAGGTAGGTAGATAGATACATAGATACATAGATGATAGACAGATGATAGATAGATAGATAGATGAATGAGAGAGAGAGAGATTATATATTAAAAAGAATAAAAGACACCTCAGCAGCTATGCACACAGCACATTCCCAGCACCCTGACTTGAACCTGCCTAACATAAAAGTTTACCTGGTGTTCTAAAAATAAGGGTCTGGAAGAAAAAACCTTTATCATTTCTTCTTATGTAGTAGTGTTTCCTTCCTTTTATTTTTAATCAACAAGTACAAACAACCCTCCTCATGATGGTGTCTTATTTCCTAAAATTATATATGAGTTTAGAAAAGTTTGGAAAAAATAGTTTTGAAGTTTGCTAAATGCTTACCATTCAAATCAGGCTATTCCTAAAAATAACCCCTTTAAGTTAAATATCTTTGGTAATAAAGGCAAATTAGGGAACAATAAATTATAACTTCTAGGCTGACCGGTGACTAATTATAGATATTATAATTAAGTCCGGTTTCCTACACAAGGCATTTAGCTTAATAATCATCCCATCCATTAGCATATCTTAAAAGGGTTTCACAAAGCAGGCAGTGGCACTTGAACAGACATCTGAGCTCCTCCCTAGGCTATGAAAGGCTATAAAATCAAAAGAGATGAAATTGCTTTCAACAGAAGTTTGGGTTAAATATAAATTGACAAATCCAGATTATAGTCATAAAGCCCTAACTTAAAATATTTATCCTAAGCACCCCCTCCGACCAGCCGCATGAAGGAGACTTGACATCCTGAAAATCTACAACTCCTACAAATCCGGTCCAAGTAGCCTTAACCCTGACAGACTTGTACTGCGTCGTGGAGAAGTGCAGTTTGACTGGAACTTTACAGGGGACTCTTGGGTTTTTCTGGAAGTCCTGACCTTGTTCTGTGACAATGACAAGTAGGACTAATGGTTGGCAGTAGTGGTGAGAGCAGAATGATTCCTGGCCTGCAGTCAGCTGAGCTCTTGGGATTATGTACAAGGTAGGGATTGCCTGTAGCATGTCGGCTTTCTTTGGGGCTCCTTTCTGCCAGCTTGCTGTAAGATAAGAGTTCATATCTTAGACTCACTGGGGAAGTCAAAGATGCTTTGGAAGATCCTCAAAGAAGGCCCAAGGTGTTCCTTTAGCACCTTCATGCTACAAAGTCCACAGGAGCATCCAGCTCTGGGGAGTCTCCAGGAATAACAGTTAAGCCTTTTGATACAGCTGGTGATTCAGCTCTCGACACTCCTCTGCTGTCTCCAATAATTGTCCAAGGCACATGGGCAAGCTGCACCAGCAAAGGTACTAGGAAGGTCAGACTGCAATAGAGCATGCCCTGATTTTTATCCGGGAGATTGAAGCACAAATCACCTTGATTTTGATTTGGCACGGGGTTATAAAATGCACTTGCAATCGCTGATAGCATGTAAGATCAGGCCCAAGCATGGGACACTGCATTTTATATCTCTGGTAGAGTTTTCCCTAATACAGCCATAAATCAGCCCAGAACGCAGGTACTTGGTCCATGTTAACAGGGAGAAAGATGAGGGCATTAAGACAGAGTTGTTCTTGGAACTTAGGGCAAGCTTAAAACTTTGTATCAAAGCCACTCTAAGTGCCCTTCAGGGGACAGACCACAGTAGGGCCTTTGAAGGAAGCCAGAGAGGAGCATGAACCTCAGGTTAAGAAGGCAGTGCAGGCAGCCCAAACCTGTACAGAAATCCTTCTGAGTATTAGGCAGAAATGCAAAATTTTGACAAGAAAGAAAAGGTAAAGTTACAGATACTAAGCACCATGGCTCTCAAACACATATTATGCTACACACACATGGAAAAGAGAGCAAGGCATGCCTAGAAAGATGAGAGAAAATTTACCAATCCAAACAGAAAGCCAGTGTCCAAAAGAACAGCACCAAGAGTGTTCCTAGCATGTCTCTTTGGCCAGTTCTCATGCAGTATTATATCAGATTAATATATTCCAGGAAAATAAATACTTGGAGTTCTCTTCAACTCTCTGAACCAGCCGCCATGGACCGGATGAACATTTAAAGAATCCTGAAAGTAAGCTCTTGCTGGTCTGGGGACGACCAACTCAGTAGCAGAAAAAAGGTAGAGGGGCTCATCTTCAGCTTGATGTCGGGGGTCTCAGCTCAGACCTAGCTTCTACCCAGGAAAACTGTTCCCCAGACCTCCTTCCCCTCAGACCACTGACCCCGCCACCCAGGGACATCCAAGCCAGCAAAGTCCTTTGCTCGCTCTGAAGGGTGAAGAATACAGGGATCCAAAAGTCGCGATGGAATTTACCATTTACACTATTTCTCTCCACGTTACTCAAGACTTCTCTTTGACCTAAAGGCAGGAAGAAAAGACATACATATCATCCCCCTGCTGTGGGTGGGGTGGAAGTGGCAAAGATTTCTTCCCAACAAAGATAGACACCAATAGACCGGACTAAACAGGACCAGGGCCAAAGCTTCCTTCAGCTTGATGACAAGGTGTTTCTAACCAAAAGTTTATTCAATCGTTTGTAAATTCTCACGTTCTTGTTTCTGAATGTGATGTAATAACAGACAGACTGGGGATTGAAGCTGGAAAGGGGGGAGAACAGATCCCTTACCTGCGCCCGAGTCCTGGGGTAGAGTGAAACAGGCCAAGCTGTGTGGAGTCTTGTACCAGATCTTTATTCTATGATCTACCTTCTTTCATTAGGACGAAAAAGTACACATCATTTTTAAAAACAAAAACAAAAAAACCATCCTTTATCCACAGCTTGTCAAGTAGGAAAATAACTTTCTAAGTGAAAATGTGGGGCCGTATTGAGAGGAGAGAAGAGGTACAGGGTGTGCACCTGGAGGTAAGGTTTCTCTAGCTGGCTCATTGTATCCAAATTAAGCCTCTTAGCAGTTTTATACAATGTAAAACCAAAACACAAAACAAAACAAGATAAGACGGAGAGGAAGTTCCCTGCTGCCTTTGCCCAAGGTCAGAAGTCAATTTGAAAGTAACTTAAAAATAGAAACAAAGTACAAATGAAATGTTCCTTCTAAAAAGCAAGTCAGTTACAGAATTAGAATCTGCACTCTATGTGGGGCTCAAGGAGAAGGGGCTTCCAACAGCTGACCTTTTGGGTATATAAGAAATATGTCACTGAAGATGACCAAGTGCATGGACAGATGGATCCTTCCTTTTGCTCCCAGGAGAGACTGTCCCTGGGCAGTACCTGCCTGCAAAGGAGTACTGAGGGGACTCTCAGGAGCTGGAATTGAGCAGGTCCAGATGGATCCTGCCCTGGCCTGCTCCTATCTCCTGTCTTCTGCCTCCCTGGAAGCTTGCAAGCCACGTGGTTCCAATCAGGAAGCTGGCCCTTTTATAAAACCTGTAGTCCCGAGCTGGAGAAGGGAGGTGTCAAGACAGACAGAGGTATGGGCAGCCAGGAAGCTCATCTAAGACCACAGCTGTCCCTGGACACTCCTAACAGAGTAGATTTTACAGGAGTCTTTCCTCTTGTCCTCTTCAACTTGTTCCCTAGAGACCTGATGGAATGGTGGTGGTTCTTCATCACTGTTGGTCTTGGGATGTCTTGGAAGGGAATCTCCCCCAGCTTCCTCACTGGAGAAGGTGTGATGACACTATGTGATGCAGTGGTCTGCTTGGGCATCCACTAGGCTCCCACTCTCTATAAGAGGGGGAGATGCTGGGATGCTTCCATCTACCACTCAACTCACAAATGGATCTAGACGTTGCTCTCGTGGATGCTGTGGAGATGAAGCCCACTAAGGAACTAACGTGTGGGGAAACTTTGAGCCCAGTGCCTGATCACAGCAAAGCCCAAATGTAAACCAACTTTGCTTGAATATTTGCACTGAATAAAAAATGCCCCCCAGAGCTGGATTGTAACTCAGCTAGAGAGTGGTTGCCCCGTGTGCACCAGGCTCTGAGTTCCATCCCCAGATCTATGAGGGGTGGGCAGAGGCAGGCAGACCTGTGGGAGCACATCTTTTAAATCCTGATGCTCTAGAGCAGTGGCTCCCAACCTTCCTAATGCTGCAACCTTTTAATACAGCTCCTCGTGTTGTGGTGACCCCACACACAACCATAACATTATCTTCATCGCTACTTGTTTTTCTATTGTTATGAATCATAATGTAAATGTTAACCATCAGGGGAACAGTAGACTTAAAAAGCAATTAGGTCTTATGTAAGGCTGGTGTATGTGAGAAACCTCTATGCCTGCCTCTCAGTTTTGCTGTAAACATTAAACTGTTCTTTTTTTAAATAAATAAATAAATAAATAAAGTCTTAGGAAAGAAGCAAAACCTATCAGCTCCGGGCTGCTGTATTCTTGAGCAGCAGTCAGGTACCAGTACGGCAAGAACCTCACAGGTGGACTCCAGACAGGAAAAAAGCCTGTGTCGGTAATGGCAGGAGACATAGCCAGTTCCAGGGTGATGATGAACCTGGTATGTTATGGTCTCTGTTGGTTCAGTATCTAAGCATAATTAAATCACATGTTAGACGTTGTAAGCGGATCCTTGCATCAGAGATACGCAGCATCCTTTCTGGCTACTATATTTGGGCTCTCCTACTTTTGTCCCCGTGTTCCTAATTTGGAGGAGTGACGTGTGTGACGACTTGGGGAATAGTAAGGACCACGCTGGATCTGTGTTCTGCCCACCCTGAGCCCCTCTACCAAGGAGCCAGGCAGTCACAACTCGCTTCTTCCCATTTGCTTCTTTTGTTGCACATTTCAGAATCTGTCAGTGTATCTTGCTCTCCCTCTGGCATCTTCCTGCCCCTCCCATCTCTGTGTCTGTCCCCACCCCCAACCCCACAGACTCTGTTCTTGATAATTATAGTTTATTGATTTCTCCTGCTGTCTGCTGCCCTAACACTGTGCTCTTCATCTTAGTTAGGCACCGTGTGGTCCATCACAGCCTGCATTCCCCTGGAGGCAGGATGCTTGGTGTGCCCAGTCAGGGAGAATTCCGAAGCTTATAGGCAGGTTTCCCTTCGTGCCCACCCCACCACCACCCACAGCCCCCACCCACAGCCCTGTGGCCTCAGGCTGACTCTGGGAGGAAGATGAAAGATCTTGGCAGTAAACTCATATTGACATTTACCACATGCCAGACACATGGGTCTGTGCATTCTCCCAAATAACACTGAGGGAAGTTTATCAATATAAATGAGGTTCAGAGACACACTGGCTCACCTAAAACCACACAGCTATCCCGTGTCAGAGCAGAGATCAGGCTCAGATTGTACACACTGATTCCCAAAGTTACGCACATCAAACCAAGACCACTTGCAGTGAGTGAGTCAGCTGATTTGGGGAGAAGCAAAATGCCCAGAGATGCTAGCCTGAAACCAGGCACCTCAAGGCAGCATGGCTGGAGGACCCCACCCACTCCTACTGCCTTCCAGAAAGAAAGTGCCTGGCCAGCTGTTCAGGAGACAACCTGGCTCCGGGACTGCCTACTTCTCACCATAAACAGGAAGGCCATAAAAGGGGCCACTTCTGCCACTTCAGACCCTCAGGGGCTTCCCCTCCTGGGTGTGTGGGGGGAGCTGTCACCCCCCCCCAAAAAAAGAGCAATTGTTTCCTTGAAAAAGTTACTATCTTCTTTGCCCCTCTGTTTCAAGGTAAATGTGGATATGGACTGGAAATTCCAACAGTTAGTCACCCTGAGTTGGGGACCAGGGTTGAACGCCTGTATTTGCTCTAGAACCCAGGAACAGGGGTGACAGTGACAGATATGCCTTGGCCTCCCCCAGTTTTCATTAACCACCTCTGTTTTGAATCTAATCAATTTACAGAAAGGACCGACTTCCCGAAAACTACAATTCTGGAGAAAAAAACAAAACAAAACCTGGAGGTCTGGGGATTCGGCTTAGTCCATGAGTGCTAGCCTAGGGCATGCAGCAGCAACCAGACCCGGGTCAGGGTGGTGATGCTCGCCTGTAATGCCAGCCATCCTCTTTGACTACCTAGAGTTCAAGAGTAGCCTAGAATCCTGGAGACTCCATCTCAAAAATAAATATGTAAATAGGGACGGGACTATGATGCCCAGAGGTGATGAGAGAAAGCTTGTAGGAAAGATGAATCAGGACATCTCAAAGAATATTCTCAAGAACACTCCACAAAAATATTGAAGAAGAAAACAAAGTAAACAGGAAGTTTCCAGGGCCCCAGGGCTGCTCTCCGGCAATCATAATTACACAATTTAAGATCTTGCTAATTCTTGCAGCGAAGGACTTTGCTCTGTTGCATAACTAGTTTTCCAAATGCCCTTTATGCATAAGTTTCTTTCTGCCAGTGGGCCACACACAACAGCATATAAAGTCACCTTCTGTGATATGAGACCCTGAGGGTTGACTGATGGGTTCAGGACTCCTGGGTATGCAATGGAGTCCTATCACTGAAACTTCGGTGTGTATGTTAGAGTCATAACTACTGGTCACTCTCTGTTCCCCAGGAATGAGTGGAGTCCCACAAGATAAATGCTAAGTCCTGTGATTCCAGGATAGGTATATGGAGGAGCAGCCCCCCTTTGGCTAGGGGACACTTCTAGTTTCCAGGAAGCCATGTTTAGTGAGCCATGTTTAGTGACAACTTCTCCCTTTGGTTACAGGGATGCTCAGGTATAATCTGGTCCAACCCGACAAGTAAAGCTTCTGGATCCCATCCTAGGGAATGCTAGTTCATCTTCAGGGGATTCAGGTGATAAAAACAGGGTGTGGCCAAGTCTTTGACAAGGTTTGTCATTCCCCCCACTTGTCCTGCCTCAGCCCCAGCCTGGGAATGTTCTGATCCCTGACCTCTCATCCTTGTAGGCATTGAACATGTCACTGTGGCCAGACTCCAGCCCCTACAAAGCCTCTTCAGACCCCCAAGTGACACCCTCTTTATATATCTCTGCCTGGAATGTGTCACTTAGCTTGGGCTAGCCACCAGCCTCAGCTTTCAGCATCTTGAGTTTGAATCAGCTGTTGGAAGTCTCTGAAGGCTTCAGTGATCCACAGTAACCTCTGAATAACAATCAGGGAGTTTGAAGGGGCTGGTGAGATGGCTTGAAACAGCGCTGGTTGTTCTTCCAGAGGACCAGGTTCAATTCCCAGCACACGCATGACAACTCACAACCATCTGTAACTCTGGTTCCAAGGAATCTAACACCCTCTCACAGACATACACGCAGGCAAAACAACAATGCAGGTCAAAAAAATTTGAGTCTCTCTCTCCCTCCCCTACCTTTTTCACTGCCGCCACCTTGTCCCCCTCTCTCTCAATAAACCCCACGTGGATAACTGAGGGAAGGAGCATACCTTACTGTTGCCAAGACTTATGTCAGCAGCTTCATGCTCGTGTGGACAAAGTGGATGAAGAGAGATAGGATGTGGAAGCAAAAGTCACCAAGAACATCATTGAGATTGCAGATCTGACCCAGAAGATCTATGACCTGCATGGCAAGTTTAAGCAGCCCACCCTCCGAAGAGTGAGGATCTCTGAAGATGCCATGATGCAGGCACTGCTGGGGACCCGGGCCAAGGAATCCTTGGACCCGAGAGTCCACCTCAAACAGGTGAAGAAGGAGGACATTGAGAAGGAAAACCTGGAGGTGGGAGACTGGAGCAAGAATATCGACTTGCTAAGTGAAATGGAAGACAGCAAGAAAATGTTTGAGGGCTGAGCTCATGGCTCCCACACTGTGCTCTGAAGGACATCCTTGAGGAATAAACCTCTCCAAACTGGAAACAAAAAATCTGGGGGTTTTGATCTGAACTCTGGATTTCTGTTTTAAAAGGAAAAAAAAATCAGAAGATCCAGCAGGACCAGAAGAAGCCCACATTCCTATTACAACCCTTGACGGAAGCTGAGTGGCAGTGTTCAGGTGAGACTGCAGGCTCCACTTGCTAAAGCCCTAACCATTCCTGAACCTCACCAGGAAACTAAACCACTGGGCCATTTCTCCCAGCTCCACCGATAACTAGCTGTGTGATCTTGGGCCAGTTACTAAACATCTCAATTGGGAAATAGAATAATAACAATATCCTCCCTGGATGAGTTAGGTCTTCAAGATGCAAGCCTGAGGACCTGTGTTTGATCCTCCAGAACCCACATAAAGAAGCTGGGTGCAGCTGTGCCTACCCCTGTACTCCCAGTACTGGGAGGGAGACAGGAGAATCCCTGGGGATTGTCAGCTGGTCAGCGTAGCTGAATCTGCAAGTTCTAGATTCAGTAAGAAACCTAGTGTCAAAAGACTAAAGTAGAGCGCCAATGAGGAGAGAAAAACACTTGCTGTCAATCTCTGGCCTGAACACACACACACACACGCACACACACACATGCACGCAAAGAGACACACACATATTTGCATATACACACAGAGACAGACAGACAGATGACAGACAGACAGAGGAGGAGGACAGAGAGGGAGAGTTGTGTGTGTTGGACTCTTGTCTGTGACCTTGAACTAGTCTCTACTTCTCCATGACAGAAGGAAAGGACATTATGCTGGAGGATGTCATGTATGCATGGTGAGACTTCTGGTATGCTCAGAGAAAGTCCAGGAAAAAAAAATGCCCAAGGCCCAACCTTTGCCAACATCCATCAAGGAAGGTAGGCTACAGATACTGTACCCCTTGGAGTATCACAGGCCCAGGCATCACAGGCCTGTGTCTTTCTCCCTTTTCACCCTAATCAAGCATCCCAGCAGTGCACTTCCGGGCTTACCCAGGCCCCACCCCCACGCGCTGCTGGTGACTCACAGCTGGGAGGTTTTTCCCTAACAAGCTTTTCTGGTCAGACATCAGCTGAAGAAAAGGCCTCTCTGACTAGGCAGTTGGACATTTTCCCTACCTCTTTACAAGCTCCCAAAGGGCAAGCTTGCCAACTGCTCACGGTTTTCCTATTTGAATGCAAAAGAGAGTGGAGGAAACCCCTGATCCCACAGCGCACACACAGAAGCCTCATTCAAGTCTCCCTAGCCTCTGTTTCCTGGCTTAGTGTCTTGGGCAAGTCCTTTAGTCTGTGAGTCTAGCCAGTTCTCCATAGAAATGGGCAGGTGAGTATCCTGACACTTGCCCAGCCCACAGCTAAGAACAGTAGATGGAAAGGCTCTGCTACATTGAGAATCCTGTAAACCTGGCATGGTGGCAGGCTCCTGTCATCCCCACTAGTCAGGAGATAGAGGCCGGAGAATCAGAAATTCAAGGCCAGCCTCAGCTATATAGGGAGTTCCAGACCACCTGGGTTACATGAGTTCCTGTCTGAAAATTAGTAAAAATAAATATAAAGTAAAACATGCCTAGCTAGGTGGCTCAGCAGATAAAAGTGCTTGCAGCACAAGTCCAATGTCCAGAGTTCAATCCCCAGAGAAGGCATAGAAAGATGGAAGGAATGAACCAACTCCACAAACTTGTTTTCAGGCCTCCATAGGTATACTGTGTTCACACACACACACACACACACACACACACACATACACACACACTGTAACAATAGAATGATGCTTTAAATTTTTAAATAAAAACAAATCCTCATTAGAAAAGATAGGGGAGATTGTGTCTGCCTTCTCATGAAGCTCCGTTGGTGGTCAAAGCCAGAGAGGGAACCCCGTATTTTCATTGTATTAAATCATCCCTACCACAGTGACCATCTCTAAGTTCCACTTAGGCCTTGAGTTACATGCACAAAACCCTTTTCCCACCATGGGGCTGCTTCTAGAAGATTAGTGGGCAGATGGCGTGAACAGTGCGGACATGGGAAATAGGCATGACTCACAGCCCCAACGGGACTAAGTCTGACAGCATGAGAATTCTTCACCCTACAGAGAATGCTCTACCATTGAAAATGTATTTTTCTAATTTTTGAGGCTAAACTATATTTTGGTCCATTCTGGGATTTTTTCCTGTCTGCATGGTGGTTGACTATGAGTAACAGAATCTGATGGAGCCAAGTCACATGGGACAGCCATAGCCTGCCAGTGTGCCCCCTCTAGAGCCAGAATTTGCTTTGCCTTGAGTTAAGCCTAAAAGGCAGTCCTGAGGGCCACAGAGGGCCCTAGAGGAAGTCTTGCGTCTGTCCTCTGACCTGGGAATGAGCATCACCCACACCTGCAGGCTGAGACAAACCCTCATCTTGACTCTGGCAAGCAGCCGCTCCTGTACTGTCATGTCTTCCCCTCCGGGCTAGCCTTGGCATCCTTTCAGCCTGAAGGACACACCATAAGCACAGTCTATGGGCTACAGGCAGATGGGATGGGAAAGCAGTGCATGCCAGTCTCCTCTGTGTCAACTCCAAAACAATGTTCATCTGATCTCTGTGTGGGATTTTTAAACTGTGGTCTGTAGTTAGGCAGAGACTCAAGTCTGTGATCCCCACACTTGGGAGACTAAAGCAATAGCATGAGAGTTTGGGGCCAGCCTGGGCTACAAAGCAGATTTCTTTCTTTCTTTCTTTCTTTTTTCTTTCTTTCTTCCTTTTTTTTTTTTGGGGGGGGGGGTGTTGTTACCAAGATGGGTGTTGTGTATCTTTAATTCCAGCATTGGAGAGGCATAGGCTGACACATCACTGAGTTTGAGACTAACCTCATGCCAGGTTAATCAAGGCTACATTGTGAAACACTGTCTCAAAAGAAAAGTGGGAGAGGCTGGAGCGCTTTCACTATGAGAATCCCTGACTATCTTTTGGAGAAATAGCAAGCGTGTTGCAGACATGCTAATAAAGAGGCCTCAGATGGAACCTCACCATTGCTGGAAGTAAGCATTTTAAACAGTGCAGCAAACCTATCAACAGACTTATGGAAAAGCAGGGACGGGCAGATCTTTCTCACTGGTCCTGGGTTTCCGAGCATTTTACTGCAGAAGACAAATGTCTGTCAAAGATTTCTGAAGCTCAAGATTAACTCTGAACAACCTCAAGAGCTGTACGGCACATGCCTCTGAGCCCCTATAAACAGCCCTGGGTTTTGCCTGCATGCTTTTGACTATCCAGTTCAATATCACCACGGTGCCTAAAAGGTTTTTAATACAGATATTAAATATATCCATATCATCACTTCAGTGAGAGTGAGAGCAAGGGCTTTTCCTCTGGGGTCTTCCCAGCTATTTGCTGCTGACATAACACTATTAAAAATAAACCTACCGGGAGGAAGTAGTCATTTTACATGGTATTAGGACGAATGTTATCATTTGGTAGCTGCAGAGATTTGCCCAGTGCGGAGGCCCCAGATAATGATGGAAACTTGATCGTGTGAGATGATTTTTTTCCACGGACAGCTTTCATCATCTGCAGCTTGTCATGTAGACGCTTATTTAAGACTTGCACCACTGAGCAAACATTGACGCATTCAGAAGACTAAAACCATCAGTGCCGCTGAGGGCGATAAGGGATGGTTTTCTCTTCTGGGGCTTGCAACCCGCTGGCTGCATACGAATCACGAGGCCTAGATCTGTGGTGTGAAAAAGAAGGTGGAAGGGGACATTCTCCACTTTCTGCCTAGCGTACACCAGGCTCGGACACAGACAAACCAACCTACAGAATCATCACGAAAACCTTACAAGTTCAGCTAGTTTTTAGGAAGCAGAAATTCAAACAGGGTCAGTCACTGAAAAGACATGATAATACCAGGCCAGTTACATAGGAGACTGAGAGACAGAAGGCTCACAAGTTCAAAACTAGCCTGGACTACAGAGTGAGTTCAAAGCCAGCACACTGACCTATTTTAGAATTTTTTTTTTTTAATTTAAGGGTTGGGACTTGAGCTCTATGGTAGAATGCTTGACTCACATTTGAGAGGCCCTGGGTTCAAATCTTCACTACTACAAACAACTAACCTAGAAAGAAATAATGAAGGAAAAACCAAGGTGCGACCCCAAAGTCAGACGATGTCATCAGTCCGTCAATGCCACAGAGGTCAATGGAGAGTAAGGATCCTGAGGAACAGGTACATGAGCCCACCTCACTTCACTCACCACCTGTGGAGCAGGTCTCAGTACCATCCTCACTTCACCATAGGACACAGAAGTCTCTCGTGGGAGAATTTATTCCCATCTACCAACAAGTCCACAGCTCCTGAGCATCTGCAGTATACTAGACTCTCCGTCACAAAACAAAGAGAAAGAGAAAGAAAACGGGCAAAGGTCTGAGTAATGCACCTCCCATTCCTCTAGAAGCCAAGGCAAGAGAACTGAGCTCCGCGGGCCAGCCTAGGAGGCATGGAAGACCATCTCAAAGAGGGGCAGCGCTGTCCTTGACCCCAAATTGAATGGCCCATGCAGGCCCTCGTGGCTTATTGGGAGCTGAATGCCCACACCAAGGGACTACCAGCAGGGCTGAAAGTCATACTGTGAGGTGTGCACACAGATATAGGGAGCCCTTTTTGTTAGAGCATCAGATAGCATCTGGAGAGAGAGAGGGTAAAAAGAGAGGCTTGGTGGGACCTTAGGTGGGACCATGTATATTCACATTGAGGGGGCATCTTTGTACCTCTTTGTGAAGATAGTCAAAATGCCAACAGAAGAAGATGAGGTGTGGCCTCTTATGGGGGCAGGCATGACTACTGTAATCTGCAAGGGGAGCTGGGAAGAGTATTCCTTCAGCAGGAAACTGTCATTACTAACTCCGAAAGGATATGAAAATGCATGCCAGAGGTCTTCTAGCTATTTTTTTGCTGAGGATGGTCTTTGTGGGAAAGAATAGTTCTAGGTCTACCAGAGAGGGGGTCCTTTGGTCACATAGCAGAAGGGTCTTAAACTTGATCGCTGTGATGGTTCAAGTGATTGCCATCCTGCAGTCTTGAAGCAATTGTCTAACTGGCTGGACCACGAACCAGAGGTCTGTAGGAGGACAAGGTGACTAATTAGTTGTTTGTTATATCAGACTCCTACACAAGAATGAGCACCTGGAAGCTTTGTAAGAGAGTCAGTAAACCTGGCATCTAAGGAATGAATCTGAACAGAAAGTGTCCAAGTGATATTCCTTGCTCCCAAGTATGATGAACGTTGTATATTTGTTTCAAATATTAACAATATTAGCTATTATTTAATGCATAAAACCAGAATACTTCAAATAAAACAAAATTTTTGGTTAGAAACAATTCGGAAAGGTGAAATTTTAAAAATTGGGACTATTCACAACCTATACTTGAAAATATGACAATACATATTTTTGTTAACATGAATGGTTAGAACTATATTCCAAAATTACATAGTGAATATAATTTATATTGTCAGGCTGCATAAGGAGATGGTTTAATTCTAAGTTGTATTCCCCAGAAAAAAATTATTTCCAATTTTCAATTTCAAAGTATACTCCTGGAGACAGTGTCTGCCTGGGCTAGAGTAACTGATTAAGTTTACCGAGTTTTGTAAAATTAACCCTATTTACAGAAACTTCTAAATATCTCTACATTTTCATTCCATACACTCAACCAATAGGTGAAAGATGAAAGCAGTCAGTCATGTCTAATCTGTAATAATTTGCACGTAGCATGAGCTGAATTAACAAAGACTTCTGGCTTTACTTTACTTGCTTTAGGCTTAATTTGACAACATTTGAAGAATACTATACGGTATAACAGCAGACTATATGATAGGAGATAAAAACTGATTTCTCTCCCAGAACTTGGGAGGCAGAGACAGGCAGATTTCTGAGTTCAAGGCCAGCCTGGTCTACAGAGTGAGTTCCAGGAAAGCCGGGGCTATATAGAGAAACCTTGTCTCGAAAAAACAAAAACAAAAACAATAAAACAAACAAACAAACAAAAACCTGGTTTCTCTTTCTCCAAGCTTGCTCTGAAAGTAAATTACATTTATACTTAGCATGACTGAGCATTAACTTGTATATCTTAATTATCTTTAACAGGTAACAATTAGAAAGTGATTCTTTTAGAAGATTAGGATTTTACAATTTTATCCCTATTAATTTTGAGCTTTAAAAATATAATTCTTGAATTATACTTTTTGATCACAAAACATTTTGTGTAGGAACAAAATAAACTTTAACCATAAATACAATTCACAGATTGGCCATTTTTTAGTTTAGTTTTACAAAATGGCAGGGGGTTTTGTATTTGCTTTTGTTTTTTCTATTTTTGTTTGTTCATCTGTTTGCTTTTTTGACTCAATTTAAAACAAATCATGTTGAAAGCCCCGTGTTACCTCCTTGGTCTCATAAAAGGACGATACAATGATAAGCAGAAAGCTCAGTGGGTGTAGCTGTTTTATGCATGCTATTTTAATTGGTTTTTAAAGCGTGGTCACCTTAACCAAGTGGTAAAGTCACATGGCATGCCTGTTCTTTAACCTTAATAAAGATGGTGGCTGAGTTACATGGCTTCCAAGAAGGCACCAAGATAGCACCACACGGTTACTCCAAGGTGAGCCTAAGTCATGTCATCAACCAAGATGGCAGCAAGTGACATGGTACGCCAAGATTAACCCATCAGGCACACACCCTTTTCCTATACCAAAGTTGAATCCAAGTTACATCCATGGTGTGTTATAGCAAATGAAGGTCATCTGTCCATCCTTTTAAAATCACATTCGATGAACTTATAAATCCCAAAATATAGAAAGTTCAAGTTTCAACAAAAGCTTTAAGGATGGTAAACAAAACCCAGCAAACAAGGGAGGGGGAAGAATTCAGGGCGCTGTTCACCTCGCCATTTGTAACTTCTGTGGGAAACAGTTTACTTCTTATTCTCAGGAGCAAAACCTCCGTTACCGGCTCTTTTGTTTTTCTCCCCTTCTCCCCAGACAGAGTCAGGAGACCTGCTTGAGCCAGGAGAGAGTCTTTGCAGGAGACGTTTAAACAAACATGCATGGGTCTAGGATAGATGGTCCAAAATCTAACTCCTGGGCCAGGCTTTTCAGTAGAGTAGAACAACTTGCAATAAATTTTCAGTATTGTCTATACTCAAAAGACTCTTAAATCTCTGTAAGACGAAATCAGTGATCTACATATCCATAACCAGTTTGTGTACGTCTGCAGGATGGAGAAGACAGCCTAAAATGCCTTGATATCTTAGCATTTAGGCTCTGGGTGTAGTTATAAGCCAGAGCCTTGAGAAAGATTAAAGTAAACTGTGGGTTTTATGGGGTACAGGCCTTGGGCCATGCTGCCATTCTATCTGTCTTACAGAGTTACCTACATTAGTTTATGTATTAGAATGAAAAATTCCTAAGTAGGTCCAGCAGTGTCCATTTGTCTGATGTATTTTGAGGCCATGTTTGAACCCAGAGCTGAACACGTCAACTTGGGATGATGTCTCCCAATGGAGCCTTTAAGATTAGCCTGCAGCTAGGCTGAGGGCACTTTGGATGGAGAATTTGGAATCCATGGCTGGGCCCAGGGCCAAGGTAAAAACAGGGGTCTATGCCCAGCTGCCTAGAGCACCCTCTAAATTCTCAGGAGACCAAATGCTTCTGAGATGTTAATTGGGAGTCGCCAAGCATTACAATTTCAGGGTTAAGGGGCCATGGGGCCAGTGGAAGGTGTCAGAATTGTCAGATGAACAAGTTGACTCTCAACCAGTGGTAAGTCTCTGGAGCCATCAACTAATGGATCTTAAGAGAAGTCCGGGGAGCCCTGAAATCTAACTAGGCACCTCTGAGTTAGTTCCGATAGATTGATTCCCTTGTCCCAGAGTTTTGCTATGTTGCATATAAATTCTGATTGAATGCAGCATGACCTCCCACCTAGGCCAGACTGTGTCAAGATAGGAAGGTAAGAGAGAAGGGGCAGAGATAGAAAGTGAAAAGACAGGCTGCCTGAGAGGAACAGGTGGCCCTGATGGGCACTTTTGGGGCCAGGGCTTGTCTGAGTGGGAGGTTGGTCCTCAGGTGGGCTTGAGCCATTAGTAGGCTCAGATTTCTCATCTTGGGCCTTTCAGTACCACGTATTATATATATATATATATATTTTTAAAGCAGCTGTAGAGAATCAACAGGTAGAAAGAAATACAGGCTTGGTCTGACCTTAGGTACGACCACGTTTATTCATATTGAAGGAGCCTCTTTGTCACCCATGCGTGCAGGTAGCCAAAATACCTATAGGGGAAAATGGGATGTGTCCTCTTATAGGGGCAGAAATGACTTCTGCAGTCCACAAAGGGAGCTGAGAAGTGTAATCCTTCAGTCAGAATCTCACTTTTGTGCAGCGCAAATGAGCGAGAAACAGCTCCCAGAATAAAGGTCTCTCCAGTACCATCCGGCTCAGATCCCTACAGGCTTAGAGCTCACATCTGACATGCACAACTCCATCTGTTCACGAATACACTGCTTCGAACTTCTCTGCATCCCTGCAACATCTGTCCCCTATCTACTTAGGTTGACTATCTACTTACAATAGTCCAGGAAACCATCAACCCACTTTACAGATGAGGAAACGGAGGCTCAGAGCAGGAAATATCATCTAAGGGCAGAGATGGAGTGGTATAGTGGAGTGAGGGCCCTGTGCTGTTCCTTGACTCTCTTTACTCTTCTATAAACTGTGATGTCATCTGAGCTTCTACCAACTCAGACCCTTTCCATGAGATAATGGGACTGAGCCCATATTAGGTTGAAGGTCACAAGGCACAGAAAGCTGAGTCCCTTTTCTAAGTGCACACAGCAGGAAGACAGCAACAGAGAGTGACCAGTCTCTTCTAACAAATTCCCTGATCTCTTCCCATGGTGGTGCTGGATCTGTAGGATGTACCAGGTCATCTCCAGTCACAACACTGTCAGCCTAGTGACAGGGCCCTATTGGAATGGTTCTTGTCTTGACCCTCTTGTCTTCACACACCTCTAAGAGGCTACACTCCCTGCCATGTCATCAAACCTAGACTTATCTTCAAAAAATTAAGAGTACCTAAGTTGATATTAGAAATGAAGCAAGAGTCTAGAGGGGTGGCTCAGCAGCTAAGAACACTGGCTGGTCCTTCAGAGGATAGAGCAGAGGCGGGGGAGTGGACGTCAAACACCAGCACCCATATGGCATCTCATAACCATTTATAGCTCTAGTCCCAGGAGATCCGATGACCTCTTCTGCTTTCAAAGGGCACTGCATGCATGTGGCACACAGAATAGGCACACATTCAGGCAAACACTCATAGACATTAAATAAAAATAAAACCTTTTAGAAATATTGAATGTAATTTACGTGTATGAGGCACCTGGCAGAGGGGATGAAACAGATGCAGAGAGGACTCCAGAACTGGTTGGAGGAGGCTTGTGGGTGATGGATGGCGTTGGCCTCTGGTTAAGTTTCACAGCTGGCCTGGTGGGATTCAGCATCACAAGCTTGTCGACTTCTGTATTAGTCAGGGTTCTCTAGAGTCACAGAACTTATAGGTAGTCTCTATATAGTAAGGGAATTTGTTAATGACTTACAGTCTGTAGTCAAACTCCCCAACAATAGTCAGCAGTAGCTGTAAATGAAAACCAGAGGATCTAGCAGTCGCTTAGTCCCACAAGGCTCACAGGCGAAGAAGATTGAATCTTCCTCCTTCCAATGTCCTTATGTAGATCTCCAGCAGCAGGTGTGGCCCAGATTAGAGGCATGCGTACCACCACACCTGAAACTTGTGTCTTCCAGACTCAAGCTCTAGATCACAGGTGAGCCTTCTAATTCTGGATTGTAATTCACTCCAGATATAGTCAAGTTGACAATCAGAAATAGCCACTACACCTTCCCAGCCCACTTTTTTTTTTTTTTACCTGACGCATTAGCATATCTTATGATCTCTGTTATCCTAATTGCATCTATTTTCCAGGTATAGACAGACATACCCGGAGTTGGGGTGCCCATTAGCAAATCACACGGGCCTCTGCAGCTGTGTTTTGATTAGCAGGAAAGGGCTCTTTGGCATCAGAGAACTGAAATCACCTTTTAGGTTATGACAAGCTCAGCCGAGCATCTCACAAGTGAAAATCAGAGGTTTCTCTGCCGCAGGAATGAGAGGAACTGGGAGAAATTAAAAGGAGAACAACCTTTAATGGTTTCAGCTGTGAGAACTCAGTCCTGTCGCTATCCAGGAAACAGCTCGGCAGGGCGCTCCTCCCGGCCCCCTGGAAGGCTTCTAGAGGAATGGCAAGGAGGGCCTCAGGGGACGACCCAAAGCCACCACCTGCCCAGGAAGAGCTTCAGCAATGAGGCTGTGAAAATGCAGAGGCCAAGGATGTCTGCAGGGTGGAAAGCAAGCCAAACATTCACTCCCACAAGCTCAGAAGACTGGAAGGCTCTATTGAAATCATTATACAAATCTCTCCAAACCCGCTTTGTACCCAGGCTCCTCTTAGATTTGTTTCTAGGCTCCACCGCGGACTTCCAGGCCACTGCTCTTTCTACTCGCCAGAAGGCTGAATCTAAAGATGCGGCTCACATGTGAGGGAGGAATGGAAAGAGAATCCTCTGTAAAGATAAAGCGCATTCTTGACCTTCTCTGAAGTCCCATCCTAGGTGACACTCAAGTCAGGAACCCAAACATGTAGAATATTACCTATGGAAAGCAGTAGGGCTGAGAAACACCTGCAGGAGGGGATCCTCTCTTTGTTCCTTCATTACTAAAGAAAGTGTTCCTGGATGAAGGAAAGACTTTGCCAGGTGCAGGGTGGGGCAAAGTTTCATGGCCTGAAAATGCAATTCACATTCCAGTTTATGCTGGTCTCTCTGATAGAGGATCGCTCCGCTTCTGTTTTCTCTACTAGTATTTACTGAGGATTTACTATATTCCAGGAACTGTTACTTCACGGTTGATGTGGACTAGGAGACAATTTCCATTTGCACTCAGGGGAGCTAGATCTGAAAGAGAGCAGTTTAGATAGGCCAGTCTCCCTCAAGAAGCCTTTGAGCCACTCCCCAATGGTGCATGAGCCAGCTGTGCTGGAGCAGGTGATGAATTGTTCAGGCAGGGGATAGCTCCCCAGAGAGTCTGGAGAGAATTGCAAATGAGTTAGACCAGCTAAGGTGACAAAGCACATGAATATGACGTGAAGGAGACCAGGAGCAGCCTGTGAGGGGTGTGGGTACAGCCACTTTGATAGTGTACCTAAACTTGCATGTTGTTGTTGTTGTTGTTGTTGTTGTTGTTGTTAATTGATTAGGCAACTCTTAGATTTTAGCAAGTGTTTGGCTCACCTGGAAGACTTGGCCAAGCTCCTAGGAATGCTACTAGCATAAGAGAACCTGGAAACCTTCATTTCTAGCAAGTTCCCAGGTGAAGCCCATGGCCGGCCATGGGCTTCACCTTATGAATCAATGCATTAAAAACACTTCACTTTTACTCACCTGTCATTTTATGTATTTATTCCTTTTAAATAATTTTTTAGAAATATATATGTGTACTGGATCCTAATGGATAAAGATTTGTTTTTGAGCCAGGGCATTTCTATGTTGAAGTCTTGTCCAGGATGACTCTCTGATACCCTCCTACAGACTGATAAACTGATAACTCATTTACTTATTGCATTGCTAGGGATCAAGCCAAAGGCCTTGCACATGGTGGGCATTGTCCTATCACTGAATTACAGGCTTATATCAGAAAATGACTTTTTAAAAGTGGCCCAGAACCAAAGATCACTGGGAGTCAGGTGGGAGAGATGGTTTTAGCAGTTAAATGTGCTCCATGTGGGGCAGCTTTTCCACCCACCTGTCACCCCAGCTCGGGTCTCAGCAGACGCTGTCATGATACACACAGACACATACACAAGTGCACATAAATAAAAATTAAAGTATAGGAAAATACTAATGGCTCCTAAGCTAACAAGTAAGGACGCTTCACTAGAACGTCACTTTCTGGTGCTCTACTAGGCCTATAGGAAGTCTTGTGACTTCCTTGAAAAAATATTTTTAAATGCAGATGAAAACTGATAACAAATTCTTGCTGGGTCAGAAGACTCTTTTACTGATGATCTTACCTTGACCTCATGACCTACAGAACTCTCAAAAACACTGTTCAACTTTGGCATGAAGCTGAGGACAGCACTCTGTCCCACCTGCCCAGGGGTGCAGCTTTCAGGAGTTCCTGTCTGGGATGACAGTCCTGCACACTGCTGCAGCTCCCCACACAGTCCAGCAGCCCCTGTCCTTGGCTCAGCTGAAGTGCGACGTGCTCTAGGGAGGTCTCCTTACAGGCACGCGAGCTACTTTCCCTACAGTTCAGCTCTGAATGCCTGAAAACTACTTTAGTTCCGGATCTCCATGTGACCTTGAGGGTGAGACCCAAGCTCTCTATCCATGGCTAGCTCTGATATCACCTGCAAGAGTGGCTAACCCTATGCAGACCAGAACTTCTTTCCCTCTTAAGGCCTAGCTGAGACAGCATCTCTGCAATCTACATTAGCTCTGGGGATTTAACACTCATTCATTCATTCATTCATTCATTTGTTTTGCACATTTTTACCCAGAATCCACTCTGCCTGTAGCAGCAGAAAAACTCAGTTCTTATTCTTAGAATGGGCTCACTTCTCTGCTCCCTCCCCAACTTGCTGAATAACTCAGCACATCAGTGCACTTCCTAGGAATTCAGTGCAGCCAATGGGGCACAGGTGTGTGAGCATAAAGTGTGGGGGCTGCAAAGTCCACAGGGATAACAGACCCATCTTTCCGTGTACATATGGAAACATGGACTCTACATGCAAGGATAGACCTGCTTAGGGTCATGTGGTATGTGGCTGGCAGAGCTTGTAGATGCCATCTGAAGCCTCAGAGGCCTGCCCTCTGACCCTCCTACAGCTGTCTTCTCCCTGGTCTGTCTCTCCCTTGTGATCCCTTGGTTACTGCGCGGAATAAGGGCTGCCTAGCTATAATATATGGAGATCTAGAAAGCCAATGACTGTGGCAAAGTTGCTAACGTCTTGGGACAGTCTCCTTCACTCTCGGTGATATGGTGGCATTCTAGAGAGCACTTTCAGCTGTGAGACCCAGGCCAGGAACAGAAGAAGTACTTAGAAGCCTGAGCCCATGCAAACTGAGCCGACCTCCTCCTCAGCCTTTCTCTTCTAGCTCTCCTGGCAGTTAGTGTAAATAACTGATGTCTTTCCCAATTCACCAGGTCAAAAGAGCCAACCCTTTCAAAATCCAAGCAACCAGCATGCCTCTCTCTTGAGCACTTTTTTTTGTGCCCTGAAGGGATAGCCTTTAGCTATCCATCCACTCACCTCCACTTATGCTGTGCCAGGAGAACTGCAGTCGAGAGCCCAGATCAACTCATACACAGCCCTGACCTTGGGAGTTCATGCAGATGCAGCTGCCACCCTGCACAGTTTGACAATAGATGTTCTTATAGGCCTGGCAAGGCTCTGACTTGCATACCCATCTGTGTCCTAGTCTGTCTGTGGCCTTTCTGTTGGCAGATGTGATGTGGTATCCATTTGCTCAGCTCCGTTCTAAAGGACCCTACACCTTTCTCAGAGAATCCTCTGGAGTAAGAAGTAAGAGATCAGACTTCCAGAATCCCCAGAGACAACAACAAAACTAAGCCCACAAATAACCAGGGAAATTCCCCTCCCTGCTTCTACTGAAGCTGCTCCTCCACAGCACCAGATGATTCTGGATCTGTGGTACTGTGCCCCAGGCCCTCTTGTCTAGGGATTGCCCTACAGGATCATCCAGAGAGTCACCAGTAAGCTCAGTACAGTTTCTGGGCTGCGGTGGGACCACATAAAACAGCAGAGGCCTCTCAGGAATCCAGGAAATTAAGATGAAAGATACATCTGATACCTCTAAGTGAGGCATGGATCATTCTAGATGGCTCATGTCCCTTAGGGAGTCGGGAGGAGTCACAGGTGGAAGAAAGCAGCGTGCAAGGGGACAGAATAGAGCAAGCATTCCCCTCCTCACCTCCATCACCTTTGTAGGCCATGCAGTTTGGAATTTTGTTCCAGCACCAGTAGTAAATCTAAATCCAACTGCATCCAACAGGTGTCTAAATAGTGACCACATACCCCACTTCTAGTCAATAAGATGCAAGGAGACATTTGTGGACAGCATCTGAGAAAAGTTTCCTCGTGTGCTTTAAAGTGAATCAAAATATACTCTGGCCTTTCCCCAGTGAAACATGACAGATATGCAGGTACCCTGATGACCCAAAACCACCCCGATCCCTTCAGTTACAAGGGAGCCTAGCCTGAGCAGGCCCCTAAGATCATGCCTACAGCCCTGGATTTAAAAACCCCAGATACTTAATCTCTAGAGGATTGCAGCTGAGCCAGTTGGCCCACTCCCCCCGGCACGTTCTCTAATCAAAGACAGAGCCTTGATTAGTAGTGGAACAGAAGAATCCTGAACACAAGCCCAGCTCTGCCACTTGTTTCCTGTATGAAATTGGGCAGCATACCAGCCCTTCTGAGCATCTGTTTATTAATCTGCACAAGAAGAACATGCATGCTATCATGAAGATATTTACCCATTTGGACAATCTTAGTCTCCTATCTCCAAAATTCCTCTCAGTGATTCCCCAGGGGCATACAATGCTGGTGATGGACAGTCTGCCTGATATTGGGGATGAAAAACAGAGCAGACCTCTTTCTCAGCCAGAGGGCAGCTCTCCATGCACACTCAACCTGTCTTGCTTGAAGGCAGCATGGAGACGGCTAACTGATAGTAGCAACAGGGTTGGACACACCTACAAGTTAGTCAGGGCAGCAAAGAAACAGAGCTTCCAGAAGAGGTCTAAGACCATCGCCGAGGAAAAACTACAGCCCACCTGGCTCTCTAGGCTCCTAAAGTCCCTGCTGCCTTCAGAGCCTTGTCCTCCCTGCATCTCACAGATCTAGATGCCACCAACACCCTTCTAATAAACCTTCTCTTCTTGTGACACTGAGTCAGCCTCAGCCGCTTACAGCCAAGCATGCTGACAGATCCGGGGCTTTCTTTGCAGGCTGTCGCCAAGCTTTACTGTGGTCACATTTGTAAAGCATTCCCCTGAATGCTTGGCACTAGATCAGGCTCAGTACAAGTTAACTATTGAGATGGTTTCAGACTCCCGTGGCTCCATGAAGGGATGACTGGAGTCAAACATGGGTTCTTGTTCCCCGAAAGGGTACCCAGAATCCTGGCTCTTTAATAACATCTCCACTGAGATGTCGGATGCTTTGGGTCTCTCACTTGCCATCCTCACTGTTAGTTGGCAATGTTGGATGAACACAGCATCATGGACAACATCAAACAAACAGGAATAGTGAATGATGGTGTTGGCAAAACCATCTCCTTGGCATCCGGAAGTTTGCCATAGCAAACCAGAGCTTGCCAGTCTTCATAGTAAAGATGAGTTTTCAGTCTCAGGACTCACCACCAATGGAGCACAACAAAGTCAGAGAAAGTGAGGACAGGGAAGAATCCAGAACCGGCTTTGTAGGACAATCAGCTCAGAGACATAGCTATAATTGCCTGGCTGGGCCTCTTTGTCACTAGCTATGCTTGGAAGAGGCCTTCTGAGCCTGTGTCTTACCTGACAGGGGTAAGGGGACAATGAGTAAGAGTCTGGCAATACTGTGTGATATGTGCATTTTAGATGCCATCTCCATCATCATTTCAGATACCAGCTGACCACTGTCTTCATCACTGTCGCTAGCATCGTTATCATTGCCATCATCGCTAACATCGTCACCACCATCAGCACCATCTCCTTCTTCTTAGCAGTTATTAAGCAGTTACATGCTGGAGGAATGAGCTAAACATTTTCATTTTAGTTCGTTGAGGAGGAGCCTTATGTGGGGCTAAGGTTGTCATTCAGTGGTGGGATGGTAACTTGGCATGCATGAAATCCCAGATATGAACCCCCTGTACCACCAAAGAGACAAAAATCAATCATATGAAGGCAGGTGCGATTATTTTCATCAATAAACTGATGCAAAGGGAACTAGAGCAACTCAAGGTAATGTAACTTAAAGGTAAGGGCTCATGGCCATACCCAGACTCTTGTCAGATCCTTGGCTACACAGCTGTAACTCAGCAATGCCACTGTCCCCACTGCTGGCACACCCTTGCACATCCTGACTCCAATTCCAGCCTAGCCTAGCCTACTCTCTACAGACCTTTCTCTATATCTGTAACAGCCACACAGTAGAACTTTTGCCAAAGTGCCTTTGTGTTTTTGTTTATAAGATGCATTTTATGCCCAGATTGGGCTGGTGCCAGATCATGTCTATTCTACATTATAAAGTCTTATGTAAATGCCATGAAAATGTCCCCTGATGCTTATGGCACTATATTGATTATAACCATTTAATCTCATGTGCAAAGCCAGAGGCTGGGTACACACTGCTTCCTGCAGTTTGGCCTACAGGTTTGAACTTATAAATCTCTTCTTATATACCAGTGCTGGGGACCAGGAAGGATTATTTATGAGTGAGATTCCTAGATTAATCACTTTCAGTCCTATTTTACCAAGGTCCAATGGGTCAGTGGCGGGAAAATGCATCTCAGTCATACAGTCTTGATGGGGAAAAAATTCAGAAGCAGCATTCATCTTGCTGGAGGGTCCTCGTGCAGTCCAGGCCAGTTTGAGTCCTGGCGTAGGGATCTGTGACTCTGGGTGGGGCAGCTGTATTAATGGTAATCCTTGCACACACCCCAGAGATCAGCTGCAGCCCATGGTGCCATAGCATCTCCAGCCAGCAGCCTCTGCCTTTTTTACTACTCTGGTCTTCTGAAAGGGAGGCGGAGCACAGATCAATAAGATGCTCAGAGGTGCCTGCAGCATGGCCATTTCTCAGGCAAGACACTGATGGCACCTATCACTAGCAATAAAAGGCCACTGGAGACAGAATGGGGCCTGTCCATTGCAGACCTGTCCACCCCTTTCTGATAAACATCTCCCGAACAGGCCTGCAGCAAAGAAACCATTTCAGGAGGCAGCATGCAGGGGTCTCCTCCGAGGTCTGATCCATTGTGTGCCTGTATGCAGTGCCTGGCAGAAGGCTCCTTCAGAGTCTGTGATGAGTCCTGGGGACGCCATGGGGGAGGTGTTTTGAATCCTCTGTGCTGTTGATTGATATCTATTCCAAATTAAATCATTTAAAGGAAGAAGTCACACCTTGTCAATCCTTTCTCCATTCCCCCACCTTGGGAGCAGGGGGGAGGATTAAACTGCCAAAGTAATTTCTTAAAGTACTATTTTAAAAAAAAAAAAAAAAATTCTTTCTCCTGAGTTTGATGAAATAAAGTAGCTGGTCTGGATGTTGTAACAAGAGTGGGTCTAAAGAGCCCGGTCTCAGTCAGAAAAGGTAAACAGTAAAATAACACAAACACACAACCAAAGGAGTTCTCTCCTCTCTTCCATGGACACATGCCGCAGGAGAAGGCAGAGCACCATAATCACAATATCCTAAGGCAGCTAGGCAGTGGGAGGGAACAGGGAAGCCCCTCAATGGCCTCAAAGTTAGACTAAGAAGAATACAAATTATGAAAATGACAACGGAGACTTTCATTCCCAAGTCAGCTCAGAGAACCTACAGAAGATTGCAAGGCAGAAACGGAAAGCATTTTCTGCAGGATGAACCAACCACTCAAGCCAAAGGCTCTTGTGCCCAGCATCAGCAACATTGGGCTGCCTGGGTATTTTCATCGGGGGGCGGGGGGGAGGTCTGCCCTGCACTCTGAAGGGATCCAGAGTCCTCCCCTGTCTTAGATTTTTAAATACCACTCAACAGTAATGACAGGGGCGGGGGTAGAAAAACCAAAAAGAACAAAACAACAGCAACAACAAAATCTCCAGATGTTATAAACAGACCCTGGGCTAGAAGTTACCCTCAGGAGAAAACTGTGTCTCCAAGCAAAGGTATGGAGGCAGGAAAATGGCTGGTAGAATGGTTAATCTGGGTTGCCAACTTGAGTGGATGGAGAACCTAGTAAAGGCCACTTCTGGGAGTGTCTATGAGAGGGTTTTCCAGCAGGCATTAACTAAAGGGAGGAGTCCTGCCTTGAATGAGTGGCATCATACGGGACCCAGACGGAATTAAGTAGGAAGCCTGCTAACACAGGCATTCCCTCCCGCTCTGGCTACCCCACCACGATGGTCTCAAACTTCTAAAACCTGGAAATGAAACCAAGCCGTCCTCAAATCATTTTAGTCTAAGATTTTGTCACAGCAAGGAAAACTGACTCAGAGCATTGGTATGCTGAGGTTTTAAAACACCTCCAGACCCCGTGCAATTTGTGTCCAAAGTCACTGGGCTGCTTAGAGAACTCCAGTAGATACCAGGGAGCCTTATCACAGCATCATGCAGCCGCCACCTGGAGCACCTAGAGCCTGGTAGACATGTGGTGCCTAGCAGGCATGTGGCAGATGTCCCACCTATCTTATCAAGCAAATGTCATACCATGGGCTAGTGACTCAGAGTAAGAAGCCACCAGACCCATCACATTCACCAAGTATGGAAAACAAAAGAGAGCATGGCTAAGCTACCCTCGGAGCTTCCTGGAGAAAGAGAGGCCGTGCTCTTATCCGTGGGAAAAGTTCCTATGGGATGAGGTAGACAATGGGTCACCCTCCTATTGGGAGGTGTCCCCCTTCTCCCGGCTGAGGTGACTGCCCTGTTACTCTACCTAGTCTCACTTGCTGATGCACTTGCCACTTATGTGTAATTAACATTGTTCAAAGAGTGGCCCATGATATGCAGCCCTACCGAGGAGCTCATTGGAAATTTGGAATCTCAGCCCTCAACCCCTTTGACCTTCTAATTCATAATCTTTATTCTAAGATCTCTGGGTTAGCTGAGACTGCATTAAAGACTGTCACCTCCTCTGTAATGCAGCTTGTGTTGTGACCAGAAATGTTTAATAAGCAGCATCCAACACCATCTTGGCCTCTGACAGCTTCCACTCACCATAGCAATACCTGGGGAAATAAACTTGCTAGAGAAAGAGTTTATTTGGGCTCCTAAAAAAAAAGAAAGAAAGAAAGAAAGAAAAGATTTATTTTAGGGTGTGGGAAGGGAGGGAGGGAGAGGGGACATATACAGGTATCCTGGGAGATCAGAAATGGTTGGATTCCATGGAGTTACTGGTAGTTATAAGCTACCCAGTGTGGGTTCTGAGATCTGAACTCAGGTCCGCTCTACAAAGGTAGTAACTACTCTTAACCATTGAGCCGTCTCATTAGCCCCTTGTTCATTGGTCTGTCGGGTGGCATAGTGGGGCATGTGCAAAGCAAACTGCTCACTTTATAGCCAGAAAGAATGTAAAAAGCCAGGTCTGGCCTATGCCCCTTTAAGGCCATGCACCAGTGATGGGCACATTTTCCCCTAAGCCCCACCTCTTAAAGGTTCCTCCACCTCCCAGTAGCCTCACTTTGAGGACCAAACATTTAACAACACAGGCCTTTCAGGATATTCCAAATGTAAGCTGTCACGGTGTGTACAAGTAGATACTCCTTCCTTTCTCTGTATTCAGTTCACTCAACAATGCCAATGGCCTGCCCCTGGGGGTGAAAGCCCGGTGACCTCACATTTGTTGGGCAGGTAAGTACAAAGATGAAGTCCTTCAGTCCACACAGGACTACAGTGACTGCTCTACCAGATGAAAACACTCAGGCAAAATCCTTTGCTAATGGCAGAATACAGGTTTTAATGCAGACTTCCTTTTCCCAGATCCTGGCTCCTTTCAACACATACCCTGCTTTACACTCATCGGGGTGAAAAACATAACTGGAACCTTCTGCTTGTCCTCACTACGGGGAGCCCGGTGGGGCTGGGGTCACACTGACAGCTGGCACCAGCCATCAACTCATCAGGAATCAGAGGTTCAAAGACAGTTTAATTCACGGGGGCAGACTTAGCTTTACTCTAAGCTCTCTACCGTTTCATCAGGTCGAAATCAAAGGCATTTACAGACCACACAGAAAAACCACAAAGCGGCCACAGTCCTGAGCCTAGCAAATCTGTGCCCTCGATTAGATTGTTCCCTACATGGAAACAAAAACTCCGGATCACACTTCTGCTGTGAGTCACCAAAGTCCCACCCCCAAAGCATTCCTTACCTGAGGGTTCTAACCTTTGGGGGGCTGCCAACTAACTTCATTTGGATTTAAGGTTGCTATTGTTTTGCTGGTAGAGGGGCAGGGATATCATGACACAGCCCAGGTTGGTCTGCATTGTCACTGGTCCCTACCTCAGCCTGTAGTGTGCAGAGCATGTACCACCATAAGTGATTTTAGTATTGTTTTCTGATAAAAGCGACATATGGTTGCTGGCGGCAAGCAGCTCCACAAGCTCAGAGATCCCAAAGAAACA
The DNA here is from genome assembly GCA_019843965.1 of Rhynchomys soricoides. Lineage (NCBI taxonomy): Eukaryota > Metazoa > Chordata > Mammalia > Rodentia > Muridae > Rhynchomys > Rhynchomys soricoides. Next base: position 3,097,898 of record JADRCH010000063.1, on the reverse strand, counting down.
GTCACCCAACTCCACTCCCCACATTTGAACGAGAAACTGAAAAAATACTTCCAAGAGCTCTGAGGGTTATAATGAACTAACCTGGGATCACATCCATGGAGATCTCGGAAAGTGAGCAATGAAAGGTAGCCACCTTCTCGTTCCTTTTTTCCTGGGGACATCCCAAAAGTCTTTAAAGGGCTTCAAGACTCCTTAAACCCAGCTGGCAGAACTGAGGAGTGTGGCAGAGCCACAAGCCCACTGAAGGGTAAGGGATGGAGAGAGGGGTGCTGGCCTTGTTTGTTCCCAGTAAGCATGCATTCTGAGGAAGCTCTCAACTATGCTCAATGGACTCTGAAACGCTCTGATGGGACACAGAACTGAAAGAACCCACAGAGCTGTCTGATCTCCTTCTGGTTCATTTAGTTCAGGGAGCTGCCTATTCCATGCACCTTAGAGGCAGGCTGACCAATTCAGCTACCATCCAGACCCAGATCAATGGCTTTGAGTTGCTCCACCCCAACATCTACCTGACCTATGAGCTGCTAGAACGCATCTTTCCCGCAGAACAAATGCTACAGGATCTCCATAACTCGGGCAACAGCGGGATATCCAAGAGGAGTCTCTTCTCCGTGAGGATCCAGTATTGATGACATTGTGTTGTGGGTTTGGTTTAATGTTGTTAGTATTATGCTAATTACGTTCCCCAAAAACCTGTTTGCAGTGGCGAGAAGACACTAAGGGACCCTGCCCATAGTTGGTTCTGATTGGTAAATAAAGATGTCGACAGCCAATGGATGGGCAGGACAGACAGAGGCGGGACTTTTAGGATTCCTGGGCTGGGGACAGGAAGAGGAACAAGAGAGAGATCCGCCATGCTGGGAGAAGGAGAAACAAGATGCCACACCTGAGAGGCTCAGGACCGAGAACATAGCCGCCATGTTGGAGGATCCCAGACCAAGAGGACTGATGATCTAGGGCAGCAAAGATGGAATACAGATTTTAGTAAGTAACAACTTGGGGATATCGGAGGGTGGATTAGCCACGTGGAGGTTAGGAAGTGGCTCTGCCATTGAGCTGTTTCAGACATATCAAAATATAAATGCTGAGTGTGTGTGTGTGTGTGTGTGTATTTCATTTGAGAACCCAGGACACTGGGGCGGGTCGTGAGGAGTGCCGCCGCTACTCTGGATCCATTTGAGAAGTGTCAATTGGGTACTGCTACAGTCTAACAGAAGCTAAATGCCTCTAACCAGACCAATGACTCATTGCCATGGAAAGATGTGTGAGCAAAGGGGGACACTGTGGGACACACTGTGACACACTACAGCTTCCACAACATGATGTTTTTGGTTTTATTTTCTTTTGGGAGGAGGTTACAAGGGTGGAGGGTAGATACGGAAGGGCTGGGAAATGAGTGCTGTAAAATTCACGATGAATCGATTAAAAAAAAAATATGAAAAAAAAAAATGGATTCTGTGGCTGTAGCAAAAAATCCTAATGAAAGTGTCCAGGGTTTGCTTTCTCATAAAAGCAAGGATGTGTGCATGGAAAAGCCCCACTGTCTTCCCCTCTATTCTGCTCCAAGAGAGCTTCTTAAAGTCCATCAGAGTCCATAATGTACTGGGTTCTGAGGAGAGATGGCTAATACAAGATAATTTGAGGTTATATGCTGTGTGACTTTTCTATTTCATTTTTACAGTAATATATTTTATAATGTTTGCATAAATATCAGTCCGTGGAAGGTTATGGGAGTAAAAGAAACCTACTGATCTTCCACCAAAGATGACCCTTCATCACAACTGGCAGTTGCATGCCAACAGAGCCATGTGACCAATGAGCCACATGCCAGGCTGGGACTCTTGATTATGTTTAGCCACAGACCCGAGCTCTCTGTGCGTCCACCTGCCTTGGGAAGACTTGTCTTTCTCTCTTTGCAGTAGGAAGTCTGCTTGTCAGTCTAGGTGAGCTGCTGACATTCAGGGGTCCTTTGTTTCCAGGTAGACTAGTGGGAAGCATCACTACACCCCAGAAAACTATACTTGAGCAAAACTTTACGCTCCCTCCAGAACTAGGATAAGCTCACTTCCATCCAGGCTGTGCGGTCCCCAAGCCAAACATGGCCAAGCCCCAGACAACCTTTAATGGTTTCAAGTGCTTAAATATGGCACTTGCAATATCCTTTGATCCCTTTAAATCTGTACTATTCAATAGCCATGTCCTATAATTGCTGAATGAAAATGTTCAGGTTTATTGGTATCTGTGTATGCTCATAGCTCTCATCAGAACCTAGTACACATCATGGACGCCGATGAACTGTGAGAAGCACCCAGGGGAAAGCAGTGTGTGCAGTGGACAACAACTTAGAGTTGGTTCTCTCCTCTTCGCCTTTATGTGGGTTCCTGGGACTGAACTCAGTTTGTCAGGCTTATGGAAGGTTCTTCCGCTAGTTTATCTGAGACAATTCATAGGACCCTACGTTTTCTGTTCTATTAACACAATTAATGTGCACTGCCAGGCAGCCACTTAAAGTGAACAGCAGCAGCAGTTTTGAAGTAGCTAGGTCACTGCTGGCTATCGCTGCGTTCACATTCACAAATATTTCTCACAGTCTCCAGAGTTCCCTCATTTCCTTTAACACACACACACACACACACACACACACACACACACACACTGCCACCCCAACATTTTACCATGTAATTACTCTATCCAACATTTACTTTCTGGCACATGGTTCAGTTTGAATTTTCTAGAATCTTATATAAATAAAATTATATAGCATGCACCCTTTTAGTTACGGATTTTGTTTTTCCTGAGTTTAATATCTTTCTGTCCTGGTCACCATTACATCTTCCATGCTTGAAATCATCACTGGCATGTTCAGTCCATGTTGCTTTGGTTGCTTCCATGGATTTGTGAGTGAAGGGATGAATGGATAAACAGGTGAAGGGCCACTGGAGACTTAATTGTGTTTTCTTAACTTACAAAAACCTTTGGCCTCAGAAAATCCCTGCACTCCCCCAAAGTAATGAAGATATTGAGAGGGCCACCCACCAACTCCAGAGGTTTTTTTCCTAGTCCAGTCAGCAGTCCAGCTGGACTGAGCCACAGAGACCTGGAAGCCGGTGGTATGCAGAGTCTGTGCTCCTTAGACCACTCTGATGTTCCCACAAATCATCAGAAACGCTAGATCATGTTTAACTCCCATGTGGCTACACGAACCAGGACACTCACATATAATTCACATGCTGCCAAGCTAAGGAGAGCCCCTAAATAAAAGATCCCATGGCCCCCAGGCACCACTTTTGAGTAGAAGGACGTCAGATGACAGATTAAATGTTATCTGTTTCTCCATGGTGTGGGGGTTAAGCCTTACCCTCTACTTGCTGACATCTGGGAGCTTCTTAAAGGGCACTTGCTGCCAGGCGCCCGCTTAAGGAAGCCAGGAGTACAAGAAGTGTGCACACCTGCTGTGCTAGCAGCTCTATGCTAGCAGGTATGGCTGTGCACCCTGGATTCCTTTTCCAGATTCCAGCCGTAAAAAGCATTTTAATCTCACTGCGCAGGGAGGGAGTTCACAAGGGCACTTTGCATTCTGCCTGTAAGTGTTCGATTACATCGAGTCACAACATGGCTATAATCCTAATAACAGGAAGAGCAGCAGCCATTGGCGAGGCTGAGTCTAAACCAAAAGTTAACTCCTCCAAGGGCAAGGCAAGTGACTGGAAGAATGTCCTATTGGACTGGCCAAGGTGAATTTTCATAACTAAACAGAACGGAATGAGAAGGAAAGAGAAAAAAGCCAGAAGAGCAAGGCCTGGGACACTATAACTGGTTAATACCATCTAGGGTCAAAGGAAGCACCACACATCTTACTGTTCTGTTCTGCTGTTTTGTTCACTACCCAGGGGACCCCATACAACAAAGGCAAATATAGAGAGCCCGAAAGTATAGCTTAGCACCTAAGCAGCTAGCCATTCCTGTCTGCAGTGCTCATGAGCCTTCCAGAATCATGAGGAAGACCTGCCGTGGCCCTTACTATAAGTAAGGAAATGAATGCAAGTCTTTCCCGGTGGCATTGCCCATGCCCACCCAACACTTCCCTCTATGAAGTGAATGACTAGATGAATAGATAGGCAGATGAAGTGGGAATATTTCGACCACATTCTATTTGATCCCCACAGCAAACCTGTGAGATCAATGACAATAATAGCTAAGGCTTGCACTGTAATTATCACGCCAGCCACCATCCTAAAATCTTCATACATATTAACTCCTTTAGCTCCCCAGAACCCTATGGAATAAAGACTATTATTATCTCCATTTAGCAAATGAAGGAATTCACGGAGGCAGGTTTGCATATAGGAGGCAAACCTGGCTCTTTGCTAGACACCGGCCAGCATTACACCACTTCTGTATGATACCCCTAACAAAGCAGGAAACAGAGGGTCATGATATTAATTTAAATGAGGTTAGCCAATACGTGAACATAAACTAAGCCTAGGGCTATGTTCCCTGGTCACTGTTAAATGGCACAGCCAAAATGAAAAAAACAAAACAAAACCCTGAGCATCCAGCTCTGACTCCACACTCTCAACCCCTAAACAGCACCCGTGCAATCAGGCAAAAAAATATCTGAAAAGAGCCAAAGAAAGATTGGGAGGGGAACTGAGATCATGAGTGCTGATTTCTTCAGTATGCTTTGCCAGGCTGAAGGTGTGGGAGGCTCAAGGTGGAAAGAAGAAAAAATGAAAGCAAACCTTGGAAACAGAATTCATTCAGCCACCTTGGAATCCCTCACTCTGGATGCGGAGGAAATCATTCCCTGGCTGCCTAGTGTTCAGATCTAAGCATGGTCAGGGGAAAGGCTGGAGCCAGACCTACACAAATCTCTTACAGAATCCAGAGGTTAGATGTGTTACAGACAAAGTAATGCTCAGAGGTGATCTCCTTTGGATTATATTTTAATACAAAATATGCCAAAGAGGCTAAGGAAAATAAATTTAAGACAGATCAGAATGGTAATTTGTAAGTGTGAGAGGGGAGAAAAGACAAGAGCTCCTTCCTCACACTGCCTTGGAAGCTTGGATGATTTCAGAATTCCACCCTGAGAGAAAGCAAGGAGAAAGGAAGGAAGGAAGGGTTGGAATTGGGAAATAGTGTCTCGGATCCCAAGCTGCACATTAAACTGGATGCCAAGTTGAGGGAAATCGGATTGCTGCTGAGACCGGAGACAGATGTTAGAATGTACAATGAACGGTGCAGGTTTGAAGGAGAAAGGCTACCCGGTTGATGGAACCTGAAGAGAGGTAAAGCTCCTGTCCAGAGACAAGACACTGTCCCCCCAACTTAGGAGAAAAACCTTCCCTTAGAAGTAGGGAGGAACCCGTCAAGTCAAAGCATTCCCCGTGAAAGCCAAGGCTCAGATGACTTGTGTAGGACTTGCAGGTCACCACCCATGTGAGTGACAAGCAGGACCTTGCTGACAGGACAAGTCCTGAAACCAGACCTGGCCATTTGGTATCAAAATGAAACCAAAAGGTTCTTCAACCTTCTATGAAAATAAGTGGTAAAAAGCCACTCACGGACAAGGTTTCAAAGCACACGGCCTTTTAATAAAGCCAACATCTCTGAAAAAGGTTAACCTGTTATTTAGAAATGGGAAATTTTGCTGGTGGGGGAAAAAAATGTGTAATTAGAAAAAAAAATTGTGTTGTTGCTGTGGCAGGTTTGCTTCATCCACATCTGGGTCCCCTGAGGTCGGAGAGGATGCCTTTAATATTCCTTGGTAGGTTCCTGGTCACCCCCAAATACTCACACCCCCACACCAGAGCAGGGGTGGGGATGGGGTGGGCTAGCGACCTCACTCTCAATCTCAACTGAAGGCACTTAATGAGAACCAATCACTCTTTGCTGGATCCTTGGGACCTACTTCTCCGCGCTTCAGGAAAATCTGTGCACCCTGCTGGGCTTTCTAAATATCCTAGTTACTCATTCCAAGAATTAGCCACACGCTATTGCTTGGTGGTAATTTTTTTTTCTCTCACTCAGAAAACCGCAAAAGGATTTAACCAAAAGGAAGCAAAGGTTTTCTTTTTATAAATTCGATTAGTCTTTTCCACTTTCTCTGCCTAGGGACATTTCCTCTGGGAGGAATTTTATACCCAGACACCCCTTAGCGAGGCACTGTTGCATGCGAAGCGCAGAGAACTTAAGCGCAACCTGGAGGAGCATTTGCGGTCCCCGGTCCATTCCGTTCTTAAATGCCGGTGTGGGAATAGCTCTGCAAGAAAAGGAAGAGGACGTTTGCCGCGCACAGGGAGTAAGGGATCCACTCCTCTGGTGGAACCCTGCCTTCGCTGCGCGCGGCTGAATTTCCTTCTAGACCCAGCACCTGGGTACCCTGTCTTCCCGCTGCGGGGGCACAGGTCTAGAAAACTGGTGTTGCTGGTGAGCGGCTATACCTCTCCCCTCCTCATCTGTGCCCTTCACCACTTCGCCAGCAGTCAGCTACTGGGCAGAGCTCACAGTTCACTCTCCAAGGCCTCGGGTTCGAAGCTGCTGAGCCAAGATCTGAGGAGAGGTTAGGATTTGAACTGCAGTTCGCTTAAGAAGAATCTGAAATTCTCAGGAAAGCAGAGTCCCAAGCTTGGGAAAAGGCGAAGCCTCGGAATGCTTTCCCAATTTGACTTTTGTTTTATGTCATTACTGCCATCCCAAGCCCTAAGTCCAGAAAAGAACTCTTAAGAAGCCACTTCAATCTTTCTTCCCTGTTCCTCCCACTCCCACCCGGCTGGCATCCAGACTAGAAAACACAAATAAACCCCAGGTGGTTAATGGTGGTGCATCCAGGCGCCCCATCCCCAAACACACACACACACACACACACACACACACACACACACACACACACACACACAATCAAGCACACCATCCACTTGATCCCACCCACCTCCAGGGAGGGGAGGGACTGGGAACCTGATCTCCCGGTTCCTGCCCAGAACGTTTGCCCATCAATAATGTTGATACCATCGATGTGCCTGCTCCCCGCCCCCGGGGGGCCGCTGCCGCCTTTTTGCCGCTTTTTTGCCCAGCATAGAAAACGAAACCTCCTCTACTACCCTTGTAGCCCCAGCCTGGGGCCTGGGCTGGAAATTTCGGAAGCTGGGGCACAGCCAGAGCGCTTAGGGACCACCTCCACTTGTGGAGTAGGTGCTCAAGCTGCACAGATGGAACCTTGAAAGAGTCAGGGGTCCACACAAGGCCTCAATCGCATCCCACACGGAGGTCAGACTGGGCCATAATTAGAAAACTTAACGGGCAAAAGAACCAGGCCTCAGAATGGAAGGCCTTCATGCCACCACCCCTTCCTAAAATTGAAGCTCAAACAAAAAGGCCCCGAAACACCTTCTTTGAGAATTTTGCTATGGCCGCGGCGCTAGGCCACCACCCTCGGGCCAGCCAACTCACCGCGGACAAACTAGACCTCGGGAAACTGAGGCTATACACTGGAGGGAACATAGACACCCTCGCCCCCCAAAGGCAGTTTGTACAATTGCTAAGTGCCTCCAAAGGGTCCGTTTCGTCTTGGTCTGAGAGGTCGCGACCCCTGCCCAGCTGTCACCTCATTTTGGGCTACCCCCATTCCCTATTGGGTATCTGCCCCTAAACACCAGGCCCCCCTGAGGATCCTGCAAGCCACAACCTCTTCGCCGTATTTCACAGCAGCAGCCCCCATCCATGGTTTGGGGAACTCGACTCCATGGATCGCTCTGGCCTGGAGGTATGCAGGGAGTTCGAAGGGACTCCAGCTGTGGCACCTCACTGTCCTACGCTCTCCCGACCCGTTCAAAAATAAAAAATAACCCCCATCTGTGTCCATTTTTTATTGATTTAATTATGTCTTTGCTCTGCGACACGCGGTGCCTCGCCAGCTTGCTGACACTTCGGCGACCGCACCAGCGAACCGCGGAACTTGGGCGCGAGACAATGGCCTGTAATTGATGTATCGCCACCAACAATAAAGACCAATTCTCTCCCGGCCATTCCAACCGTCCCCTTCCTCCCATCCCCCTCCTCCACCTCCCCTCATCTCTCTCCCGGCCAAAGGGAAAGAAAACAAACAAGAAATTAGCGGGGGATGCCGCTCGCAGAGCCAGGCGCCCGCCTCTAAGTCGTCGAGGACTCAAAAGAACGAAAAAAGTTATCAAAGTTTAGATACCCGCAATTAATTCGTCTCTGCTCGCCCATTTTTAATTAAACAGCGCGAAGCAGAAGATTCTGCGTTTTCGTTCGTTTGGGGGGAGATCCCCCCCACCCTTAATCACACATAGAGCCAACAGAGAGCACGTGTGAAGCATCTCCCTGGAGCTTCCCGCGGAGCACACCCCGAGAAGGGCTTGAGGGACCGCCAGCTCCACCGGGTTTCTGGCCACTGGATTGCCCGGAGGCCAGGACTTTCAAGAAGCCAAGAATGTTAAAGACAGTTGAGGGCGGCTCTAAATACCGGCAGATTCAAGGAAGAAAGGTGCGCCTGGAAGCTTCGGTGCACGCTGAGGGGTGCGCGTTGGTGTGTTTTCAAGCGCGCCGATTTGCGGGGTAGGGGAGAGTGCTGGATTTAAAAGTATTCAGGTCTGATCACGTTCTTGTGGGTTTGGGGAAAGCAAGCGGCTCACACCCCAGGAGCGCGCAAATCCATCTTTGCCGAGAGATCTCTTTAAATATTCAGTGAGAAATAATGGCATTTGAAACACCACCTATGGAAACATTATTATCTTCATTCTTCAACATCAGAGCCACTGATAGCTTCGTTTGTCTTTTTATCAAAATCTACAGTACCCAACAGAACCTGGGGAGAAGGGAAGAGCGAGGTGCGGGAGAGAGCGGGAGACCAGGGAGACGCGCGAGGGTGGGAGAGCAACGACAAAATAAGAAAAGGGAGGAAGGGTGGACAGGGGGAATGAAAGAGGGGAGAAGTTAAGCCAAGAAGGAATAAAGTCAGCAGACAGGAAAAAGATACTTTCAACTAGCACACAAAAGATTAGGGGAGAAAGAACTGGGGAAGGGGGGTAAAAAGCCATTTAGGAGAGTGCGACGTGGGTCCTGAGTTCCGAGGCTCTGCTGCGAAGGCTAGTACCCACTTCGCGCGAGCCGACTGTGTCACGATCCAGACTCAAAGGCGCTTCAGAATTGGGGCGTCCTTATGAGCCCTCTCCTCTCCCGATCGCGAGATAGGGCAAGGATTGTGTATCTGCACCCCTCCCCCGCCTCCACCCCCATTACTCAGCCGAAGTTTAGTTAGTTTAGTCCTTCGGGTGCAGGACTTCGGGAACCTCGGAGAGCGGAAACCCCGAGGCAGGAGAAGATCTAAACTAAGCCGAGGACCGAGCCTCAGGTTCGCAGGCGTCTAAACCCGGAAGAGGGAGTGCAGGGCCCGGATCCCTGGGTCCCGTGAGCGGGTAAGAGAGGTTGACTCCCAGCTCTGGGAGATAGAGATGGAGACAAAAGTTTGGGCGCCGCGCGTGGCAAGTGTCGGTAAAGTGAAGGCGAGTCGTAGCGTCGCTAGCGGGGCAGCGACAGGACCCCCCTCCACGCTCACTCACTCCGGGCTCTGAGCAGCCACCTCCTCGCAGACGAGGCGGCGGCCTCCACCCCTAGGACAGGGAGCACTAGGGTCCGCAGTAGAGGCGGTGCCTAGGGTCTAGCTCCAGCAGCACCACCCAGGCCGGGGGCGCGCTGCTTAGCAGTGGATTAGCGGCGCCCCTCCCCTCCCTCCCGCCGAAGCTGAACTCGGAGCTCAGGCAGGTCCCTGCTCTCCACCCGCCCCCGGCTTGGCGGCGCCACGGTGGCCGCCGCCTCCCCGCGGAGTGACGCGCCCTGCAGCCAACCGGGGCGGCCGGGGGGAGGTTCGGGAGGGGGTCCTGGGCGGAGTCGAGCCGCCCCCTTATCCCACGGGCTCGGGGCGCTTCTCCCGAAAACTTCAGCCCTAATTGTCCCGGGAATGTCCGAGGTAGAGAAAGGGAGCTAAGGGGCCAGCAAGAGGCTGGAGGGTCGCTGCTCCCAGGCAGGGAGAGGATGGGGTGGCGAGAAAACTGCCCCTCCCCCCAGGCCCCAAACCCATCACGTCCCCAAACCTTTCCTGGGTCCTCTTCTCCGCACCCCCGCGAGCCCGGGATCCTGAGAATGGAGAACTCTGGGCGAAGGATCTCCGAGCCAGGCGGCGGGCGGGAGGCGGACCGGCGTGGGGCTGGCTCTTCCCCACTCGCTTTTTTTTTTTTTTTTTTTTTTTTGGGAGTGGGGGGGGGTTGCTTTCTGGTAGCTCTTAAAGAAATGAAGGAACACTCACGAAACGGGACGCCCTCCCCCACCCCGTCCCGCCACGGGACTCCCTCCCCCCACCCCCGCGGGCCAGTACGCAGCGCGGGAGTTGGGAAGTTCGCCGCTCGCCCGCTGCCTGGGTCCCCAGCCCCCGCCGCCAGCCCCACCCCCACGCGGCCCTGCTCCGCTAGGCTCCCGGGCGAGCATGCTAATTCGGGTCGGCCCAGCCCGGGATAGAGGGCGGGGGAGGGGGGAGGGGATCGAGCGGGGGGCGCCGGCCGGGGCGCTGGGCGCGCAGTGGCGAGGAGGCAGGCCCCCGGCGGCCCGGCCGCGGAGTCCCGGGCGGTCGCCAAGAGGGTTAACCAAGAGTCGGGCGGCGCGGCGCGCAGAGCCAGCCCCGCGGCCGGCTTATTGGGCCAGCGCGCGGAGAGACAGGGGTCTGCAGCAAATCACGAACTAATTGATTAAGGCGAGCGGGTTTGAATAGCGCTGGCCCGGTGCCAATCGCCTTTCAAAGAGCCCCTCTATGATTAATCGCAATGCATTATTGATAATCATAATTATAGCAGGACACATGCGCGCTGTGCCCGGGGCCGGGGAGCCGGGGAGGGGGCGGGCGGGCCGGCGGGCGGGGGGAGCCGCCGCCGCCGCCGCTCGATTTCCGTAATTTTGAGAAGATTTTTTTTTAGTAATTTTTTATTCTGCCCCAGCTGATGTTTGAGCCAGCATGTCGCGGAGGAAGCAAGCGAAGCCTCAACATTTCCAATCCGACCCCGAAGTGGCCTCGCTCCCCCGGCGAGATGGTGAGTGCTCCGGCCCGCGCCGCGGACACACAGACACGCACTCACACGCACACTCGGACCCACGCACACGCGGCGGGCCCCGCGCCCACCGCCGCTCTCGCCTTCAGCACTCGGCGCGTCTGATTTTATTTCATGCTTCCTCGATTTCAATTTGCCGGGCCAGGCTTCCCCCTGTCCCGGGAGAGCCAGCCTATCCCGGCTGGAGCTTTCCGGAGTTCCGTGTCCTCCACTGGGCGGAGTAGGGTCGACCGGCCGGCTCTCTCCTCCGCCCAGCGTGTCCGAGGAGCCGCGGCCACGACCCTGCCGCCCCCAGAGGCAATCTCGCGGGCAGAGGCCATCCGTGGCTGCCCACGCGAGGTCTCTCTCGCTCCCCGCGTGCCACCCGGGTCCTCGGGCTGGGCCTCTGTCGCCTGGGCCTCGCTGCCCAGCCCTGCGGCCAACGTTAAAGAAGTTTTACTTCGTGCGGGTGGCTGATCACCGAGCGCGTGGGGAGTTCGCCGTACCCCCCCCCCACACACACACACTCTCTTTCCCACTTGGCTAGCGGACGAAATGTGGTACCTTTGGGGGTTCCGAGCCGTGAGAACTGGGGATTGGGGAGGAGGAGCGACATCCTGGGGTCGCGGCCGAGTGCTGCCGGTCGTTCTGGAGACTGGCTTAGGGACAGGGAATTGTCGCTTGGTCCGGCTTCCCAAGTTTGTCCTCCTGTCGTTTCTTTCCACACTTGTACCCATAGCCCGTCAAAGTCGGGCTTGGATGTGTGCACCCCACATATTATAGAGTCCCATCCTTCCGGACCAGTCCTGGAAAGGGTCGTTGGACACTTTCTCTGGTCCTGGGTGTTAGCCCGCCAGACCTCTGGAACAAGCCGACGACGAAGGCAGGGTTCCGAAAGGACTGGATGAGTCGGGAAAAGTTTGTGTGCGGGAACTGTGGCCTAGAATAGGAGAGACCCGAGCATGGAACTGGAGCTACTGAGGGAAGAACCCCTTCGACCCCAGCTTGACCCCAGCTGTTTCAGGGCAGAGTTTCCGAGCTTCCAGGCCAGAGGCTCCGCTCGGTTCCGGAGTCACCGGGCTCTGTGCCTCACTCTCCGCTGCGTCGGTCGGCGAGCGACCCGACCGAGGCTCGGCGGCTCCGGCTGCCCCTCGGGATCCTCGATCCCGGGCGTGGAGGAGGGAGCTATATACCCCAGCAGAGCTCGAAAGCGTGACCTGAGATCCGCACCTTTGGCCACTCCGCTCTGCGGGAGCTGGAGCCCCACATCGCAGGCTCCGTCCCCAGAGGCCTGGCTCTGAGCGGCTCTGGGTACGGGGACGCGCAGGCAGAGCCCGAGCGACAAGGGACCGCCAGCTTACTTCCTCCTCGCTGTTGGGAGAGGGCAGTCCTGGCGTGAGACACCTGGACATCTTTTCAGGCGATCTGAGAGCCATTAAGACAACTGTTTTGCCCTGCACCTTTTTGAAGCTCGAAGCCTCGTCAGTGTGATTCTCTGAGTCCTCCGGAAAGATCCCTTGAAATACACCCGGCTTCCCACCCCAAAAGAACCCGTTTGAGGGTAAAACCAGATGAAATTAACCAAGGCCGCAGAGACCACTCGGACTATTTTTGTGGGGTTTCTCAGCTAGTTTCTTAGGCTTCCTGCCGCCCCCACAACAATCTTTCCTAAAGTGAGGCCTTTGCACGGGATGCCTTTAAAACTTAACAATTTGCATACGTGGTGGGGGACAACCTGGGGGAAGAGAGGTGTCTTTTGGTTTTTTAGTTTGGGGGGGGTTTTTTAGTTTGTACTGATTGTATTTTCCACGCAAAAATTTCAAGACTAACAACCACCACCTCGGGCTTCGGAAGATGCTTGCTAGTTCTTTGCTTTGAGTCTGGATCTGGAATTTTTAATAGTTAAGGCTTCTCATAAAGCGATAGCATTAAAGGAGTTCACTGCCTTTTACTATTTTATTATTTATTAGTACTTTTTTTTTTTTTAGTTTATTTGAGCTTTGAGGTAAGTTAATTAAGGAACTGAATCAAGTTTCCTTTCTTTCTCTTTCTTCTTTCTCACTTAATTTCTCCTTTTTTCTTCCTTAAAGCTGGTTCATTGTCCACAAAGCAGTGATTATCCTGAACACCCTAGGAAACACCCCTCCCAGGCCAGTTCCTTGCTCCCTCTTTTCTTCAGTAGTAATAGTTTAGGGTTATGACTGTTTTTACATGGCTGAACAATAAGTTTGAGATAAGTTGCCTAGAGGGCAGGTTTTGTAATAGGGTTACAGGATTTAGTGTGCTGTAATAGTGTTCCTACACAAGCAGCCCTCCCCACCAGCTGACAGTCAGGAAGGTCCGCCATACCCCGAATCTTTTCATTTGGGAATAGTTGTGAGATACACACAAACAAAAGTTCCTGATGTATCTCACGTTTGCTTTTAAAAGTCGACTTTTCCACCACGGGTCCCACCGTCTCCATCGGTTTCCCTACCCAGAACATGTCCCTGAGAAGCCGCTGCTGAGCTTTTGGTGGTTTTACTTTGGAAGACAATCCCTTACTCAGAGGCTAACCTTCCCCTTTCTCCTGTCTCAAGAGGGTCTTATTACATATAGCACATGAAATATCAGACATTACCAAAGTAGATCTTGCTGCTACCCTTCTCCCGTGCTGTCCCCAAACTGTCTGACTTCTACACAGAGTAAAACCTAGAAAAGTTTTCAGAGCCAGCCACAGTGGCCCTGAAGCAGTCACTCTCCTGCTATGGTCTGCGGCCTCATCCATGTACATGTAGTGTGTGTTGTGTTTGAATGCCTTGCTAAGTAGCCATTCCAAAACCTCCATTCGAATTTAAAAAAAAAAAAGAAGAAGAAAAAAAAGATTATTTAGTTGATCTTAGAACCTTGATAGTTTATTCTACTTGAGTATTCCTATAAGGTTTGTTCTGTTTCTTATGAAAACTAGGATTGTGGTAAGTAGGATTCATCTCTTAAAAGATATTCAACAAGTCTCCAGTTACTTGGAGAAAGATACCTAGCCTTGGAAAGGTTATTTACCATGATGGATAAGTCTTGGGAAAGGGAATGTGTGAATCTAATGATTTCTTATGTGGTTACTATTCTTTTGAGTTTGGATTTCCAGGTGTGTGTGTGTGTGTGTGTGTGTGTGTGTGTGTGTGTGTGTGTGTTGGGTATTTTGTTTGGTTTGGTTCACTCCATTTGGAGATGGTTTCAAGACTCCTGCAGTTTCTGGCAGGCCCCATTCTGACTCCATTCGTTTATGTATTTTGCTGCTCAGCTTTTTAAAAGAAAGGATAATATTGGAAGAAACTTAAAACATCGGGAATTACAGATAAAGCATCGACTTTCCTAAGAGAGATCTGAAAACCCCTTCTTACTCATATTAATAAAGAAATTCTGTTATTTACCAAACTAATTTACTCATTGTAAGCAGCCTAATAGCCACACATTGATTTCTAGGCCCTAAAGGTTAGCGAGAACTATAATGAATTCTCTTTTTTTTAAAACAAACAAACAAACAAACACAAAACAAACAACCTGACACCTGCAAGATAAGGCAGTTGGGAAGAATTCATGGTTCATCAAGCCTATTTTAAGTTTGGAATAATAGAAGATTTTGGATGAGAAAATGTGAACTGTGTTTTTTGGTCTTCTTTTTGTTTTGTTGAGATTTGCTTCAGGCTGCAAATACTTCCAAAAATGTCAAAAAACAAACATACGGCCAAGCCCGATCAGGCAGGAGATAAACTGGGTGAAGGTAGCTTTTTGGTACTGAGCATTTGTTGGTGTACTTTTCATCCAGTTTCTGCAATGGCTGCAGGGCACAAGTACCAAATGATAGTGTGATGCTTGGGAAACGGTTTCTTTTCTCTACGGCTGGAGGCTTCGCGTTGTCTTTTTACCAACAATATCCTTCAGAAGGCAAAAACCCACATTTTTCTGGTAGAGGACCTGGAGGGCAGTGGGAGGAGGGATTCAGGCAGGTTCCGGGTTTCAAAACTTAGCCAAGCTTACTCAATGTGTAGTAACCAGAAAATCGAAATTCTTCTGCAGCTTAAATGTGGTTTTTCCAACATAGTCCCTGGTGCAGAAAGCCTGTGTTCCAAAATATTCTTCAAGGAGAGAGGAAGAGAATATTAACCTGAAGCTTGACACTCCTCCCCCAAGAAGGAAAAAAGTTTCTGTGCCAGGCTTTAGAAAACCTGGATGTGTCGAGCTGTTTTAACCTTTGCCAGCCTCCTCCCATGCAGAGGTGACAAGGTCCAGATCATAATGTGTCCTTCAGTGTCTTCCTGGTGACCCCCAATTTGAGTCTTGCTAGTCACTTAGCAGGAACTTGGTAGTTTATTTTAGTTTCCCCTTATCAGCTTGGCTTCTTTTCCTAACCTTATTCCCCTGCCACCCCCAGATGCCAGACCCCCAAAGGGGAAGATTGACAGGTAGTCCCCACAGCTCAGCTTCACCCTCCAACAACAAGGATTTAGTTTCTTGTGACTTTGCCAATGTTTGTGTAGTCAGTGTTTAGATCTCGCCTTAAGGAGTCTCTCTTTTACGCGTCACTGGAATAGGAAAGCCACAGAGCAGTTTGTGAACAAACCCTTGCTGCTGGATCCCCATCTAGTGTTCAGTTTGATTCATCTATAGGGAAGACATTTTCCCCTTTCGTTGTGAGCCGGAGGTGGGCCTGGACCAGAACTTTAAATGGAGTATCTTGTCCGTGTTTTTTTTCCCCCCAGAGGCTTCTCTTGTCCTCCTTCCACACAATCAGGGCTAGCCCTGTAAACTTGAAGGCGGCCAGTTCATTTGTCATTTGATTGCATGCTGCATAAAAGGGACTTCAGACATTACAAAAAATATGCACAGCGTATGTTGTATTTACAGCTTTTTCTGGAACCTTAAGTTGGACACTCAGATCCTGCTTTTAAAAAAAAAGTAAAACAAAAAGATACAGCATCACTCCATCAAATATGTTCGTGATCGCCTTTGCAAGCAGGTCTGTGGGAAGGAACAGCCTGTTAAAATTAGTGGCCCCAAGTCCACTATTGTTTGAGTTCTATTAAGAAATGCTAATATAGTCTTAAGGTACTGGCAAGCAGTATTAAGTGTCTTTCTGAGGAGCTCCCAGAGAGAAAACTAAATCTGGTAGAGCCTGGTGGTTGGTTTCTAGTTATTTGTTTTGTTTTGCTTTGCTTTGTTTTCTGTTTTGTTTTGTTTTTCCTTTTCTTCCTTTCCTGGCTGGCTGAGCCTCTCTGTGCCAGGCATAGTTTTATTTTTGCTTTCTGAGTAGACAGGCTGCACCACTTCATTTTCCTGCTTCCAGATTCTGCTGTGTTTGGTTAAGAGGATAAAAAGTGGCAGATTTGAATTGGGTACCTGAATAGTTCAGCGAGGGCTTAAACATCTGGGATTTTAGTGTCAATTTGGTAACAATACAACACCTTCCCCTTCCTCCAAAAAAAAAGAACCGAAATTCTAATCATCTTTTGGGGTTTGCTGAGGGGAGAGGAGAAGCTCTTGCTTTGTAAATGTTCCTATCTGGCTGGAATTACAAATGAATGTGAATGCAAAATCTATAGAAAAGGATCTGGAATGTGATTTTCACCACAATAGGGGGAACAAGAGAACTGTAGTTACTATAACGTGGCCCCTTGTTGCCATCCTGTGTAACAGATTATTTAAAGAGATAACAAGGTAGGATCAGAAAAAATGAATTAGAACATATGGGTCTCTCTCTCTCTGTCTCTCTCTCTCTGTCTCTCTCTCTCTGTCTCTCTCTCTGTCTCTCTGTCTCTCTGTCTCTCTCTCTCTCTCTCTCTCTCTCTCTCTCTCTCTCTCTCTGTGTGTGTGTTTCTAATTGCACCTTAAAGTATTCCTTTTAGTAATTGGGACTACAGATCCATGCTGGTTTCCCTGGCCTGTCTTCTTTCTCTTGCAGCTACTTCGCTGGAATTCTGTTCACTATGCAAATGGGCTTAAAGTTAGGCACTTTAGTGTGTAGCAACACCTGCTTCTGAACTGAATCAAAATAGATGCCAGGATTTGGGAGGGAGCAGATTGTTCATAAACATCAGGAAATTAAATTAGCTGATGGGACAGTGAGATCAAATGTCAGATTACTAAATTGTGAAAATCGAAGCTCAAATATGGCCAACCTTTTAACAGGGTCTCTCTCTCAGAAGCAAGCAAGCATTTATTTCTAAGTGTCTTTATTTTCCACCTAATTAACGTAATTCTAAATATAAAAATGTTCAAGCTGAAAAACTTGAAAATTCTCTCAAGTGAATCTTGAAGCGGCACGAATGCAGAATCCCCGTGCAGGGAAGCAGTAATCAGTGTAACCTACTAAAGTAACCTTTTTATTATTTTCTATATATTATGAGAATATCAGATGTTTGCAAGTTATAAAGAATGAAAATGCCCTTTAACCGTGAACACAGATGTGCTAAATATTTGAAGCAACCACATTGTAATGTGTACAATTGATGAAGTCAGTTTTCTGATTTCCCTTGCTGGTTATTTAGTTCTGAATCTGTCATTATTTGTCTAAGCCCAGCTGACCAAGCAAAACTGTGTTTTAAAGTGGCTTTATGTTTTGATAAATGTGAGCTGGTTGAAAAGTATTTTCCACTGAATGCAGAGCTTAATAGAACATGCTGACATAATAGTTTTAATGCATTTTGTCGAAAATGTGTGAACAAACAGAATAGCTTTTGTTCCTTCATAATTGGCTGTAAAAGTAGATGGAGACATAACCATTACATATGGAAATGTGCAAAGAGAAAGAAATAACATTTCTGTTGAATATATTAGGAATTGCATTTCCTAGTTTAAAATAAGCATCTGAAATGCGGGGCATCATTTAAAATCAGTTGTCAAAATACGAAGCTTTACACAGAATTTTTGTCACATCATTTTTTGTCCCAAGTGAAGCCGGGTAACTTCGGCAAATTTCGTTTAATATTTTGTTTGTATTATTTCAAGGCAGGAGAAGAGACAGAAAGTGCTTAAAACAGCACCTTCAGCGAGCATGGGAATCTGGTGCCAATTAGGATGGTAAAACATTAAATTAAAACTGGATCCTCATTGGTATTTTCTGCTATAGCTGCGATTTGTTTGGTGTTGTTAATGCATGTTGCACTGCAACCCCGTGTAGATTTAAAGATGGGGATTAGGAAAGCTGGCTTATTAAATATAACTCAGCCACTAAAATAACCATCCCAGCGAGGAGAATGTGCACGTGTCGCCTAGCTCCTCGGGCCAGCATACCTTACCAGGGGCCCTAATCAACTTCTGCATCACTCCAGGCAGATAGAGTTAAGGAATTTTCACAAGTGACTGTGTAGGTGTTAATTGTATTTTCTGAAATGCAAAACTCTTCTAGCTTTTTAGATGCTTAATCCAAAAAGGTAACCCCTGGCTCTTTTGAATGCACTCTGAGTTGACTGGGATTTGTGAGGCAGGCAGCATTTTGATTTTCCATGTATTCATATCTGCAATTACTTTACCCCCCCCCCCGTAAGTTTTCTTGAAGATTCAATTTGGAAGTCATGGAAACTACCTATTATCTGATTCAGCTCTGTAGAAAGGCGTGCAGGGAGGTAATCCTTGAATTAAACAGGGCTTGGTTTTTTGGTTTTCACAGCCTTTGGAGATGACCACACAACATTTGTACAACAGGAGTTGGTGTTCCCCGTGCTGAGTAAACAAGGGGACGCCATCCTGTCTTTGAATAGGATGTTAGCTTGGAGTTGGAGATTTTGATGTTTAATTTACAAATGGATCTTAGTGAGAAGACATCTGAGCAACCAGTGAAGCCAAACAATCAAGGGATATATGTGTGTGTGTGTGTGTGTGTGTGTGTGTGTGTGTGTGTGTGTACAATCCGTTAGACAGTTGATAGCAGCAAAAGGCATTCAGACAAGAATTGCCAAAGTCTCCTGCAAGCACGATTTCTTAAGGAAGGGAATACTTCTCAGCACATCCTTCTTCAGCTAGTATTTAGCAGAGCTGTGGATTCCATGCCGATTTTTAGAGACAGAAAGACCACTTTTGAGGAGTTATTTAGAACGTTGCCACTTGGATCATGATGGTTTATATTCTTTGCCTAGGAGAATGAGCACCAGAGCTTATCCCTGAATTTGAAAAATAAACGTCTTTGGGGTGATACACAGGTACCAGGCAGGCCTGTGAGGGATTAAGATCTTGCGTTCTCTTCATTCTGTGTGTGTAGGTGTTGCTTTCTAGTTTGAAGTCGAAACGGGTCTGTTACTGATGTGACTGAACTGTGTTTGTCACCACTGGGCCTGAGCTCAGGTTCCAGGCAGGGACTTGAGGTGATTCTGAAGTCATCAGTCCACAGCTGAGTGATATGCATTTTTCCCCCCTTGTCAACAACTGATTGGAACCTGAACGACTACAAATTAGTTTAGTGACAGAACAGACTGTCATAGATATCTCTGCATCAGTTGAAAATGAATAAGGTTGACAGAAACTCAAGAGCCTAATAAGTCCTCAGTGTGCTTGAGGGACCCTCTCCCGGCAAGTAGACAATCAGTGTATAAAACATTGGAAATCAATATTTTGCTATGGAATTTCATTATGTACCAATGTGCTCCCTTCATGGTATTTTATATTTTGATGAATTATCTAAAGGCTTTAACTATCCAAAATACCAACGGGACAGAAGTACCTCAGCATCCCAGGAATCACAGCCTAGCTTTCAGGGGCTGCATTTGGAGTTTTGCAGCTAAAAAACATTTATGGCCCTTTCTGTCATTTTCAAGTCATTGCTGACAGTCTGTCCTGGCTTCATTTTTAACCCTGCACTTTTTGATGTTTATAGGGGACACAGAGAAGGGTCAACCAAGTCGCCCCACTAAGAGCAAGGATGCCCATGTCTGTGGCCGGTGCTGCGCTGAATTCTTTGAATTATCAGACCTTCTGCTCCACAAAAAGAGCTGCACTAAGAATCAATTAGTTTTGATTGTCAATGAAAGTCCAGCCTCCCCACCAAAAACCTTCCCTCCTGGCCCATCTCTCAATAATCCAGATGAGCAAATGAAAGACACGGCGAATAAAGTAGACCAAGAAGACTGCAGCGACCTTTTAGAACACAAGGGACTTGACAGGGAAGAGTCCATGGAGGTGGAGGTCCCAGTTGCCACCACCACCACCACCAGCAGCAGCAGCAGCAGCAGTGGTGGCGGCACTCTGAGCGGTGTCACCAACATCAACCCAAGCTGCCACAGCGGCTCTTCCCCGGGTACCTCAGCGATCACAACCTCTCTACCTCAACTCGGGGACCTGACGACACTGGGCAACTTCTCAGTGATCAACAGCAATGTCATCATTGAGAATCTCCAGAGCACCAAGGTGGCGGTGGCCCAGTTCTCCCAGGAAGCGAGGTGTGGGGGGGCCTCCGGAGGCAAGCTGCTCATCTCAACCCTGATGGAGCAACTCCTGGCTCTGCAGCAGCAGCAGATCCACCAGCTGCAGCTCATAGAGCAAATTCGTCACCAAATACTGCTGCTGGCTTCTCAGAGCGCAGACCTGCCAGCGCCTTCCGTCTCTTCTCAAGGTACTTTACGAACATCTGCCAACCCCTTGACCACACTAAGTTCCCATTTGTCTCAGCAGCTGGCGGTGGCAGCTGGATTAGCACAGAGCCTTGCTAGCCAATCTGCCAACATCAGCGGTGTAAAGCAGCTTCCCCCAGTCCAGCTACCTCAGAACAGCTCCGGCACCATCATCCCGCCCAGTAGTGGCACTTCTCCCAACATGAGCATAGTGACGGCAGCAGTTCCCACCCCATCCTCAGAAAAAGTGGCTTCCAATGCTGGTGCCTCCCATGTCAGCTCCCCGGCCATCTCAGCATCATCCTCACCAGCATTTGCAATAAGCAGTCTGTTGAGTCCTGCATCTAACCCACTTCTACCTCAGCCGACCCCAGCTAACGCTGTTTTCCCTACCCCTTTGCCTAACATTGCAACAACTGCAGAAGATTTGAACTCCCTGTCTGCCTTGGCCCAGCAAAGAAAAAGCAAGCCACCAAATGTCACTGCCTTTGAAGCGAAAAGTACTTCAGATGAGGCATTCTTTAAACACAAGTGCAGGTTCTGTGCGAAGGTCTTCGGGAGCGACAGTGCCTTGCAGATCCACCTGCGCTCCCATACTGGAGAGAGGCCGTTCAAGTGCAACATCTGTGGGAACAGGTTCTCTACCAAGGGCAACCTGAAAGTCCACTTCCAGCGCCACAAAGAGAAGTACCCCCACATCCAGATGAACCCCTACCCTGTACCGGAGCACTTGGACAATGTCCCCACGAGCACCGGCATCCCCTATGGCATGTCCATCCCTCCAGAGAAGCCAGTCACTAGCTGGCTAGACACCAAGCCGGTCCTGCCCACTCTGACCACTTCAGTCGGCCTGCCATTGCCTCCGACCCTCCCAAGCCTCACACCCTTCATCAAGACGGAAGAGCCAGCCCCCATCCCCATTAGCCATTCTGCTGCCAGCCCTCAAGGCTCAGTCAAAAGTGACTCTGGGGCCCCTGATTTGGCCACAAGAAACCCAAGTGGGGTCCCAGAGGAAGCTGAAGGGTCTGCTGTGCCATCCTTTGGTGGCAAGGGTGAAGAGAGTAACATGGCAAGCTCCATCCCAACAGTGAGCAACAGTGCCCTGAACTCCCCAGGGGCTGATGGTGGTCCAGGAGGGACCACCTTCACCAACCCTCTGTTACCTCTCATGTCTGAGCAGTTCAAGGCCAAGTTTCCTTTTGGGGGACTCTTAGATACGGCCCAGGCCTCAGAGACATCCAAACTGCAGCAACTGGTGGAAAATATTGACAAGAAGGCCACAGACCCCAATGAGTGTATCATCTGCCATCGGGTTCTCAGCTGTCAGAGCGCCTTGAAAATGCACTACCGGACACACACTGGGGAGAGGCCCTTCAAGTGTAAGATCTGTGGCCGGGCTTTCACCACGAAAGGAAACCTCAAGACCCATTACAGTGTCCATCGGGCTATGCCTCCACTCAGAGTCCAACATTCCTGCCCCATCTGTCAGAAGAAGTTCACCAACGCAGTGGTCCTCCAGCAGCATATCCGTATGCACATGGGAGGCCAGATCCCCAACACCCCGGTCCCTGACAACTACCCCGAGTCCATGGAGTCTGACACAGGCTCCTTCGATGAGAAAAATTTCGATGACTTAGACAACTTCTCAGATGAGAATATGGAAGAGTGTCCTGAGGGCAGCATCCCGGATACACCCAAGTCAGCGGACGCTTCCCAAGATAGCCTGTCATCTTCGCCTCTGCCCCTCGAGATGTCGAGCATCGCTGCTTTGGAAAATCAAATGAAGATGATCAATGCTGGCCTGGCAGAGCAGCTCCAGGCCAGCCTGAAGTCAGTGGAGAATGGGTCTGTGGAAGGGGATGTGCTGACCAACGACTCATCCTCAGTGGGTGGCGACATGGAGAGCCAGAGTGCAGGTAGCCCAGCCATCTCAGAGTCTACCTCTTCCATGCAGGCTCTGTCCCCATCCAATAGCACCCAAGAATTCCACAAGTCACCCAGCGTGGAGGAAAAGCCACAGAGAGTGGGACCAGGCGAGTTTGCCAATGGTCTATCTCCCACCCCAGTGAATGGAGGTGCTTTGGACTTGACCTCTAGTCATGCAGAGAAAATCATCAAAGAAGATTCTCTAGGGATCCTCTTTCCTTTCAGAGACCGGGGTAAATTTAAAAACACTGCTTGCGACATTTGTGGCAAAACCTTTGCTTGTCAGAGTGCCTTGGACATTCACTACAGAAGTCATACCAAAGAGAGACCGTTCATTTGCACAGTTTGCAATCGTGGCTTTTCCACAAAGGGTAATTTGAAGCAGCACATGTTGACACATCAGATGCGAGATCTGCCGTCGCAGCTCTTTGAGCCCAGTTCCAACCTTGGCCCCAATCAGAACTCTGCAGTGATTCCCTCCAACTCATTGACATCTCTCATCAAAACAGAGGTCAATGGCTTTGTGCACGTTTCTCCTCAGGACAGTAAGGACGCCCCCACTAGTCATGTCCCTTCGGGGTCTCTGTCATCCTCTGCAACATCCCCCGTTCTGCTCCCAGCTCTGCCCCGGAGAACTCCCAAGCAGCACTATTGTAACACATGTGGTAAAACCTTCTCTTCGTCGAGTGCCCTGCAGATCCATGAGAGAACTCACACTGGAGAGAAACCCTTTGCTTGCACTATCTGTGGAAGAGCATTCACAACAAAAGGCAATCTTAAGGTACCTGCTCTGCCTGCCCCCTACTGCCCCTCAGCCTTTCCTCATGCCCTTGGTTGATGATAGTGCGAGCCCTCAGCTTGGTAGTCAGGGAGAAGGTTCTGGAAAGGGGACCTGCTCCACGCAGCTGAGGGAGGAGACATGGAGGAGCCTCGTGAGGTCAGGATCATAGCAGGGACAAGAGCAGCTTGTAGCTTGCTGCCTGTCCCAATGCCTTGAATAATTTGATACCTAAGCGAAGCAGCAGGCCTCTCTCTCTGCTGTCTGGCTTAAGTGCATCAAATGAATTGCTTTACCTACCAAATCAGACAGCCTGGCGTTGCCATGGGGTATTGATTAAAGACCTCCGTGTGGCCTGCACACTGCCCATATCACTTAATAATTACAGCTCTCTACGGCTCTCTTCGGCGCATGCAGCTATTTTTCATAACCCCAGCCTAGCATGGTTTATTTTTCTAGAAACAGTAACATCACTCCTCAGCTAATGGGTATTATGATAATTGATTACACGACATTTCCTACTGATATGTGTTGGAAATAAAGCAAATATGCTCGTTCTAGAGCAACAGTTGAACACTCTCGCTGTGTACATTTTTCTGTTGACAGAGTATTCCTCTGGAGGTTGCTGCCAGTAATGTAGGATGAATAATTACCTTCTGGTTTTTCTCTCTGCACAGGCCCTCCAATGGGCAATCAGTGAGGGCTACTTTCTTCCCATCTGCAAAGGACATCTACAGGGTAAAGGGTGTCAGATACAATACTTACCACTGCAATGAGAGTGGACATAACAATTCTAACCCTGAGAGGCGCTATCTGCGACTGCCGGGCTTGCTTGAGGCCATTATAAGCTAAATACGGGTAATAAAAAAAAAAAAAGTAAGTAAGGCGAGTTAGCCCAGGAAAAGGAGAGCCAGCCCAGCGCTCGGAGAGCAAACAGGATATTACTAGACCATGGGAGTAGATGGTTCCTGATGTCTTTTCCCCTGTCTGTCATGTAATAAGAATAGACATTTAAGCCACTTGCTTTGTCGAGTTTTGGGATGTGAGTTAAGACAGATTCAGCTATTAAGCTCCTGGCTCTCTCTTTTTTTCTTCTCTCTCTTCCCCAATCCACATCACAGGTCCACATGGGCACTCATATGTGGAACAGCGCCCCTGCACGCCGGGGCCGGCGGCTCTCAGTGGATGGTCCCATGACATTTCTAGGAGGCAATCCTGTCAAGTTCACGGAAATGTTCCAGAAGGATCTGGCGGCGAGATCAGGAAGCGGGGATCCGTCCGGCTTTTGGAACCAGTATACAGCAGCACTGTCCAACGGGCTGGCCATGAAGGCCAACGAGATCTCTGTCATTCAGAATGGTGGCATCCCTCCAATTCCTGGAAGCCTGGGCAGCGGGAGCAGCTCACCTATCAGCGGGCTGACGGGGAACGTGGAAAAACTGGGGAATGCGGAACCCAGCGCTCCCCTGGCTGGCCTGGAGAAAATGGCGAGCAGCGAGAACGGAACCAACTTCCGTTTCACCCGCTTCGTGGAGGACAGCAAAGAGATAGTCACCAGCTAAAGCTGCCAGAGCGGTCCCACTCAGAATGCCGCCCGAGGTTGCCTCCTGCCCCCGCCTCTTGTCTTCTGGCCCCTGGGACTATGAACTACATTATGAAGACATTCTTTTGTACGTTGTTCAACCTCTAGAGTTCTAAGAAAGCTTATTTATTAGTGCTATAACCTTGCTTTGCAAACAGAGTGCAAGCATTAACTTTGGTCGTCTGTATTTTGGACTAAATACTAATGGACTAGAGTGCTCTAAGCTTGCTGTAACATTTATGGCAATCGCAAGTTGCCCTGCTAGGCGGTCTTAATCCGGCATTAACTTATTTTCTATATCCAGTTTAATATGAATCTGGTGTTGATGCAATTACGTTAGATCTCTAATAAAGTCTGTATATAAATGTACACTTTGATCCTGCTGGAAAATTTTATCAGCAAACACATTGTCTAATCTTTCCAAACAGATTTAAGAGAAGGACTTTTAAGTACAGGCTGAACATTTGAAAGGCTTAGGGGTTTGTTTTTGTTGTTGTTTGTTTGTTTGTTTGTTTTTGGTTTTGTTTTCATTTTGATTCTAAATTTCAACCTGCTTTCATTGTTGTTTTTGTTTTAAAGAGTTAACCATTTCCGTTTTGAACTATTTGTATTGTGCTTTTTACTTGAGTCATCTTCAATGTTAATAAGTTTCTGTACAGTAATAAGCACGCAGAATTCTTTAGAGGAAAAAAAAAACCACAAGTGTTGTTTTGGTAGTTGAAACTGAGACGTAGCATTTTTGCCTTGTAGGGTATATTCACAGTAGAAAACGTGTGCTGGAATTTCACAATGCTGCTAACGATAGCATCTTGAACGACCTTCAGTGGAGACATGTAGATGCTCTTGTATATATAATAAGAAATATCACTTTCATTAAAATGTACATATGTTCCTTACAAGAGCAAATGCTTCTTGATCAAGAGCAGGTATAGTGTTGGTTTATTTTGTATTAGGTATGGAAGAAAAAAATGGACTGTTACATGCACTTTCTTGGAAAGTTGAAAGGGGGGGTTCCAATTTCTTTAACATTTAATACTTACTAACAACAGAGATACTGTAATTTTACTCAAGTAATCAAATACATTTTTTTTGCAACAGATAAAACAACATATTGTGTCTGTGTTTTTAGAGTGCATTTCTATTTAGTCAGGGCCCTAAAGGTAGTTTAACATTTCCCTAGGTAGCTGTAAATTGTGTATGTGAGCTAGTATCTCTAAATAAGAATTGTAAAAGGCATGACAGAATCGGGCTTGCATGGGCCTGCCTTTTGTTTTGGTTTGGGTTTTTTTTTTTTTTTTTTGGTTGGTTTTTGTTTTGTTGTTTGTTTTTTTGTTTGTTTGTTTGCTTGCTTGTTTTTGAGATCTGGTGACCTATTTCCACAATATCGATTTCTTGTTTGGGAATGTATATTAGTCTCCAGTCCTCTCCAGCTCCATTTCCAAAGAGAGGAAAAAACAAAAAACCATTAGTTGTGGTTGGAGACCTCATCCTGATAGGTAAGGTCTGTCCCTTAAACAGGATGGGTGGATTTTAGCTTCAGCTATTCTAGTTCCA
Organism: Rhynchomys soricoides; assembly: GCA_019843965.1. NCBI lineage: Eukaryota > Metazoa > Chordata > Mammalia > Rodentia > Muridae > Rhynchomys > Rhynchomys soricoides. The sequence goes on along the minus strand of JADRCH010000063.1, from coordinate 3,071,381 downwards.
TTTTACTTGATTCTGCGGCATGTTGTTTCAAGCAGCTGAGAGGTGCATTGCTGGAGAATTCCCCATGCAGCAGGGTTATATAATCTGACTAGAAACTGGGCCTCAACCCAGGAGGTGAACATTTTCTTTATTTAATTAGTCTTTCACGCATTTAAAAGCACATACATATTTAAAACGACAACAAAAAAATCTATTAATACAGATCTGTAGGAGCAACTTGAAACAGTTCATCATCCAAGCTAACCAGAGTCTTCTTCCTTTCTGCCTTTTGTTCCAAGGGCATGTTTTACTTCTGAGCCCAATTTTGGAGTGGCAAAAGGCAGGGTGGATGAACTCTCTTTGTCTCTAGGAGGTGCTGAATCTCACTGAACCTGGCTGTGCCCAGGCGAGGCTGACAAACCTGGGCTAACCTGGGCGACTCCAGCAGAAGGTCCCAGCATGCCTGGGCTATTCCAAGGCCACTGACTCCGTTCTTCCCCAAGATTTGTCCCTAGACTTCGAAGCCCAGAGAGTCGCAAGGGTGCTTAAAGCGCTGACTCGGCGTCAGGTCCAGCCGGTGTGTTCAGGGAAAGCCCTTGTTCTCTGGCCTGACCCGCAGGGTGAGCCCCCGATCCCCCAAGTCAGAGAAGGTGGACAGAGTTGGGGAACAGATCACCTGCCTTGGTTCTTGTTCACCTCCAGGTTTTTCCCTACCTGCAGCCTTCCCCCCAACCCCCTCCAGAAGTGAGCACTGGGTTAAGAGGCCAGACTCTCGGCTGTCCGAGAGGTTAAGGTCTCCTCACAAGTCTCGCCTGTCTAGAAGAGGCGGCGTTCCTGGCCCTGGCAGGAAGCCTGGGGACGTCGGGGCTATCCCCGGGCTGTGGCCACCACGAGGGGCCAGGCAGTGGCAAGGCCTCTGCCACCCTCCCCGTTCACCGCGCTGCAGCTGGGCCCGCTCTCTGGGATTGCCGCAGTCCCCTCCGTGTCCCCAGGTCCCGCTGTCCGTGCAAGGCCGTTTCCGCGAGGGGGCAGGGGTCGGCGCTTTCCCCTCTATCCTTCGACCCTCCCTTCTAGCTCCTTCTGCAAGTAAATTAAAGCGAACTGAAGTTGCTTTGGGTTCAGCCAGATATTTGGCGGCCACCTGGGCCCTCGCGATGATAAGATCGCGGTCCCGGTCTCTCTGCGCCCCTCCTCCTGCCTTTTGTCCCGACCTATCTGTATCGATTGATGATCACTGTAATGTATTGATCACTACCTGCCCATTCCCCTCTACGTCTATTCCAAATCCAGAAAGCGCCCGCAGCCCGGAGATAAACACGCATAGTCTGAGCTCAGCCCAGCCGAAGAGAAATGGATTGATATTCATAAAGCAACTGGGTGGTTCCCGGCAGATTATGCGAAGGAGCCTGGCCCATCTTTCCTCTCACTCGGCCACACAAGCCTCCTTTTGGAACTTGAGGGACAACCTAGTTTGAACCAGGTTGTCTGAACTAAGTAGGGTCGCTGCAGCCTGGAACAGTTAAGTTCACAGAAGTTTTGAACCAAAAATTCTCACTTAAGTGTGAATTGTAAATACACCTAAAGTTCAGCGGTGCCAGTGGCCCAAAATGTACCAACTTTAAGGACTTATAGCTGCCATTCAAACCCCTTGTCTCTCCCTCTTATTCCTTTACGAGTTTCTCCACCCCTCCCCTGCCCTGCTTCCTACCCTCCCCCAATAAGGGCCTCCCTTCCTGGAAAACACCCTCGGAAAAGCAGTTGATGATTGACAAGGACCTGGGTAGGAAAAGAAGCTACCACCTTTGCTGGCGGAAGCTACCTAAAGCTCCTCAATCGGGGAGCCTGCGAAGAGGGGGAAGGGAAGGAAGGGCCTTGAAGATCAACTGGAGATAAAGGGAAGCTAGCTTTGGGCTTTGTTTTTTTCTGCATCCACGCTTCTCAGTTCAGATTAAGCCTAACAAACAGCTGTTAAGGCAAGGGGAGGCAACTACATTTTTACCTTATATATTTGTTTTTTAAAAGTGTTCAAACAGAAAGTCCTAAGTGATTTGCAGTTAGCCTGGCCTTCTAGCAGTAGGTTATTTGCTTATTGTTTTTGGCATGTAGCGAATGTCAAGAAAGAGATGTATAAAAGAAAGAAAGAAAAAAGGAAAAGCGCTCCCACTCTGTTAAAACTTAGCAGTTCTGTTAGAAAAACACAGCCGTGGGTTCTTTGCTGGGAGTTATACACTCCACCCCAAATGAAACAAACCTCAGAGAGGGTAACAAAGTGGGGAAGGAACGTAAAGTGAATTCAAAGGGTCCCTCGGTAAGGCAGCAATCTGAGATGCACAGAGACGTGGAAAAGGATAAGACAGGAATTAGGTCATCTGGTCCAGACCCCAGGAAATATGTTTAGATCAAAGACTGCACTGTTAGAATAAACAAAACAGGACCCACTGGGCCCTCCCAATGGTTTCGTCTCCGTGCTAAGAGCTGCCAATCTAACCAGCTCTATTTGATGAAACCGGTAAAAATTACAACTGTAAAAATGACTAAGTAGGAAAAATGTCCTCTTGACTGCAGTAGGAAGATAAAGATTTAGATCTGAGCTAAAGAGTAACAACATAGAGGCTCAGATCAACAGAAACTTCCTGGAATTTTACCCCTAAGTAAATTATCTAATTCCAACCCATTGTCTCTTCCTTGTTGCCCCCCCCATCCTGTGCAATCGAGAATACCAGATAATTTACATTTTAAAATTTGTTAGGTTTTAACTGCAGTCTGAAAACATTGCAGGAGACCTCTGTGTTCACTCATTTTACATCCCTTAAGGATGCATCTCTTTTTGTCTTTCTGAGCAGTTCTGCTGTCCCTATGGCTTGCTCCCCTAAGTGGTCAATGGGTATGGATGCACCTTTAAGCTTAGTCTTACCGTTTGGTCCTTTTCCACTGAAAGATGAGACTGACAGAGGCTGGGAGCCTCTGCCTATAAACCTAGTGTTGGATCCATACAAATCAGCAGTGGGTGATATTTTAACAGCTAAGCCCAAGTCTGTGTAAGGCTTTCTTTCGCTGCAGTGCTGACGGCCTTTAACCAACTGCCAAGAAACGTGAGGTAGCTAGAAACATCCAGAAAAGGGACAGGAAATCCCAGAGAAGGAAAATTCACCCCAGCTCAATCCAGGGCCCTAGGTCCTTACTGAGCCTGGTTTCCTCTCAACTGTTTAAACATATGATTTGGCATTTCCCGGAGTTCTGCATCCATCTGAGCTCGAGTTGAATGAAGACTCAAGGATGGTGTGTAGGCTTGGCTGGGCCCTGTGTGAATCAGGACACAGAGGTATTGAGTGTGAGGGGCCTTTATAAACACCTCCAAGAACAGGCGGGCCTCTGTATGGGAGCCTTCACTTTCCTCAGGATCAGACATTTACTTAGATTTGTTTGTTTCTTTGTTTTGGGTTTTTTGTTGCTGTTGTTTTGTTTTGTTTTTGTGGAAGGCTTTAAAGACACACAAATCACAAAGTTGGAAGCTCCACATAAGTCTCTCCTTCTCTGTTGGACACAGAGTAGACTTTACCTAGCCTCATGAAGCACAGTCAAACTCTGACACAGCACAGTCTGACAGGACATGAGTGAGGGACAGGATTGCCCCTGTGAACATGGGTGAGATTAACTGCAGCCACCTAATTCCTGATGCTCACAACAGAAGAAGGAAGGCTGATCTGGTGGGCCTATAGGTCTGCTTCTGTATCCCAAACTTTGGTCATTTCTAAGTTCCTTATCTTGTGTCTGATTCACAAAAGTCCATTTGATAGATGACAAAACTGAGATCCAAAACAGCAGCAACTTGGAGCTGGAGAGAAGGCTCAGTGATAAAGAGCTCTCATCCAGAGGACCCAGGTTCAATTCCTAGCCTGCACATGGCAGCACACTCCTGCCCATTCCATTTCTAGGGAATCCGACATACATGCAGGCCAAAAAATTAAAAAATTAATTATAAGAAAACTGGGTGTGGTGCCGGGGGAGCATCGACTAGAACACCAAAAGAACTGGTGCTGCCCTGACACTACAGCCCTCCCTGAGCATTCTTGGGAGTTAGTCTAATTGGTGCCTTGTTTCCCCCATCTTGCACTGTACAAGGTTAGACAGTCATCATCAAACCATTGCTTCCATTTAGACTCCAGCCACTGTCCCAATCTTTGGAGCATCTGCAGCTACTTACTCAATAATTTAGGTGAGTCCCCTTTTAAAGCTTCGGTGAATCTACTTCCAATGGAATGGGAACACAGATTCCATTCTCCCCAGGGGTCTTGGAATCCTGCACAGGAGAAATTGGTAAACCTCTGAGGTTTTCAAGCCAGTGACATGCCCTAAATCAAATAATCTGTCACTCAGCTATATCCTCTGTCCATTTTCTTCTGTGTAGCTGCAGCTTGCTGTAGACGTGGATGAAGTCTATGGGTCTTGGAAGGCTTTATTGAGACTGCATCCCTACTTCCTTACCAGGCATCAACACATTGGAAGTATCAGACTTTCTCAGCCTGGACTGTGACATCAGTGCCACAGGCCTTTACCAGCATTCTGCTTGGTGTGACACTCTTTCCTGAAGCTTAGGTCCCATCTGTGACACTACACACGCATGTGTGTCCTAGGTCACATCTGTAAATGTGGTCGATACTATGGAAAGGACCTTCAAGCACCACGGTGCTTCAAGGACCAAGCACCGTGGTGGGTGCCTTGTAATTTAAACACTCAGAAGACAGAGACAGGAATCATTGTAAGTTCCAGACCAGCTACAGAGTGAGACCCTGTTTTCAGAAACAGTTTTAAAGTATCAGGGCATAGTAATCCATGCCTACAATCCCAGAACTTGAGAGAGCAAGACAGGAGGATTACTAGTTACAGCCTGTGTTATACAGGGAGACCATGTTGGGATGGAAAAAAAAAAAGAACAAAGGTCATCAACAAAGCTCCACCCCCTCCACCCACCCACTCCCCCCAAAAAAGGGTTTTCTGTCCAATTTTTAGCTGACACGTTAGGAGAAGAGGCTGGGAGAGAGCAACCACTGAGGCACAGGTAGATGGTTCAAATCCCCAAATTTTCTTGTGGTCATTCATCCATTAAGCAGAATTTTCTAGCCTCTGCTTCTGCCCTGGGAAAAGAGACCATCAACCGGGCACCCAACGCTGCCTTGTGTGTGTTCTCCTTGCCCAGGCTGCTTCCTCTTGGAGGGTTTTAATAGCATCCTGTTGTCAAGAGGATTTCTCCTTAAACACACACTAATGCAAAAGAAGAAACAAAAACTGAGTGGAAGAACTTAATTACACAGCAAGGCACACTGTCCCTTTAAGACCCCTCCCCCATTGGTAATTGGGCCCAGCTCTTGGGTGACTAAGATAACATCCCTTCCAAATCCTGCCTTTTCTAAGCGTCCTTAGTCACCGTCCTTAGTCACCGTCCTTAGTGTGGGGTTTACCAAGGCCTAATAGCAGAAAGTCCTCAGAAGGCATCCTGGGAAGAGTCCTTAGGAACAACTTACTTCCTCAGGAGGAGGGGGACTGGGCTTCTGACTGTTGTAGAGCAATGGTCTAGCTTGCCCTGGGACCCTGGGTTCAGATCTCCAGCATGGCAAAAAGAAAGGCAGAAGAAAAGAAAACACTGCTCAACAGGAAGCGTGTCTGACGACTCCAGCGGACGAGATCTAACACAGAGAAACACTCACTTAAATTGCTTTTGCTCCCCCAACCTTTTTTCCTGAAATAAGCTCTTGCTATGTAACCCAGGATGGTATCAAACTAATATTTGTGCATTGGCCTCCTGGATGCTAGCTAGGTCCTCAGGCACCACTGCATCTATCCACTTGCTTAATCTCCAAAACTAAGTAGCAACTTGTCTGGCTGGATAGGAGTTTGTCCAGAGCTTGTTTTTTTTGTTTGTTTGTTTTTTAGATTTAACCCTTCCAATGTGGGAACAGAAGTAAGACACCAAGGTTAGCTTGAAGACTCAGGGTCAGAATCTCAACCTGGATTCTCAGGGCATTCCCCTTCGTAAAGGAGTAACCATGGTAGTCAGCACATCCTTCCTTCCTCTCTGCCACCCTTCCCTTTACCACGCTGCTTGCCCATGGGGTCTCCCGGCTTCATCAAGGAACTCTCTTTGTCTAGGAGAGAAGGTAGATACTATGGTGTGCTGGTTCCAAGCCTGGGCCTCGGGACACTACATGCATCTATATATGATCTTGCGCCTTAGCTGTCTCCTTGCCAGCTGGCCTCAGAAAGAAGGAAAAACTTTCCTTGGAGGAGAACCTTCCCTAGCCAAGCCCACCCTCGAACAGCCAAGCCCCCCCCTCCCCCCCCAGCCACAGGCACCTGAGAGAGACACACAGCCTACCCACAGCCTTTGGTTTATGCCTTTGGTTTGGGAAGTGACTTCTCAGCATCGTTGACAATAAGTCACATTGGCTCTGTACGATGTGTTTAGTAACACAGTGTTACCCACTGCTGTACATGCTTTACTTGAATTAACTCTTAACCTCTGCAATATCCATAAGATGAGGTACAGCAGGAGAGTTCATTTGGGGGTACGGAGAATAAAGCCAAAAAGAAGTTAAGTGCTTAAGAACGAATATTCAGTAAGCAACAAGAATATGGACCCAGAGTGCCTGGCTCCACAGCCCACATGTTGCATTCTTAGCGACCTAGCCGTTCTCCCCCTGTCACACAGCTTCCTTTGGAACCTGCTACCTGCCCCTCCTTGACCAGGCCTTAGGCTCAGAGTTATGACTCCTTGCCTGACGCTCACTTTTCCAACTTGCCCGTAAGTATCCAGGGATTGCTCATAGATCCTTTCAGACCCACAGAGAAGGGATCTGTTCTCTTCAGACCTGTCTGAGAAAGAAACTTCTTATCTGAGCATTACTCATATTGAAGACAGAAGGAGAAGAGATTCAGGTGGGGATGGAGGTAGAAGCTTGAAATCTCAGAAAGCTGGAGGCGAAGGTAGTAGGATCCTGAATTCCAGGCCAGCCAGGACTACTCAAGCAGATCCTCTCTCCCCCTAATTCTAGCATCTTCTATCAGAGCACAGGGGTGCTTTTCACACGTGAGAATTATTACCCACTCACAAAAACCTTACTAAGACCTAGAGATAAATTCCATAGGAAATGATGCTTCCAGCTGGCTACAAATGTGTGTGGCTTTTACCACACGCACACGCCTCTTTTCTGTGTGTTTTCAGTCCGTTAGCCACTAGTCATCATAAGTTGCTGTCACCAGGAGGGGGAACATTTGCAGGCATGAGCAGCTGCTGTCTCCACTCTGTGTAAAAACTATCACTGCAATCCACACTTTCTCATTCATCCAAAGCTAGAATTGAACACTCCTGGAAAACTAAAGGTGTGCTTGGAGAAGTCATTCAAATCTAGGACATTTGGGGATTCTTGAGAATTGGATTGGGTCTCTTGTACAGGATACGCTATGGGTGTGTGACAGGGCCTGAGGAGGTTGGCAGGATGGGCGGATATCTTGATCTGTTTTCTGTTACTCCAAGAGAATACCCAAAATTGATACCATGATTGGGGGTGAGGGTCTGAGGTGAGCCCTTACAGTACACTGACTGAGAGGCGATGGGACTGGAGCGTTTATCACACTCAGTTTGTGGTTCCAAGAGCTGAAAGTCCAAGACTGTGTGGCCACAGTGGGCAGGATGGCAGCCATAGTTGATGTGACAGACGTCCCCCAGCAGCCCAATCTGGAGACAGGGACCTTACTTCTGAGGACGTGATCTCCTCAGGCCCTGCCTCTCAGTAGAGCATCATCAGCGTGTTCCAGAGATGGCAAGCTATATCCATTACAGCTTGCCCACCTGAGCCTGACAGTAGATGAAACAGCAGAAGAGCTATCTTGGGGGCTTGGAAACTCAAAATCTGAAATCACATTGGCAGAGCTATACCCTCTCTGGGGGTGGGTGGGGACTTCTCTGTGCCTGCCTCAGCTGCTTCTGTTGCCAGAAAGCCTTGGCCCCTTTGGACTTGTAGACCTGGCCTTCCAACTTCTGCCTCAATAGCCTTCATGTATCAAGCCTCTGAAAATATTCATACCGCCTCCACCCCTTGTGTCTGTCTGCTTCCCTTACGAGGACGACCACCATGTTGAATTATCTAGATCTCATCTTAACCTGACAACATCTGTAGAGCCCCTGTGTCTAAATAAGGTCCTAGACACAACTACTTAGCTGTCTTCACAGTAGCCCAGGTGAGACTCCAGTACAGTGGTTGTCAAACTGGGTGTCACGACTCCTTTGGGGGTTCAAATGACCCTTTCACAGGGGTCACCTAAGACTATCTGCATATCAGATATTTATTTATACAACAGTAGCAAAATTACAGTTATGAAGTAGCAATGAAATAATTTTATGGTTGGGGGTCAGCACAGCATGAGTATTAAAGGGTCTCAGCATTAGGGAGGGTGAGAACCACTGCTCTAGGAGGACCCCAGAGAGAAAACCCAAGCGGGAGGAGAATTGGGGGTCTTCCAAGAGATTCTGCCGTCTGAACAAGCAATATGTTCAGAGTTCCGAAAGTACCTGGGGAGGCAGCCACAGCCTGGAGACTCCAGCCACTCCTTCTACTGAGTGTTTCGCTTGGCTCAAGTAGCCTGGCTAACAAACGTGGAAGTCTTGCCAGCACTTAAAACTTGAAGGTCTTATTCCAACGTTCTAGTTTCCAGGGTTGGTTTTTTTTTTTTTTCCAATCAGTTGAGTGTTGTCTCCTTCCCACTTCTCAGCAGCCGTGGCTGAGGGAGCTAAGTGCTTCTCACTCCTACGGGACTCCCCAAGCTGTCCAAACTAGCTGCCTGACACATCAACAAAGGCCATTCCTGGCATGAATCGTCCCTGCCCGCCCCCCTCCCCCACAGGAGCAATCAGACAGGACCTTGGCTTCCTGCAGAAGGAAGTCCTCCCTGGAGATGCTCAAAAAAGAGCAGGGCTCTTGAGTCCAGGCCTTCCTTGGTGATCATCCTGGGCTCCCAAGGCTATGCTTTCTAGCTGCTAGAGAGGATGGAGCACATGGAAACACCATCCCTCACAGCAGATAATGACACTGAGGCTCGGGGAACTGACGCTGTTCTAAGCTCTGTCGTGGAGCATTGGAATAAATGGCAGAGAACTCTTTGTATTCAGGATTTAGGTTGGGGACATGGCTCAGTGGGTAAAGGCATTTGGTGTATGAACCTGGCCAGCTGAGTTCAAGCTGCAGATCCTACTACCTACTGGGGGGGGGGGAATGGTAGGAGGAGAAAGCAGACTTCACAGAGTTGTCCTTTGACCTCACCACGGCACACACGGCCCCTTCCTCACAGAGTAACGTATTTTTTTAAAAGAGAACTATATTCAGATCTTTCAGCCTGGGAGAATAGATAAATAAAATGAGGTTAATAAACACAATAGAATACTATTTAACCATAAAGAAGAATGAAATTATGCCGTTTGAAGGAAAATGTATGGAAATGTAGATACTCCTATGAGGCAAAATAAGCCAGACTTCATCCAATACTGTATGATCTGTCTCGAATGAGTGACCCTGATTTATTCTAAAGACATGCAAGCAAACAGGGACTAATGAGATGAGAGAGGGGAACAAGAGAGGGGAACAGACCATGAATGTGATCAAAGTCCAGTGTGTCTAGCATGTATGGAAATACTGTAAAAGAAGCTGTCATGGTACAAAACAGCATTTGCTAATAAAACGGCAAAACCTGAGATTTCTCTCCACGAGCCTGGTACTGTCAATGGGATGCTCACTGTTGCTGAAGTTGTGTTTTTCCTCTGGCAAGTAACTTCTACCATCTTTGTCTTTAGAAGCTTGGCTTCGGGCCCAGTCACAACAAAAACTTAAACAGGCTAGCTTCCCGAAGAAGGCGATTAAGTAATCCAGAAAGAAATATGTTCTTCAGTGTGGGGCTCAGGCCCAGGGCCTTTCACATGCTAGGTAAATCCTGTATCAGAGACTCACATACTGAGCCCTGCAGGGAACAAGCTGGACCCAGAATTCCCCTCCCACTCCTAACTCCTAACCACTCCTAACCGTTCCTCAGTCCTCACCTCTCGCCTTTCTTCACCAAACGGGAAAGATATAGTTGGAGAGTAGTGTGTCCCCATCAAAATCTCATGATGACCTTAGTCCCCATAAAGGTGTTGTGAGGCCTGGGGAGTTGGGAGGAGGCACTCTCTGACCTTTAAGAGGTGTTTGAGTGTTGGGGGTGAATTCACTTCCCTCCAGAATGGGCTAGCTATACAAAGGCAGTTATCGTTAAAAAATAATAAAATAAGAAGCTTGGTTTCCTTAGTATTCTCTTGCTTCCTGACCTCTCTTTCTACCACAAAGCCCTCCCTTGATAGTCAGGCAAATGTGTGCACCTTCCAAGCCTGTAGAGCCATGATTCAAGTTAGCCCTTTTTCATTATAGAGAAACCTAGTCTCAGAAATTCTGCTATAGCAACAGCAAACAGACCGAGACAATTAGTAAACTATTAAGCACTTTCTAAATGCCGGGCGGTTTGGCAAGCATCAGGATAGCACCCTGGTGCTCACAGCACAATGGAGGTCACTGTGTGCTGAGCCTGAAGACTGCGGTGAAGAGTCAAGAAAGAAGCAGAGGACACTGGAGTATAGCCACACCCAGGGAAGGAGCTCAAGAAAGCCTTTTCAGTTCTGGAATGGCAAATATTCAGCACCTCCCCTGCCTTGGGCATTGTCTGGGGATGTAGGCAAACATCAGTGACCAAAGCCAAGTTAGTTCTGTTGCCTACAGTCCTGCAAACTGTCCAGAGGAGTGGCCTCCAAGTTGCTTTTTTAAGAGCTGCTGCTCCAGTCAAGCTGAATGCTAATGACCCTCATTAGTGGCTGCTGTAGAGCATTCTGCACCTTAAGCATGGAGCAGGGCTAGCCAGAGAAACCAGAGACAGGCACCATCAGAGGCCATACCCTGAACTAGGATCCTTCCACAGAAAACTTCTCAGTTACAATAGAGGCAGAAAAGCAGCTATTGTCTCTCTGAGATCAGAAAGCAAGTCATTCCTTTGTGCCCTGCCTAACGGGGTGATACAAAGCTGAGAAAGCCGGTGGGTCAGTGGGCTTGACCATCGTGAGGTAGACTTGGAGATGTCCACTCTGCTTTTGTGTGTGCTTCCTTGAGCTCAGATTTAGCATCCTTTTACGAACGGAGCGATGATGGAGATGAGACCTTTCTGTTTTCTTTTTCTCTTTCTTTTTCTCTTTCTTTTTCTCTTTCTTTCTTTCTTTCTTTCTTTCTTTCTTTCTTTCTTTGTTTCATTTAGACTTCTCTTATACAATACAACGCCAAAGCAGTTTCCCTTCCCTCCATTCTTCCCAGTCCCCTCACTTCCCCTCTCCCCAAGATTTATGCCCCCCCCCTTAATCTCTCCCAGAAAAGAGCAGGCTTCCCAGGGACATCAACCAAATAGTACATAATAAGATACAATAATCTCACATTAAGATACAATAAGACTTGGCACAAGCCCTCATATCAAGGCTGAGCAATGGAACCCAGTACTGGGAAAGGGGTCCCAAGAGCAGGCAAAGAGTCAGAGACACCTCCACTCCCAGTGGATCTTCTTTTCTAAGTCTTCATCTTTTGATAACACTCTAGGAAAGGAATGTTTATTCAAGGAGTAGAGGTGATTGCTAGAAATAATCCCTCACCGGCTTCAAAAGCAAGGTAGTTAAAGCCATGGTCAGCTGAAGGTGCTTGAGCATGGAGACAAACAGAGGAGATACAAGGTGCAGGGCACTGTGACCTTTACCCTTAGAATTGAAAGGAGGCAAGGTCTGTCCTGAAAACAGCAAGAGAAGGTGTATGAAAGAGTGAGAAGTCAGACTGATGAGGGGGGAAGGTAGAGGGAATTTTAAAACTTATTTATTGTTGGAGCCAGAGCAAGAGAAGGTGAGCAAAGGAAAGCATGCATGTAGAAGTCAGAAGACCAGAGGCTCTTTCCTCTAACCAAGTGGGGTCCGGGCATCAAACTTAGGTTTGGCACTAATCACGTTATCTGCTTGAGCTATTTCATCAGCCCCCGAGATATTTTGTGTGTGTGTGTGGAACACTAACACAGCATAGTAGATATCTATAAATACCTATTTCTTTCTCCCTCTTCCTTCCTTCCTTTCTTCTTCATTAGTTTTAGAGACGAGGTCTCACTATGTTGCTCTGGCTGTCCTAGAACCCACTATGTAGGCCAGGCTGTCCTTGAAATCAAAGTTCCATCTACTTCTGCCATCTGAGTGCTGGGATTAAAGGCGTAAGCCACCACACTCGTAAATAAATACCTATTTTAATAAGGAACTTTCCCTTCTTTAAAAACAAAACCAAAATAACGCGCCTTTTGCCTGCCCCCCTCTCCCGGGACCTTGGTAAAGTCACTGTTAGACTCCAAGGTACGGTCCAAGGCTGTTCTTCATTCACTTCATGGAGAAGAGCCAAAAGCACAACCATATGCTTGTCTTCTGTACCGTGGTTCCTTCATCCCAAAGAAAAATAAAGGCATAATCAGATATTTTGCTGTTCAGTCATCTTTTATCACTAAAATTCACAGAGTATCCATCTTCTTTAAGCCTAAAGATTTGGATTGGATTTAGGATTTTGAAACAGTGTCTCACTGTGCACCTCAGGCTGACCTTGGACTTGAGATCCTCCTACCTCCCAAGTATGAGGGATTACAGGTATGCCTCCTTATGCCTAGCTCCTGTCCATTACTGCCTTGTGATGTACAATGTACTGGATGAGAGCATCGCTTCTTATGCTTTGTCCTTGGACAGACTGCTTGAGATGCAGCTGGTGAAACACAGGTCTGGCACAGAAGGTCTGGAGAAGTCTGAGATCATCATCTCTCAAAAAAACTCCCTGGTACTATTGCTGGGGCTGGTCCTTGGACTGCACTCCCAAAATGCTCTGGACTGGTAGAAGAGCCTGTTTCCTGACACTCACTGGTTTAGGCACACAAATTTTCTAGTACCTGAGAACCACCTTGAAGGCTGATCCCAGGGCCCTGGCCCCAGAGTCTAACTGACCTCTATCACCTCTGTGCTTAGACCCAAGCCTGACCCAGGAGACTAGGAGCTGCCTTTTGCCCTTTGCTCCAGCAACCTTCACCCCATCCCTATTGCTACAAAGCTGCACCCTCAGGCTTTCTTAGATTTTTCCCATAACTCTTCCACTCTTCTTGCTCTCTGGTACTAGCCCAGATATTACTTTCTAGAGGGGCCTTGGATGATGGCCCCACCCCCAGCCTAATTAAGCCCCACTCCCTCCCAATGGCTGTCTTCCCCTCTTTGGTTTTTGCTTCCCTGGCTCTCTTACCCTGGAATTGTCTTGTCTTGCCTCCTTGTGTATGTTTATTGAATTTGTTTATTGGTTTACTGTCTTCTTCCTGAGAGCAGGGGCTCTACCTGCTTTCTCCATCACTGAATTTCTCAGCCACTAGCACAGAGATGGCCCGGGTCAGGGATGAGTGGGTGAAGGAGTGCTCAGACTCAGAAGCAGGGTGGATGTAAGCTGTTCTGACTTGGAACCTCAGCTGGGAGTGAAGCAGAGGATGTGAGTCTTTAATGAGCAGAACAACGGTCACAGGAGGAGGGAAGGAGTTGCTTCCCGTGTGGAAGAAAACCAGACATAGAGTAGAGGACCCCAGTGTATGGCTTCCCAGCCTGGGGTAGCCTGATGCTGTACACCACAAGATTCATATGGCAAATAATTAAGAAAAGCAAGTGAGTATGGCTTTAATTTTTGTACTTTTACCTATGGGGACGTCTTTAGTGTTTTATTTTATTTTATTTTTGTTGAATTAATTAATTAATTAATTTTGGTTTTTTTTTCGAGACAAGGTTTCTCTGTGTAGCCCTGGCTGTCCTGGAACTCACTCTGTAGACCAGGCTGGCCTCAAACTCAGAAATCCACCTGCTTCTGCCTCCCAAGTGCTGGGATTAAAGGCGTGCGCCACCACTGCCCGGTATCTTTAGTGTTTTAAATGTGAGCATTGCACAGAATACAGGTGGTATACACTTTCTTATCTGCACATCATAAGGTGGACATAATTCTGGAGCCTAGAAAAATGTCTTTAAAACATTTTTAATGGCTGCTTAAATTTTCGTTACATGGCAAAAATACACTATTTTTTTCTTTTACTTAATGTTCAGAAAGGCACTCCTTTGCACAAGTCCTTCTCTCAAGTGGAACAGAAATGTCTAATACATGACTTTTCCCCTTGATGACAGCAACAATTTTCAATGTTGGCCCCCATAAGAGGTTGTCATGACTGGAAAGGGCATGGGTACAGACAGGGTAGAGGCTCCCCAGACACAGGGCATCAAAAGGGACTGCCCAGACCAAAGTCAACAGTGCTAGGTCAGAAAGTTACTGTCCAGGACAGTGTCGGGGTTAATATTCAACGGCCACTCAAAACTCAATTATCATTCTGCCGTTAGCTTGCAGGACTTTGCCCTGGGACTCTGCTTCAGGATCACATCTCAGAGAACTACAATGCCTGCCACAAGACATTGGAAATCAGACACTTTTACTTCCACAGTTCCTATTTGGTCAGCTACCTACACAGACTAACAACCAGTGGAAGTGGAGTTTGTTGGTTGGTTGGTTGGTTGGTTGGTTATTTTGCTATGCTAGGAACCGAGGCTAGAGCTCCAGACAAGCAATCTACCAAGGAGCTACATCCTCAGCCTGAAGTTGTATTTTGAATAATTAAGTTTCAGGAAGAAATGGCCCATTTCTGGAGCTCTTCCTGCTGGACCACGGATTCGCGTAAACACTGAGTCATGGCATGGTGTCGTAAACCCTGGGACATTACCTGAACCCTGGAAACATTTTCCCCCAAGGCAGAGAAGGGATCTGGTCTTCACAGAACTAGAATTTCTAAATTCCAAAGGAAGTTTCGGTAAAATCTGGGTGTTTGGAATCCTGTCTCCTCCACCCCCATCCCAAACCCTTTTTTTTTTTTTTTTTTTTTTCCGTGAGAAGATGAGATCTGCTCTTTGATAGCCTTTGCAGAGCCTGGAGGACTGGGAACCCCACCCTAGTAAACAGTCACTGAAACAGACTCTTCCGTCCGTTGAGAAATCCACATGCCTTTTTACCTCAGGGTTAGGTCTTTAAGACTTGGCCTGACCTTTGCAGAGAAAATTGGTATAAGAGACAATTGATGATAACTCCACCCTCGCCTTCGAAAGATCTAGATTCCACCCACTCAAACACAGAAAGGAAGTCTGTTGTCCCTTCACCTAGACTCACATTCTTTCCTGGTGAATGGAGTATACTAGGAATGTTTGAAATTGTATTCCCGAGATAGAACATATTAGACCTACAGCCTTCCCCTGGAGATGCCAGGTCAGGGGTGTCTGCCTCAACAAAAAGAGAAATAGAGCTCTGGGCTTAAACAGACCAGGTGCGGTCTTTACTTTCACAACTGAGGAGGCAGGCAAGCTCTGGTCACAGCACTCACTCTGAGGTGTGTACGTGTGCCTCTGAACACAGTGCTTGCTGGCAGCTTTGCCACCCCAACCTCTCCCTCCACGAATTTTTACCTGCCTCCTCTCCAGAGCCTCAAGCCTGTGTGAAGCAGTCAGGAGACTGTTTTATGTACAGAAGACATCCTCCTTCTCCATATCTCTCCCCAGGAGACAGGAGCCAGATCTGGGCTCCAACAAGTTACATCAGCTAATGATATGCCTCAGAGAAGAGGAGGGGGTGGAAGTTTGGAGAGCCAGGAAGACAGAACTGTGGGACTGGAGGACAACTGCAATAAGCAATTATGGCTTAAGCAAGAAAATGTTGGCTATGAAGTAAGTGCAGAAACGGCAGAGACGGTTGGGAAGTTAATTCTCCTTTAGCTACTTTTTTCTTCTGCTCTCAGTCACAATGTTTGGTACCCTAATGTACTTTTCTTTGCAATTTGCTATTAAAATACTGCTTTGGTTTCTGAAAATGATGTATTGGACATATCCAAGATTCACAGGGGTGTAGAAAGACAAGTCCTTCTCTTATTGGCAACACACATACACACACCTACAAACACAGATGCTCCCACGCATGGTAGTGGAATCTGGGCCCTCCCAAGACTTGTGTGTGTGTGTGTGTATGTGCTCACACATCAACTGGAGAATATTATAAACTTAGGCAGGAGGTAAATGAGAGTGGCTCGTATTCAGTTGACATTCCAATTCAGATGGTTTGGGGTGAAGGAGATGAATATGGGGTAGGTGACAAGAAGAAAGGCTGAGGTGATAAAATTCAAAGTGGGGACAAGCATAGGTCCCAGCACAGAACACTGACTCCAACTCCTTAAGTCCAGACTTATTAATGAAGTCAATATCATCATTAATCCAACAAATACTTAAAGCACAAACCTGTCCCTCAGAGACCATGGCAACACATGAAAATTATATCATCATTACCTTCGAGAACTTGAATTCTAAACAAGGTATAGGACTACTTAACACCCTGCTGTAAGCCGCCAGCCCGATGTTCCAACTTTGAGTCAGAACTTTGGAAGTGACTCCAAAGATTTCTTTCAAGTAATTTTGGTGTTGCTGAGTCTCTCAGGAGACTTGTTAGCCCAGGCTGTGGTGACCAGTTTTCTTACCATTGGATAACATCTCAAGTAACTAAAATTTATGAATCTTGGAAACAAAGAGAGCTTCCTGTGGTGGTTTGAATAGGTTTGGGCCTCACAGACTTGTGTGTTTGAATGCTTGGGTATAGAGAATGGCACTATTAGGAGGTGTGGCTTTTTGTCATAGGTGTGGCTTTGTTGGAGGAAGTGTGCCACTGTGTGGGCAAGGTTATAAGGTCTCCTAAGCCCAAGCTATGGCCCAGAGCGATAGATTCCTCCTGGCTGCCTGCTGAAGAGAGTCCCTTCCTGCTGCTTACTCAAGATGTAGAACTCTCAGCTTCTCCAGCACCATGTCTCCCTGCATATGGCCATGTTCCCACCATGATGGTAATGGACTGAACCTCTGAAACTGTAGGCTAGCTCTCAATGAAATGTTTACCTTTATAAGAGTTGTCTTGGTCATGGTGTCTCTTCACAGCAATGAAACCCTAAGACACTTTCCTCACAACAGAGCTGATAGGAATTTTATTCTGAGACTTTCACTCATACAGAAATGTTACCTGACGCTGAAGAGATGTGAGAAAGAACAAGCTTTCTAATCAATGTCCCAGCCTGAAGATTTTTTTCCTTTTATATTCTCCCTGATCTGGCATACTTCATTCATACTCAACTCTTAGGCCTAAACCAAGCTCAAGCCAAACAGGAGCATCGCTTGTATTGGGTCTGTATGCCCAAAGCTGTCCCCTGATGTAGGCAGAACAGGCAGGAGTTTCTGCTGAGATGGACGGTGTCGAGTCTAGAGCTGAACCTCTGCCACACAACACAGCCCGAGAAACCTAGACTGCCATCCTCATTGCCATGACCATTGTTAATCCATTATTTTGTATCTTGATCAAAAGAAATCCCAATTAGTAGAAAACGCTTCAGAAACTGATAAATTCTCAAGAACATTCTTGAACTTACCAAACTACCAGGTGCACTATTAATTTTCAATGTGCTCTGCCCTCCAGAAAATTTTACATAAATGGAATTATGTATTTATCATTAATAACAACAACAACAACAATAATAATAATAGGAAGACATGTTTACTCTCAATTAGACTGTGCATTTGAATATAACCTGGGAAATGTGAACTGGATTTTCACATGCACTGTCTACGCAGCAGAGATAATCAAAGATGTTCACAAGGCCTAAGGATCTAGATATTATTAGCTGTGTTTTATGACGGAAGATGTCCTTGATCACACTGTTTATATTTGCCTATGTTTCCAGACTTTATGGACGCCCTGGAGGCAATAAATATAGTAAACAGGAATAAATTGCTTGCCATTTTGGAGGAATTCCTAATGTTTTACATGCTTGGTTTAAAGAAAACTCATATATTTTATGATGGAATTTCTGCATTTATAAACAAAACCCCCAAAAATTTACGGAGAAAGAAATCATTTTGACTTCCCTACTCAATATTGGTTCCATAAACCAGATTATGACAAATACTAACTCACAGGATGATTGAGTTATTTTGTTTAAGTTAATTTAATATGTTAGGCCTGGCAAGTTTTTTCTTTTTTCTTTTCACTGAACTTCTTCCTGTGAAGTTTCAAAATTAAATCATTGGGGCTAATTTTTCCTAGGCATTTCTGCACTAGCATGTGGGGAGTTTTGCACCACGAAGGTTGTCTTCCTGTTTCGTTCCTTGGATGCATGCCTGACATGAAAACAACTTAAAAATCATTTAAAGAAAATCTGAAAACACACACACACACACACACACACACACACACACACACAGCCAATTGCTTTCTAGTTTGCCTCTCAAAACAACCAGAGCATTTTATGTAGATTTTTAGTTCATGCGGAAATACGGGGCTATTAGTTAGTGCTCTGTGTCCTAAATAAACCAGTTTTGGGGTTCTAAGGTAACCCAGTCACGGGCCAGGTGGCCATTGCTTGGTCAATGGGTGGTCAACACTGGCCTCAGTTAGCTAACTGGATCAACTGGAATTGTGTGGTAAGCAAGGCACCCCCTCTCCCTCGGAGCAAAGACATGGTAGTCATGCTGTCCTGGATGATCACTGTTCGTTCTCATCCCGGGAGAGCACAAACTGGGATCATTCCAAAGCCTGTCTATAGAAGCAGGAAAGATGGCAGGGGTGATCAATTCTAGGATAAGCAGTGGGGGAGGGGCATAGGACAGCAGGCAGTGGGGGAGGGGCGTGAGACAGCAGGCCTCAGGGGGAGGGGCAGAAAGAAAGGAAAAGGGGAGGGGGAAGAAGAAGGGGAGGGGTGGGGAGGTAGCCCCGGAAAAATGAGTCCACGCTAACTCCTACCTGATTCTGGGCTAGCTGTGGACTCCTCCAGCCATTCAGCAGCGGGGACAAACAGCCCCAAGCAAGCAAGGCACTAAGAGTCATGTTAGAATGACATTCTAAAGGCAAGAATCTGGAAGAGAGTGTGCACAAGTGTCTCTGGCTCAAGGTCCCAGAGCTGGAGCCACAGCTCCACTTAGGGGAAATGGTTGTAGGTGTTAGATACAGAGGCCAGAATCAAAATGCTCAGTTCCCACCCAGGAAAGCAAGGGAAGCACAGAGTCTCAGCATTCACCTACCTCTTCTCTGGAGAGAATGCCAAAGCCACTGGGGCTGAAACAGTAACCATGGTATTTTGAACTATGGAAAAGAACCAGTGGAGAAATGCCCTAGCCTAGACTCTCCCCTCTCAATGCCTTTGTCATTTGGGGTTGAGTTTCTGTTGGAGGGGGCCACCTGTGCATGACTCCCCAACCAATAGAAACCAGTTATTCCCTTTCTCTCAGGGGATGCCAATCAATATCCCCAAACATAACCAAATGTCCTTTGGAGAGACAGGGACCCCTGTATGGAACCGTCCAACTGCACTCTGCTGTATTTGCTGAGGCACACGCCTGGCCCAGAATTTTGGACTGGCTGGGTGTGTGCATCTGTGCATGGATGAAGGTTTGTCTCAGTGTGTATGTGTATATGTGTGTGTGTGTGCCCATGCAAATGTGCTGTGTCCATATAGTGACCAGTGTCACTTTATATGTGGCTGTGTCCGTAAAGTGACCAGTGTCTCAGAACTCCATAGTTCTTCCTGCTTCAACAGTTAGTCCAAATGCAGAGCAAAGGTCACAGGTGGAGAGCCAGGGGTACACAAAGAGGAGCCCTATCTTATGGCCTCGGAGAACCCCTGGGGCTGACAGGCCAACTCTGCAGAACTGAACACTTCCTGATCTTCCCACTTCACTGATTGGTCTCTGGGTGTTCCTGGCAGCTCTGGGGCCACACAAATAAAATAGCAGACAGACAGCTTAGCAACTCTTAAGAATGGGGCCAGCTTGGAGTTGCTTGTATACAGAACATTTTCATTTTTGTGGCCTTTGGCTATCTGTTGAGTGAGATTTCCACAAGAAGTGTGAGGTTCCAGCTTCCAGACCTCCATCTCAGGAACTCTTCCCAAGACCCCCCCACCCCACCCCCACCCCTTTTAAATTTGGAAAAGCCAAACAGTTTTTCTTTCAGAGAACATCCTCTCCAACTTGCATAAGCTTTAGGTCCCATAAACTCTCAAACCAAGTTACCCTCCATGATTTCCAGTCACCTATAGACCACATTGCAGAATCTGGTCCTACTTTGGGAAAAATAGTAAGGAGAAAGAATAAAACACATTGTTTCAAGTCGCCCACAACAAGGAAGAAATCAGTACCTCTTTGCAAAAGGAAAGCAAAGAGGAAAAGAAAACTGGAGGTCACCCCTTTCACTGGGTGTATGTCAGGTGCTGGGGCTACAGGAAATGTCACACCCTCTAGGGTAGAGGAAGCCTAGCCACCAAGAGTTCCTGACCAGAGGTTTGGGCAGGAGGGAAGCTGTAGCCTCTGTTGGGAGGGGCTGAGCAGCTGGCTAGAGTACCCTTCGCAGAAGCTGGCAGTGGCGTTGCTCTGGATGGAAGCTGCAGCCTCAAGCTCCGGGCCTGCCCCCGGCTTTCCCCCAGCTATTGTGAGCCAGTATTGATCAAGCCAGGAAGCAATAGAGCTGCGCAGCTGAAGCCCAGGGTGGGCAGCATTGATCTGACCCCCTCCCTCGGTTATTACAGGATGCGCCGGCCTGGGGTGTAACAGGGAGAGTCTGTTTAACGAGGGTTCAGGGTGCTCTTCGCTAGCTGGTTAACTTTAAGTATTGGAATGGAATTGATGCACACATAATAATATTATGATTCATACAAACCACTTCTCAGGCAACTCAATATATTTCATTACCTCCTTTCTAGCAAATGTATTGATTTCTGTTTTGCGGTTTTATAACACAATTTCAAGGCTGTTGTGGGCTTAATGAGCCGTGTTCTTATGATGTTTAAAAAGATTTGAAGCTATTGTTGAAATAAATATTATGGATTCCCCCCTCCCGAGGCCCCTTCACTCAGCCTGCCACTCCTCCTGGCTCGTCCCCTCCCTCGCGGGCGGAGCTGAGAGCCGAAAGCTGGGGGCAGCAGCTCCGCCGCCCTTTGTGCCCAGATCAAAGGACCGGAACGCCACAAAGGCGGCCCCACTCGGCCGCGGCCACACACAGCCGCACCTGCAGTGCGGCCAAATGTCATTGTCGCTTCTGCGGGGCGAGCGCGGACGCACCTCCGAGGCGGCAGATGACTAATAACGCTTGATGAGAATTGATGGGAAGAGGCGCGCGGGGCCCAGGGCTTTGTATTAGCTGCCCCGACTTCCCCAGCTTCGGCCGACCGGCTGCACCTGTGGACCCCCTTCCTTTCGGCCTTTATAGAAGTTGACAGATTTTATTAACTTTAAGGAAGAACTTTCCAGCGTGCAGAGGACCGCAGTTTATTTTGTATTCATGCGAAACGGAAACTGAAAAAGCCCTGTTTACATATTTACCGGCCCCAGTGACCTCCCACTGGGACTCCATAAGTCACGCTCCAGATTAACTTTGTCATAGAATTGACTTGGGCGCTGAGGGAGTTGGGACTTCAGGGGGAAGTTGCATGTGTGAGATATATTTTATCAGCCAGAGAAAGCTATATTCAATTATCTAATATCGCTGAGGAACCCCCAAAGACTTTCCGAATAGTACCAAAATTGGAATTATTTTTTTTTCGCAGCAGATGCTGACCGGGAGAGCATTTGCAAGCAAGCTGGGTCGATTTGCCCTTGGCTAGGTTACCCCATCGTTTCAATAAAGTAAAAACAAAAGGAAGCAGGAGAAACAACCCAACTTTAAACTTTGGCCCCCTTGGGGGCTTGGAAGTATGGGGCACAGGATGTGTGTGTGTGTGTGAGTGTGTGTGTGATATGCACACATTTTAGGGGCTAAACTGCAACACGTTTGGGGGGAATAAGATATGACTCATTCAGTAAAGTGATGTTAGTGGGGAAAATACTGTCATAGAGCCCAACACAGTAACTTTCAACATCCCCATTCACAGAGAAAAACAAAACAAAACAACAACAACAAACAAACAAAAAACAACCAAAAAATCAAGACTGTGTTTAAAGCCTTTTTAGATGCATTACTTTTCACTGTTGTGTATTCATTATACAAAAGGCTGGTTTCACTGTGACATTTCACTTATACCATGTATTTTGCTTCCATTTCACAGTGGTCCTTTTTACTCTTCCCAAACAACCCTCTTCCTACTTAATGTCTTTTTAAAGAAAATCTAGTTTCTGAATACGAGAGAAAGTAGAGAATGCTAGTCTGGCTTTCTTCCCTTAGCGCAGTGACCTCCAGGTCCACCCACTTTCTTGTGGATGGCATAGTTTTGTTCTTTATGACTGGGGGGGAATCCAATGTGTTCATCGCATATTTTTTTTTTTTTTGTCCCTTCATCTGTTGATGGTTCCTAGGTTGATTCCACATCTTGACTGTTGAGAATAAAATAGCAGCAAACAAGGATGTACACGTATCTCAATGGAACAGTGACTTAGCTTCCTTCAGGTATGTCTCTGGGTGTGGCCCAGCTGAGTCATCTAACAGTTCCCCTCTTATGTTTTTTGAGGAGCCTTTGCACTGATTTCCACAGTGACTGTACCAATTCACAATGGCACCGGTAGTGTATAATGGCCTCCCAATTCCCCTCAAAATGTTTTGCTATTTTTTTTTTTAAAATAAAGATGGCCATTTGGACTGAGGTGAGATAGAAATTCACAATGGTTTTAATTTAATTTTACTTGCATTCTTAGTTGTCCCTTCTACTTGGGCTATTTCTAGGTTTTCTGACGCAAAACTGCTGTGACCACTCCTCTGATACTGTCAGGTGTTGAGAACACAGCTCCGAGTCAGCTGGTGCGCTGTGTATTAGCTGAACAGCATTAAGCTTTCCGGGGCTTCCTTTTGTGTGGCAGACAAACTTCAAATGAACTGAGGATCATTTTCCCAAGAAACCTTTAAGTTGAGCGATAATAGAAAGTAGCTAGTAGAATATTACACTTTTCATTTGGGCAAACAGATGGGATGCCTGCTTTTAGATTTAATAGGGGAGAGGGCGGCAGACAGGTAAGGATGCCATGTCTTTTAGTTGAAGTCTCTTTCTTTTCAAGAAAGAATGAAACTGCTTAATATTCAGTGCATCCAGCACCCCACCCCCACCACCCACTCCTCAGCACCTCGGCACTGCTAATGCCTAACTTTTATTTCTCAGTCCTGACGACATTACAAAGTACAAAGGTCACCTAACAGCAAGCTAATCCATTTTAAACAAATCTATTACACTCTTCTTGTCTTACAAAAAAGTATTAGGTGTGTGTGTGTGTGTGTGTGTGTGTGTGTGTTTGAAAAATAAAACACAGGCTGCTTAAAACACAAAACATATCCCCCAATCTCCATTTACACAGACACAGACATAAATAAATGATTTAACAATCTGGGAGTCACGAGTCTCTGACCTCATGCTTTTTCAAGTTCTTTGAAAAGATTTTGATATCAATTGTTACTCTTTTTTCCCCAGAAGCATAATACACGGTAACCTTAGCACGCACAATCATAATACACGGTAACCTTAGCACGCACAATCTGTTTCAAACAGAGGGATACAGACAAGGGCCATCAATGGTAGATTTTAATGTCTTAGCCAGGCTTATGTTACTTTGCTAGAAATGAAATCTCTCCCCCTCCCCCAAGCTCAAGTCCCTGGACACCCCCATCGGAGATCATTTGTTATGCAAAATTCTGAGAGGCAACCAAAATTAATTCTCAGAGCTCTTTCCGCCCAGAGCCCGGGTTCCTAATAATGGGCTTTCTCAACAGGTGTTCATTGTACCAGCCTGACTTCAAATCGCCTGACTAAAGGTTCTATTCTTCAGTCATCCCTTTCTAAATCTTGACCTTGTAATTTACTAATCGGCAGCAGCTGCCAAAGAGGGCCCAGCTGTTTACAGGAGGGGACACATACCACCAAGGTGGCTCAGGCAGGGAAGGACGCTTCAGTCACTGCAAACAGGAAGGAAGGAGACATTGACATTCTCCATGTGGATACAAGGACAAAACTCAGGCCCAGACTTTTCTACAATGTACCTTCTTGAGGTTAGTCTAACAGGTGGTAAACTATAGCCACTTCCCTTTGGGATGACTCGGGCTAGCCTTAGATTAGGCATAAGTGAATGGGTAAGGAACTTTAACAAAGCAAAAACACCACCAGAAAAATGCTGAGTCAATGAAAGGACCTTTAAAATATTTTATTTTTACTTTACGTGCGTTGGTGTTTTGCTTGTACGTCTGGGTGTCAGATCCCTTGGAACTGGAGTTACAGACTGTTGTGAGCTGCCATGTGGGTGCTGGGAATTGAATTGGAGTCCTCTAGAAGAGCAGCCTGTGCTTTTAACAGCAGAGCCATCTCTTAGCCCCTAGGGAGGACTTTTTTTGTTTGTTTGTTTGTTTTTTGTTTTATGAGACAGGGTTTCTCTGTATATCTCTGGCTGTCCTGGGACTCACTCTGTAGACCAGGCTGGCCTCGAACTCAGAAATCCACCTGCCTCTGCCTCCCGAGTGCTGGGATTAAAGGCGTGCACCACCACTGCCCGGCTAGGGAGGACTTTTTAAAAGTGCATTTGTCAATGCTCGTGTGCTGAATGTACCAACATCCAGGCGTGGCGTGGCTTCTTTTGACGTCCTGAGTGATGGTGCGGGCGAGGATCTCCGGAGGAGATTCCTGGATGTCTGGGTCATCAAAAGCGCTTCAGCTTCTGTGCAGTGCAAACACAAGAGGCCAACTTCCAGAAGTGTAGAGTCCACGGTCCTGCCTTTCCCTTGTCGTTCAATTCTTTGGCCTCAGCAATCACATCTGTACAGTGGGTTCTCCGACTTCATTCTCCTCAGTCACGGCAAGTCAGAAAGCTCTGAGCAGGTGTGCCTGGGAAGGATGCTGTGCTGGCTAAGCAGCAAACGGCTTGTACTATGGTTAAAGAGCAGAAGCCACCTCTGCCACACAGTGATTCCTGACCTCCTTACTTGCTTTGCAAGTCAAGCTGTATCCACAGTCTGAGTCCTAGACTGTGTTAGAGAGCACATGTCTAAGGTACAAGTGTGTACTTTAGATAAAGACTAAACTGAATCCTGCCTCCCAGGTGAAGACCGAGTCCCAGGGGTTAAGAGGATATTTAGATGTCATCTGTGGCTGAGCTTAGCCTTGTCCTGGCTCAAGGCAGCTTTCTGTGGAACCAGACCAAGGATGGATAAAGCTCAGACTCCCGCTGGCCCCCAGACTTCCAGAAGGACAGTGGATTCCCTCATTGTTTACTGAGGAAAGTAAACACAGACTGGCAACTTCTGAGTCACACCAGAAGTCCCCCGAGAATCCAGGGCTGAGATGGAGTCTCCAGATGATAGGGCCTCAAGGACCTGTTGAAGATCATCAGCCCCTGATGTACAGACTCCAGGGAAACTCACCACAGGGAAGCAGGTGGCCCTCTGAACTGTGTTAGGCAAAAGGCTGCTCCCAGTCTTCGCCCTGGCTGTTCCCTTTCCACAGCTCTCTTGAGTGCCTTCAAATGGCAATTATAACTGCAAAACCTGCAAAGACCAAAGCAAAAAGACACAATTCACTCTCAGGCAACAGCACCTACCAGCGTTTGTCTGCTCGTGGGCAGAGAAGTACTCCAATGCTGAGGGCCCGAATTGTGACACACAGAGAACTCCCTTGTTCAGTTCCTATGAACCTTTCCAGCTGTGGGAGGAGCAGAAAGATTTCTTGGGCTCCAAAGATCCGACACTCCCAGCCTTCCCTCACTTGGTGTAGGAAGCGAGCCCCATATGTTTTAAACCAGAAAATGCGCTTTGTCTCAAGGGCTCAGTGAGTAACTTTGTACAGTGGACAATGTAGCAAGACGTCCCAAGGCAGATTTAGTGGGAGATACTGTACCAGATGGATTGGGCAGCTTGCAGATTCTGTGATTAGCACATCTGGAGACACCCACTCCTGCAGGCCTGGAGAAGTGCGACTCAGGATTCGATTAGTTTCCAGTCAGCACTAGGCATGATTGATTTATGCATTTTACAGATTCATCACTTATGGACAGCCTCAAGCAAGTTCTTCTTGAAGTTCTTCTGACTGATAAGGAAGCTGAAGCCCAGAGAGGGAAAGACTGTTACTCAAGGTCACACAGCAATTTCTAAACAAGGCCTGTAGCTCAGAAGGATGGATCCATCTTTTGATCTACTAATATTTTGAACTATTACATTCATACCAGAGAAGCACTCCCATATGCTTGTCTTTGCTTCCTGCAGATTCATTTGAACACCCAGTTCCATCAGCAAAACAAGATCAACAAAAGGTTAACCTGAAGAACTCAGATTGAAGAAGCATGCCCAGAGGAGGAGATCTGTTCTCCTGTTGCTCTCACAGAATACCTGAGAAAGGGTGATGCATAAAAAGTAGAGGCTTATGTTCACCTTGCTGCTCTCAAGGCCAGAGTCTAAAAGCCCAGAGCTAGTACCTTCTTGACTTCTGTGGGGACCTCACGCTGTATCAGTGTTAGTGGGAAACAAAGGAGCAGTCTGAGGATGCCATTCAAAGGAAGAGTACTTGCCTTAACCACAGCGGAGGAGGACAGAGAGGAGGAGGAGAAAGGACGGGAAGGAGGTGGAGGAAAAGAAGGGAGGGGGGAATTTTTTTTTATTTTTGGTTTTTTCAAGATAGGGTTTCTCTGTGTAGCCCTGGCTGTCCTGGAACTCACTCTGTAGACCAGGCTGGCCTTGAACTCAGAAATCCGCCTCTGCTCTGCTGGGATTAAAGGCGTGCGCCACCACTGCCCGGCTGGGAGGGGGAAATTTGAATGGATGGATATTTGGGTGGGGAGAGAGAATCCAGAACTGCAGATAATTGAAGCTCATGTGTCACACCAGGCCTGTGAGGCAGGGGGCTGCCAAAAGTTCCCTGCATGATTCTGCAAAAGTATAGACTAGAAAAAACTGAATTACTTGGGCCTCCCCGCTGTGCTGTTAGTAAGTGGTAGAGCCAGGGTTCGGATCCGGTCCCTTCAGATTCAGATTTTGCTGCTTCCCATAATGCCACGCCACAGTGGCATCCTTGCTGATGCTGAGAGAATCCCTGGCATCTTGCTTTTCACGTTTGCACCAGGCTCTGCTGTGCTCATGACTCCAAGGATGAATTTACTCTTACTGGTTTTCTTCTCTCGGGGCTAGGGAGGGAACATGCGGCTTTGTGCATTCTGTGCGGAACTCAATCTACCACTGTGCCTCAGCTCGAGCTAAGGCCAGGGATGGTGTTCATCCCGTTCCTGGCGGCCTCCACTGCACCTATCTCAAGATGCTTCCCAAAGCCGATGTGTATGTCACTACCAGAAGTCTCAGAAATGACTGCTGGACGAAGCCATGAAGCTTTCCCCAGGCTGAACCCTCTTTTCCACTCGCATACAAAAATATTTCCAAAGGACTAACCTTTCCTAATAAAATAATCTCAATAAGACATTTCAGCAGGGGAATTATTAGATATTTATTCATGCCTAGTTGCACTGACAGCTTCGGCCGTCAGCGTTAGCCTAATAGCACGCTAGGTGAGAATTAATATGCCATAATTCACGCTCTGTCATGCATTATTGCTTAAATAAGATACATGAAGAATAACCTATTCTGGGGAAATAACTGGGATTCTCAGAGTTCTCCTGGCCAAGTTATAAATAGTTACGTTTGGATCCAGAATTTTTTTTTTGTATTACTAAATTTGAAATAAATTGCATATATGTATCCCCATCTATAATTACTGTGAACATTTTTTCCTAAGTACTAACATTAAGTTCAGTCATATTCCATGTTTTAAAATTGAACTTAAGCGAAATCATGTGATTTTTTTTTTCCTGGAGACTAAAATAGACATTTCTTACCTCCATATATAACTGTATCTAGTTCACGGCACGACGTGGCTGGTGGGGTAAGGCCTAAGAGCAGTTACATGGCCTTGGCTGAGGAAGGCACAAGATAGAACTGGTGGTGTCCCAGGGGCTTTGAGGTGCTCCGCTGGTGCTCCTCTGGTACTCCTGAAGATGAGTCTCCTCTGAAAGATGCTGTTTGCCCAGAGGAGAGCGGGGTGGGGGATGGGGATGGTAGGGAGTGGGAAGAAGGGGGTGAGAGGGCCCAAGCCCAGGGCCTCCTGGAAGGAGCACTGCTTGGTTTTGAACCTGACCCCTTACTGTTTTGAGAGTTTGTTCCCCAGCTGGGGAGGCTGGGGAACCTTTGGGAGATGGAGTCTAATTAGTGGGAGTAGGTCATCCTCTCTGCTTCCTGTCAGCCATGATATAAACAGCTTCTGAGTCAGGCTCCATAGACAGAGCCCCTGAGCCCTGCCTTCCCTGCAACCAAAATCATGAACCAACAGAAATCTTTCCTCCCTTGTCATGTCTCTCGGGCAGTTTGTCACAGGGATGCTGAAGTCTCTAAGACAGCATGAGATTAAATGATAAACTCACTTGTTCTCACAAGGTAATACTGAAGGACCCGAGACACAAGAAAGACCACAAAGTGGCCGAAGAGGGAGCAGAAGCCACATTAGGTAGATTGTTCACGAGATCATTCACAAATTTGTCTTGTATTTCTTGAGAACCTCCTCTGTGCTGGTTCCTGGGCTGACCACTGAGCACACAAAGAAGCTGGGAATCCCTGGTGAGAGACCAACACTCAAATGTGAAGTCATTCAATAAAGGCAAAACCGCGGTGCCCAGGAGCTCAGCAGAGTGGGGCCTATCTCAGCTTAAAGCTGTGAGCTGATCAAGAGAAGCTTCGTAGTAGCTGAGAGAGAGGATCCCTAGTAGGGTGAGCAAAAGTGCTTGGAGAGGGTCAGAGGTGAGGGCAAGAGAGGGAGGTAGCAGGAGGCAGAAATGGAGGAGACAAAACCCATGGAGATACAGACGGTGGCAGATCTCATAGAACATGGTAAGGTATGTTAGCTCATTTTTGGATCCATCTTCAAGAACGATCTATGAGGCCAGAACTGGGACAAGGAGGGGTTGAAGGGAAGAGTTGTTCCCAATGTCCATACATTTGAGTATTGACATACCTTGACATTTGAGAATATCTGAGGTCTGGGAATCATGGTTGGGTACTGTGACCCCTATGATATCTAATCTCTGCTTTCAAAGTTACTTGCTTGATTGGATGACTCAAATGGAAAACTTCTCTATGCAAGAAAAATGATCAGCCTGAAGAAGGATTCAGAGGCTTGCTGCCATTTTTCTTGTACTCAGCTTTAAAATGTATGGACATTGGGAACAACTCTTCCCTTCAACCCCTCCTTGTCCCAGTTCTGGCCTCATAGATCGTTCTTGAAGATGGATCCAAAAATGAGCTAACATACCTTACCATGTTCTATGAGATCTGCCACCGTCTGTGTCTCCATGGGTCTTGTCTCCTCCATTTCTGCCTCCTGCTACCTTCCTCTCTTGCCCTCACCTCTGACCCTCTCCAAGCACTTTTGCTCACCCTCATAAAATGTGGAACCTCAGTTACATAGTAGGTTTCTTATTTCCCAAGTGCAGGGATCAAGCCTAGAGCCTTGGGCATTCTAGGCGCTTAAACACTCTTATCGCTGAGCAACAAGTCCCTAAGATATCGGTTCTCAACCTTCCTAATGCTGTGACCCTTTAATATAGTTCCCATGTTCTGGTGACCCCTAACCACAAAATTATTTCATTGCTATTTCATAACTGTAATTTTGCTGTTATGAATTGTAAAGTAAATATTTGATATGCAGATGGTCTTAGATAACCCCTGTAAAAAGGTCACTCGACCCTTAAAGGGGTCGGTAGCGATGTACAGGTTGAGAACTGCTGCGTCGTGCTTCTAAGTAAATATATATCTTTTTTCTTTACTAAATGTTTCCCCAAAAGAAAGTTTAAGTCATTTGCATAAGTGAACTTTGTCCCTTCTTTCTTACAAAAAGAAGAAAACCTGAAAGTCAGCTTTGAGAAAATAAAGGAATTCTGAAAATCTAGTCAGAGACCATTGCCCACTGAGGTCTACTCTCTTTTTGTTAAACAGACACAGGTAAACTTGGGAAATTTTCTGTGTTTAAGACTTAGTACCAAGCCTTTCTGCTCATTTCCATCGGATTTGAAGAAACCTGCAAATCAGAGAATCATTTTCTTACTGTGTGATCGAGGGCTTAGATGTTGAATGTCTCTCTGTATGACCCAAAGTCAGCCTTCAGAAGTAGTCCTGAGACATAGGAGCATCTCCTTTCTAGCTGTGAGTCATTTGGGCCCAGAGAGGTTATAGATAAGAAACAGTACTTCCCCCAGTGTGGAGGTGATGGACGTCATCTTGGGCCTCTCTGACCCACCTTCTTCTGCTCCACCAAGCCCTTCTCAGCAGCCTACATCTTCCTAGGCATATTCTAGCTGAAGAATCTTTTTTTTAAAAAAAGAAAAAACTGAATTTCATACTTGGCTCTAGCTATATGCATCAGCAACCTTCCTGTCTCAGTTTATCACACACCAGGATTATAGGTGTGAGACATACTGCCCGGCTGAGACATTTTTATAGCCTGCTAGAGCCTCCATTGTCTACTCCAGGCTCACACCAAGGTTTGTGTTATTCGTTATACAACTGGATGGAAGGGACCTCTCAGCTGTTGGCTTTCAAGGTTCTCTGGTACTCTACATACAGTTTGATATGTAAGCAAACCAGCTTTGGTAGGGAGAGGATAGGAGATCAGAGGATACTGAATGAGGACCCCTGTCAGGTTTCAGAGATGAGCAGCGCATACATTAGACTCTTGTACCTTTGAATGTTTCCACCGTGGGGGGACTCCAAGCTCCTGCATTGCCACCAGTGGGATCTGTGTGGGGTGCAGCAGAGAAAGATCTCCCCTGCCTCCTCCCCTCTCCATCTTGTCTGAAAAGGATGCAGAACTGTCAATTGTCTCCTGGTTCTGTTACTCTGCTCATCCAATCAATCTATATGAAAAGAACAGATTAAATTGAGCGAACCTCATATATTTAACGATTGCTGCTATTTGACCAGGGTGAGCTGCTCAGGAAGTGCCTGTCACAAGCTATTGATAGTCTTTAATCCCGATTACCCAGTGTTGAGCTTGCTTTCTGCTCAAGATGGCGGGTCTCTGGTGATTCCTGAGCTTGCAGCAAGAAAATGAGGTACCAGAGAGCTTGTCTTCCTGCTAAAAGATTGGGCTTAATTCCTGGACTATAGATTTGTGAGCAGACACAGCTTTGTGCATATAGAAGTTCCTGATTTTTCATTCTACCCTTGTAATTTCTAGGAAGGTCTCTGCTAATTAGACAGGGCACAGGAAGTTCTTAAAGCAAAGACCCTTTTAAATGTACCATGTTGTGCCATATTGTTACATACTGCATATAACAAAAATATTAAGTGATTTTCTCTAGCATAATAACACTTCAAAGTTTTGTTATTTCTTTATTGCCTCTACTTTGAGATGAGGATGTTGAGGCACAGAATGGTTGAGGAACATGGCTGAGATTACACAACTAGCCCAGGGCAGGCTAGGATGCCCTGCCTTACGAAAGATAGCAAATACTAAATGACTCAGTACCATAAAATGACTGTAAGCCCTGCCCACAGTCCTGAATGCTGTATGACAATGGCATACTTGGTGATAAATTGTAATTTTATGCCAGGCTTAAATATGGAAACCTTTGGTTTCACTGCCTGTTTGCAGCCTTTGGGGGCATAGAGTGTCCAAAGCAAGCCTGATTAGTCAGTAATAGTTTAGGGATATTGTTTTGGTCTCTTCAACTGCCATAATAAAGTGCCATGGACTCACGGCTTGCCAACAGAAATGTATTATCACAGTCTGGAGGCTGGAAGTTTATAGTTAAAACACCAGCAAGGTTGGTATCTGGTGAGGGTTTCTTTCTTGGCCCACAGATAGCAAGCACCCTTTGGCCATGTTGTCACAGGGCGGCAGGGATAAAGGGGCTCTCTGGGGTCTCCTTTAAGGACATTGATTCCATTTGAAAAGTGTCTACTCTCATGATCTAACTGAATACCCCTGAATGTCCCATCTCCGAACCCTAACACTGTGGAAGCTGGGATTTAGTCCACTGCACATTTACTCACACAGAGAGGGTTATCAGGCAGAAGATATCAAAAACCTGAGCCAAGGTTTTATTCGTGGATGGAGATAACAAGGAACAGAGATGGTGGACATGGATGACCAGCACCACTGAACAAACGAGGGAGAAGGTGCTGGTCTGAAGTGCTTCACAGTCCATGGGGGAAGGATGGGCTCATTGCTCTGATGGCACTTGGAAAGCTGGGGCTGGCTCTTCCCCTCATAGCTGTTAGAAACTCATCTCAACCTGAAGCATAATTGCTTTGTGACCATGCTCCTAAAGAAAGATGGGTCTAGAAAATCCTGCATGGCCTTCGAGAAGACCCTTTAAGGAACAGGTGGCAGCTCCTCCCACAGGTTCTGGGACTTCTCCAGGGGAGTCAGTTTGTAATTGTAGGTAAAGGGGGACATTTGACATGTGTGTACCCCGCATCAGCTAGGTTATGAGCAGGCCGGTCATTTCTTCCCATATCCCCATAGATCTAGAGTCTGTTGCCAACTGGCTTAATTCTGAATGGATGGACTCTAGCCTGCAGGGACAGTTCCGGGGCCTTTTGTTTTGTCTTTGGTGTCCACAAATACAAGATCTTACCTCCTAACCCATGTGGACGGGGACATCTGATAACGGAAGTGAGTCTCAAAATGAATCACCTTCCTTCTACTCTGAAGGTTTCTCTTACCAGTAGGCAGATGCAATTTTAGCTTGGTATTGGCTCCTGGCTTGTGAACACACAGCGTCAGAGTCCTGGGCCCTGAGAAGGAGGAGACCCAGACCTTCCACACATCTTCCTTGCCTCATCCCACCCCACCCCACTCCTGCCTCAAATGTCTGGTCCATGGGCTATAATAGGATAATATAAAATGCCAAGTTACTTTAAAAAGAAAAACATACGCCCTGCCTGGAAGATCTGACGTGGGGACTCATCCAATAGCAGATAGCAGTGCTCAGCTGGCTTTTGTTAGTTTGGGCATGTCGCCTGCAGGGTCCCCATCTGCTGCTTGGTGTCACCCATCCCCTCTCCTGACTGCATTTGTCTTAATTTATCTTCAACCTATAAGGAACTTGCCCAAAGAACACAAAAAGACAGAGTGTGGTTCTGTCTCATACTTCCTTTTCCTTCAGGAAAGAGGTGCGTCTTTAACCTAAGAGTTGGAGAAGGTTCTTTCTGGCTGGTGTATGTGAGCCACTGAAGTAGCACAGAAATCTTTTCCTCTACCACTGAGGGAAGAATGACACCCTTTGTTCTAAAGTAACGGTCCCTTTCTAACCAGGAACTTGGACCTTGTCTAGATCACCCTTCCCATCCACAAGACAATGGGTGGACCAAGGAATTCCTACCAGAGTTTGCCTCTCTCAGTTGACAGTTGAGAGGCTGAGCAGGTACAGAGGCCTCTTTCTCATCCTCATCGGAGTTGCACCTTGCTGGGCTCCTCACCTACCACTTCAGCGATGCCCAAGCACACTGGAGTTTTGGGTCTCTGTCACCCCAGTTTTGACTCTGTAGTGAGGTCTATGAGCCATTCGCATCTGGATCCACCTCCAGACCTCAGCAATGTAGACACTTAGGGCAGACGATTCATTTGGGACTATCCTGTGCATTGTCAGGGGCTTAGCTGAACTCCTTTCTCCTTCTCTTGAACGGTAGCTGTTGTTCTCCCCACCTGTAGACCCAGAAGCATCTCCAGGTATTCCAGGTACCCCGTGGTAATTGGAAGGAGGGACTATCCTTACTGAGATCCCTAGTCTGGAACATTACAGCAAGGGCTAGCTTTTCCTGTGTCCCGTTGTCCTTGGGCCTACACTGTGTTTCTTCACCCTGTGACACATAGTAGGTGTATAGAATCAATGAATGACACAGTAGGAGACATGGCAAGTTTCGGAGCCAGATGAAGTCTGTGCCACCTGTACACATGCACCCTCTGATTGGGAAGTATTTGTTAGTCACTGTGGGGTGCCAGATTCCTATGGCCTGAGAATACATGGCAGGACATAGCAGTCAGGTAGGGACCTGGGAACCCCCTTACATCTAGTGAAAGAAGAGCTATAGAAGGAGATACACTGTCATTCAGCAAGATAATTTTCAGCAATGAACAACACTGTGAGAAAATATCAACAGGGTCAAGAGCAGAGAGCGAGTTGGGAGAAAGTGGAGTGTCTTAGAATTCAGATGTGTGTAAGGTGTCTTAGAGAGAAGTCTGGTATGTGGGGGGTGTCTTTGATAGATATGACAATGGAGGTTGGGAACACCTCCATTGGCAGGTGGTGAACTTTGAGCACTCAAACTAGTAGAAACACCACACTACTTACTCCATGTTTTCCTTTCTATCAATCACCAAGAGTTGATGCTTAGTAGGCACTCAGATGACTGTTGCCTGCTAGAGGGTTCTCCCCTCTGAAAGCTGCAAACATCCTTTGAGCTCTAGAGTAAGTTCTAGAAACTCTAGCCGGCAGAGTGTGAACATGTAACGTCAGAGACAGTCTGAGTCCCTGAGCCACCCTGTCTCCATTTGGTTCTGTTTTGACAAAGAGGGTTTCTGTGAAATAAACGGAGCAATGATCCCTCTCTAAATCAATCATTTAATCATGCATCAGTCATCGCTGTCATTTAAAACCTGAAACTGCATCTATACACCCTGGCTGTTCCCCTGGCCCAGGTGTGAACCCCAGATTGGACGGCTGGGGCAAATATGTGAGCTCCCTCCCCTGAAAGTCGGCTACCTTCCTGATCAAATGCACCCAGAGGATAGGGTTATGTTACTATTGTGCCTGGGTAAGAAGGTCCCATCCGGCCCCCACCCCGTGGTGGAGGAGGAAGAGGGGCTTAATCATTGCTAACACTAACTTGCCTTTCTGGAGCCTTGAAAATGAGAATTTTGCCCTTTTTTCCCTGTGAGTAAATTGGGTCAGAGTGTTCCCAGAATTTACATTTCAATTAAAAATACAATAATAACACATTGTGCAAATAGTGAATGATTCCGACCCAAGGGAAGATGACACCGCCCGCTACTTTGTTAATGAAAAGCCCCCTTCATTGGGACAGGCCACACATCAGCAGTAACAAATCTCCTGTCTTGTTCTGGGAATGGGGGGAGGGTGGGGATGAGGAGGTGATCAAGTCACCACTGCCCTGTGGAGACCTACAGGTCCTAGTAGCACCACCCAAAGCAACACATTCATTGTTTCTGCCCGCCCGTGCATCCTCCAAATGCAAACACGACTGCTTTTATCAAGGCTTTAGGGTTGGGGTTGTAGCTTGCAGGAGGCCCTGGGTTTGATCTCCAGTATTGCATAAAACCAACTGTATTCCCAGCCTCCAAGGTGGAGGCCGGAAAAGTAGAAGGCCTGCCTGGTGTAGGAGATATTAAGTAATTTGAATTAATTTTACTATTCTAAGCAATGGCAGAGGGCACCTGAGCTGCTTCCTCTGGCCTTTGTAGGTTGACTGAACTTTTGAAGCACCTCCTATTAGCCTCTCAACCTAGACATAGACCCCTAAAATAGGAGCCTATAATTTGGTTGTTGTGACCCTTTGAACCTCCACCCCCATCCCCACTGCACTCCTCACTGATGGTTAAAGTTGGCTTTAAAACTCCCCAGATTTATGATTTTATCCTGACCCACAATGTCTGGGAGGGAGGGGGGATGGCGTGGGCAGGTGGGGACCTTGGAGGCTTGCTCTGGGGACACAGGAAAGGGGAGTGCGTTTGTTTCTAAAGGCACAGGTGAGAGAACTTAGATCATAGGTTGGTTCTGAAAAAGAAATGTCCTGGTTCAGTTCAACAGAAAAGGGAGTTTTCATGGGAGAAGAACAGTCCTCCACCACCTCCTCCAGTCCTTGCAAGGACTTTAAAAGCACCTGAGAAAGAAGAGGCATCTCGCAGTATACTACAGGCATCGTGACTCAAGGAACCCTGGTGACACTGCTGTCTCTGTTCTTCAGTCTGGTACATGTCAAGTGTGGGAAGCCAGCGAGGCGTGTCTTCGATTTCGGAGCTTCCGACCAGTGTTTTTCAGGGAACTTAAAAATGTAGATTCAAGCTGGGCAGTGGTGGCGTACGCCTTTAATCCCAGCACTTGGGAGGCAGAGGCAGGTGGATTTCTGAGTTCGAGGCCAGCCTGGTCTACAGAGTGAGTTCCAGGACAGCCAGGGCTATACGGAGAAACCTTGTCTCAAAAAAACAAACACAAAACAAAAAACAAAAACAAAAAAAAAACACACAAAAATGTAGAGTCAGTGAACTGTTTATATATAAAAGACTTGTTTAAAGTCTTTTGTTCTCTCTCTGTCTCTCTCTCTCATATAATGAGCAATAAGGCCATCACAGCATATGCCCTCCAGTCTTCAAGTCCACTAATTATCAGAGTGTAGCCAACAATTCAATTAATAACACTTTATTATACTGCTCATTTTATTCTCAAGTGTGGGCCAATGAATCTCAGGTATAGATAACACACACAGATGGCTCAACCCAGGAACTTTCCCTAAGACTCACCAAGACTGGAGGCCAAGACTCCTCAGAATTTATCTCAAACTCCCCACCTCACTGTTTCCACAAATCCCAGGCTAGTAAGTCTTGATGCTCAGCCAATCCCAAGTAAGCTCTTGTGTTCACGGTTCCTCCTTCACCCAACCTCCCAGTTCTCAACAAACCTCAACCTTCCTTCTGCCTAAGAGATGACACATACCCCCTGCCTTCTCACTTTTCTTGATCTGGAACACAGGCTCCGTCTCAGAGGTCTGGACAAGTAACAATATCTAGCAAAATGTCAACGGTTTTGTTTCAGGTTGGTTGTACTTCAATTCATTAAGAAATTGCATCAAAATAATACATTAGCTTTGCTTAATACATAGCTGAACAATAACACAAGCCACATCTGGACAAGATGGAAACAGCGGGTCCCCTGTTTCCCTTCCAGCCCTAGGCTGCCAGTCTCTGAAGCAGCTACTCTTCCTTCCGTAGCAGTTTCCTCTGGCTTGTGCCTTCAGTGATCATCCTTGGGGTTTGGTTTCTTAGTTTCAATATCCAACAGCTACATGTTATTATTTCTAAATGGAAACAAATGAGAGGCTGTAGCTTTTTGTCCCACCCTCCCATCTGCCGGTCCCATCAGAGGCTTACTGTCAATTTTCTGAGGTTATGAGTGGAAAAATATTATTCTTGGCCTTCTTGAGTCGTGCCTCCCAATGTCGTTCTTTCCTGATTCCTGCCTCTCTTTGGTGGCTTTCTTTGACTGTCTGGGTGACTCTTCCCACACCCCCAGTAGTTTAGTACAAAAGCCTTCAATCCAATTTTACACCCGACCACACCTGTCAGTTAATCTGTCAGTCCCATTTTTTCATGAGCTGTTCCTCCTGGAGCTACCCATTCTACTGCCCTACCCGATCTCAATGCTGCCCACTCCCCCAAAGCAACTGACAGAGGGGTCTTCCCCCCTGCTGCTGTCTTGATCAGGAGCTCCTCTCCCTGGCTTTATGCCTTCATCACTCCTTGTATGTTCTTTTGATATGATTTTGAGCAAGAGTCCTTTGAAGGCAAAGTTTTGATATCTTACATCCTTAACAAGAAGTCTTTATTATCCTGTTACATTGGCTTGAAAAATCTGGCCATTTGTAAAATTCAAATGTTCTGGAATTTTCTACAAAAATTAAAAAAAAAAAAAAGGCTTACTTTCACTCTGCTCCCAGTGAGGCTGAGAAGTCCCCTGACTTACTGTTAATTCTGGATTTTTCTTGATGCTTTTATTGCTTTGCTTTCATCTTCAATACATCTTAGGCTTTCCTCTCTATTCCTGGAGACATCCTTCCATTATGGACTCAGCAGACCCCTTGATTCAGAACACCAAAGTCCTCAGTGTCGGGATGATTTTCTTGTATTACTTCTTTGCCGAGATTTCCTTCTGTCCGCGTTTGCTTCCCCTCCTAGAATGTCTAATTTTATGATAAATACCATGGAACAATTCACTTAGTGCCTTCTAAACATTTTATAGAGTTGTTTTGTTTTATGTATATGAGAATTTCCCTGCTTACACCCATGTGTGCCACATACATGTCTGATACTCCAGAAGGTCAAAAGAGGACATCAAATCCCTTGGAACTGCAGTTCCAGGTGGCTGTGGGGCACTGTGTGGACGCTGGGAACCAAACCTGGGTCTTCTGCAAGAGTATCAAGCTATGGTAACCACTGAGCCACTTCTCCAGTTCACACTTATTTTCTTATCTTTTTTGTTTTGTTTCTTCTCTTTTAAGTTGTTGTTGTATTAAATCTTTTTATAATTCTGTGTTTGCATTTCATCAATACAATACCTTTTGTCTGGGTCTACTAGCATTCACTGTGTCCCAAGT
This sequence comes from Rhynchomys soricoides, assembly GCA_019843965.1. Taxonomy (NCBI): domain Eukaryota; kingdom Metazoa; phylum Chordata; class Mammalia; order Rodentia; family Muridae; genus Rhynchomys; species Rhynchomys soricoides. The sequence goes on along the minus strand of JADRCH010000063.1, from coordinate 3,032,871 downwards.
GTCATTGGCGCCACCATTTTAGATCTTTAGGCTAACCTCCCACTGTCCCAAACCTGTGTTACTCAGGTCACAGGATGCCATGCATTAACTAGCCCCTCAGCTGCACTTTCAGTGTTAACAGTGTGAATGTGTGTCACAAAATGCTGCCCAGGGTGAAGGACTGATGCCCTTGCTGAGCAAACAAGTCACCCACTTCTGGGGAGGGAAGAATGGGTTCCTGGTTCTGGATGGTGGGCGAGAAAAGCCAAAGAGCTGGCCGATTCTAACTAGGTACTCCTGGGCTCAGCCCTACCTGCACACCCCTCATCCCAGGGCCTCCCCAGCACCACTTTATGGCCCAGCTCATCTCTTTTTTCCTTTGTCCCCATATCTAGGTTTCAATTGTTCTGAACCCATTTTTCCCAGTCCCCCAGATTTTCTTGACATCTGTCATTTGCTATCTGTCTCCTCTGTTCCTTTTGACTCTGATGGCTTATGCCTTTTTTTGTTTCTGATCCTTTAACTGTCACCTTACAAAGGTTTCAAGAATGAGCAGACTAAAAGGTTTGTGTCTAATCTACCATGAACTCCCATTGTGCTGATTTTTATAGGCCGAGTCTATTTATGGCCTGCAATACTGGGTTTCTAGATCAGTGATACAACTTTTCTTTAAAACAAATATGTTCATTTCTTTCTAATAAAAGTGAATCAATTCAATGGAAAAAAATGTGTACAAGGTAGACAGAGTTGAGTATGGTCCAAACCTTGATGGTACTGAGAAAGTAGCTTGGAACTGAGGCTTGCTGAATCCCATAGCACCAACCTCTCAGGCTGTGGCAGATAAAATGGGATCATCTGCCGGTTCTGCTGAATATCTGGAAGCATATCCCTCTGCCCCGAGGTCTCCACTGCTCTGTTGCTGAGTTGCTTGTTCCCTGAGTACATAATCAAAATGGCCATAATGGCCCAAGTGCACGTCTGGGAGAAAGCAACCTAAAAGGATCGCCAAGGTAGGCTCTTGTGTGTATGTTGGGCACAGTTGAAGTGAGGAGCATAGGCAAGCCATGTTATGATGGGTTTTAGACACCTATGATGTCCATTTTCTCATTATCTGGCCTACGGGTCAACACAGAGCCTAGCCATTTCTTTTATGGTTTTTGTTTTTTGAACATGTGCAAGGATGAGAATGGATTCTAGGGGTTAGGTTTGGTCACGTTCTTCCTCTGTCACCTTGATAGCCCACAGTGCTGACCAGGGCAGAGGGAAGGCATTCCCATCTTCCCCTCCATTTCAGCCCGCTGGTCCATGTGCTTCCTCTTCTAGAAGATTCCTCAGCCGATGGGCAGGACTGATCCCATCTCTTCTCTTCCCCTCTGGAACTTCTGCAGGACAGCAGAGTTGGTGCAGAGTTGACGTCCAGAAAGCTGGAGAACAGTAGGGACTTGCTTGTGCCGACTAGGGTATGCATGTGGCTTGCGATTAAGGAGCATCGATTGGTCTTTGAGTCCAATGAAAGGAAATCATTCCCGCACTTACTGGCTGCTGGCTGCTGATTGCCTGGGGGTTATTTGTTTATTTAAGAGAACAAAGGAATGGACAGGGGAGATGTCTGAAAATTGCCTGGGTTTGTTCCCTTTTTGCCTCTCTGTCCCTCCCGGGTGCCATTATTCTCAGTACCTGCTAGGAGAGCGATTTCCCCAATCTATCTCTGCTAAGTTCAATCAGTCAGCTGTGGGCTGTACAATGGGAGGGGAGAAGGCAGAGGCACAAACTGGGGAGCCAAGAAGAAACTCAGGTCCTGAAACCTGCATTTCTACTCCAGGCTACGCAATTGTCAAAGCAGATGGGGTCCTAGACTCCTGTGGGTGCAGCTTCATGGTAGAAAGTGACATCTAGAGGGTGTGCTGTTTGTTGTCTTCCTTGTTATCTGCTTTATACTTTAAGTTTCCAGGAAAGAATTTTGTTAGATAACAGTTACTCCAAACAGATTTGAAGTCTGTGGGCATGATTCAACTTTCTCACTGAGCAGAAGAGGACTTCATCCCCAAGACCCACACTGTCAAGACATCCCTCTGAAACTTGGCCGAAACTTAAGAGGCCCAAAGTACAGGCAACTATACCTTCCAAGAAAGGGCATAGGGGTGCCTTAGGTCCCACATACTCTACCAAATTTTGTCACTCACTATCAAAATACAGTCTGTTTCTCTTGACCTTGAACGTGCGTGGCAGCAGTTTTCGAAGCCCCCCGTAGTGGAAGACTTCAGAGGTGTCATTCTTCTCTCTGTACCTCTACACTTCCGAGCAGCTGTGTGGGTCAGTTACTACAAGCTACCACGCTACAGAGACTAGCTACACAGAAAGGTATCCAAGAGCCCCAGGTTTTAGTCCTGGTGGTGGAGCACAGGAAGCATGAATGAAGAAGCCAACAAGAGGATCCCAGCTTTTGGACTCAGTGACCCTGCCCACTTCTCACGCTGATCTGCCCCCTACAGGAGATGGTGGGTTCACATCACCACCATTGCTTTAAGCACCATTCTGTGGCAGCTTGCTATTCGGTGGTGATGGGTTACCAGGAGTACACACAGGAATACAGTGGTAGGATGTAATCCAACACCCTCAGGCCTTGGAGTAAGGATCCAGAATCTTCCCTATTCCCCATTTTCACTTCTCACACAGGAATGAGAGAACCCTGTGGAGAGCAGTTGAGTTTGAAACCTTGGATCTGTGAAGGAGTTATGTCTGTGACTAAAGAGAGAATCTCATGGGCTTGACCCTGGAGTTCTGGCTAGTGTCAGTGCATTTCCATAGATGGTCAGAACACAATTGCCTTTCCACTTGTAGATGGGAGTTACTCAAGTAAATCAGTGGCACCCGTTGAGCATTGGTGGTGTGCTGCCACTGTGGTGCTTGCTCAGAGTGGAAAGGCAGAAGAGTCAAACTCTCCCTTCCAGCCCTTTCCATCTACCAGGGGGAGAGGAAGCCACCAGCACCCACTTAGGAAATGACAGAAAGCCGTGAATGCTGAGTAGAAATGCAGGCAGAGATGTACTTAGCTGGAGGAAGAGACCAGCTTTCCTTGTGATTTTAGGACATGGTGGGGAAAAGGTCAGAGGGGAAGAAGCCTAAAGGAGAACCAGGGGTGGATCTGTTTGGGATGCACCAACTACACCCAACCCCAGCACCTGGGTTTGGTGAGAGGCAAGGACAGGTGACAGAACGAGAAGAAAATGAATGTGTAACCCACACAGCCTGCTACCCCATGGGGATGATGGGACTCCGAGCCACTGGCCAAACAAGCCAAAAATAAATAAATAACAAGTCACATTTCACATTCACCAGACTGGGAAAGAAAAAAAGATGAAAACACCAAGTATTGGCAAGCAGATGGGAGCCACAAGTCTACCACGAGTCCCACTGCAGAGCGGTTTGTGTTTGTTCTTTTAGATTATATTGTTTGTTCTTTCTTTCTTTCTTTCTATGTATGAATGTACATGTGTGTGTGTGTGTGTGTGTGTGTGAGTGACTATGTGTGAGAGGGTGAGTGTGAACTGCGTGTGTGTGTGTGAACATGTGTGAATGTGTGTGACTGTTTACATGAGTGTGTGTATATTTGAATATGTGTACTAAAGTGTGTATGTATGTGTGAGTGAATGTGTGTGAGCGTGTATGAGACTGTGTATGTGTGAGCATGAGATTGGATATGTGTTTGTATTTGAGTGTATGTGTTTATGTGTGTGTGAGAGTGAATGTGTGTGTGTGAGAGACTGTGTGAGTGAGTGTCTGCGAGATTGTGTGTGTGTGTGTTGCGTGCTGTCACTCTGTCCCCCTGGAGTTTGGCCTAGGAAATTGCAAAGTACAGGAAATTAGATCTCCTAGGGAGCATACCTGGGTGCATGTGCCTCAGTGCAGTTGTGGAGGTCCGAGGATAACTTCTGTAGGGGTGGGCAGACCATGTGGATCCCAGGGATGAACTCGGAAGGGGGGCTAGGTTTGGTAACAAGGATGTTTGCCAGATGAGCCATTCCTTCAGCCCTAGGTTACTTCTTGTAAATTCCTGGTGACTACAGTGTGCCATTGCCACCTGTGAGGTCACTCTGGGGCCTTATCATTCTGGATGCACAGGCTGCTCAAGGCAGCATTACTCCTGAGGCAGGGTAGCCTGACAGTCCATCCTTTGAGCAACCTGAAAAGAAAATGCTATGAACCGGGAGGCAAAGTAAGGCAGTGCTCAGAGCAGGATAAACCACCATGAAGACATGCTAAGTTTAGCGGAAAAGAAGAGTCAGAAAGCTCCACAGCACAGTGCTGTTTTCTTCTGAGTAGAATATAGATACACAAAAGGAATTTTACCAGGATGAGCCTACGAAAGAAGATGTAGGGTATCCCAGGCAACAGATTAGCTTGGGGAGACTGTGCCATGGAGGACCACTCATCCTGCAAGCTTGAGACATAGAGAACCTCGAAACCCGAGTGAAAGAGCAGCTGCCTCTAACAGAAGTACAGGAGGCAGACAGGCAACCCTGCCCCCAGAACAATTTGGCTCTTTAGACAAATGCAGTAAGTGAGCTGAGTTTGATTGAGGGGCCCGGCCTCAATAAATAAACTGCAGAGTGATGGAGGAGACATCCAAGATCAAGAGACAACGTTGGGTCTTCAAATGCACACACACACACACACACACACACACACACACACAGAGAGAGAGAGAGAGAGAGAGAGAGAGAGAGAAAGAGACAGAGAGACAGAGAGACAGAGACAGAGAGACAGAGACAGAGATGGGCTCTTGCAGGGGACTGGGTTAAGTTCTCAGCACCCTCATGGTTGCTCATAGCCATATGTAACTCCAGTTCCAGAGGATCCGACACTCTCCTCTGGCCTTTGTGGGCACTGCACACATGTGGTGCCCAGATACACACTCAGGCAAAACACTTACACCCCACCTCCAACATACAAATAAACAAATCCTCAATGAACAAAAATATCAAGCCAGGGCAGGAAGTAGGCGGCCAGTAGATTTACACTGGAGAGATGAGGCACTCACCTGATACTGGTGCCTTAAGATGGTCATTTAGCAACCTGTGTAGTGACATGCTGCCCTGAGAACTCGGGCCTGGCTCTGATGCTGTGGCTGTTGGTCATGATCATTCTGGATGCTGCCTATCTACGTGGGAAAGATTTCTGCCAATCTGGCTAAATGGCTCAGGACTTCTAGGGGAAACCACCATTATCTGAAAAATCCACTCCTATGAAACTGCTCCTCCTGGCAGGGGTAGATAAATGAGGCGTTCCTGTAATTGTATGTAAATTGCGCCTCTAAAGTGCTTGAAAAGTTTGGTGTCTTGAGTAGGCTAAATGTCACCCCTGTAAGTTTCTTCGCCCTTAATTTGCTTAGTAAATCCCATTTTTTTTTAGAGAGTGGATTACAGTAAAAGTGGTTTATCTCTTTGGCATTCTGTCGACCAGCCTTAGGATGTGGAACGAGGGAAAAGATAATGGATGTCACTGGTGGTGACCCCAGGCCCCTCGGTAGGCTGCAGGCTTCTGAGTCATCCAAGAAAGTTGAAATGAATCTTGGCAGTTTCAGCATTAGATAAATGTCCTATAACCCAGGACTTTGAAAAGTGCCTAGCTGTGTGTGGTGGTGTGATTTAAGACTGTTCAGCGGAGGACTGGACCAGTCAGACCTGGATCAACCAGCATGTCCACTCTCACTCTGACCCACATCTGCAAATGAAAAGAAAGGACTCCCTGAGTCGATCATCCCTCCTTCAGGCCTGCACTGTCCAGACATCCGTCCAGACGTCAAGACTTAATATTTGACCACTTTGGGTGGACTGAAGGTGGCCATCTAGACTGCTGACATTTCTCCTTTGAGAGGCGGAGCTTGTGCTTCTGTGGCCTCTGGCTTCTTTAACACTGGATGGACTTGAGTGACAGGTGCAACTTCCAGGCCTAGATTTAGGAAGACTGATAAATTGTACCTGTTCTGTCATGATGCTCGCTCCCGGGATCCAACCACCACAACTGCACAAAGAAATATGCACATCCATGCACAGGCACACACATATGTGCGCACGCACGCACACAAGCACTCACATCTGGCCTAGGCAGAGCCGCAGGGGGTTGGGGCGGGGTGTCCTGGACAAGCAGTCACCTTGGAAGACTGCCTCTGCATTCACTTTCTCAAGCCAGCAGAGCAGTAAAAGTCATTGAAATTAAGAATTGGTTGTTGTTTTAAGCAACAAAGTTTCCGCGTGATTTGTGAGGCAACAGAAAGTAACTAAAACAAACCTTGTTTTTATTTTATTTGGTTTTTACTTGTTTGGAAATTAAAATATCTCCCTTATGTACTTTATCTTTTACAATTTTGCACATGTACTTCACACATACTGAGCATCTTCACCCCTTGACCCCCAGCCACTCTTAGCTACCTCCCCCTTACCCACAAATCTCTCCAGCATTCATGTCTTTTCCCTTTGTTTGTGGCCCTCAGAGATTCACCAGGGCTGTCCATGTGACCAGGGGTTTGGAGCTGTGTGCTGGAGCCTGGTGGACTCAGAGGATACACAACTAAAGATCACGATTCTCCCCTTTTCCAGAATCTATTAATAGCCAATAAACACAGAGGCCAAGGGTAGGCCTCCCAGAGTCCTTCCCCATTCTGTACCAGTTATGGATAGAGTGGGCCTTGTCTGGTCCCAGGGCAGGAAACTGCAGTAGTTGTTAGTCAATGATTGCTGTGGTTGTGTGGACCTGGAGACTATCTGCCCTACCTTCTGACTAGTCCACACTTCTTAGAGGGGGTGATATGGATGACTTGTTTAGGGTGGGGCCCATGTCTGTTATTTTCTGTATTTTAGGCAACTACAAGTTTCTGAAGTCCCCACTCTTCATCATGAGGAGAAAATTCTCTGATGAAGGTTCCGACAGCCTTTGTCTACAGGAGTAGGCATAGGTGTTTAGAATACAGTTTGCTGCTAGGTCAGCTTAGTGAATCCTCAGAAATACACTTTCTGAATGGGCTGACTGGCTTCTCCAGACTGGAGTTGTTAGCTAGCCTTAAAGTAGCAGGTGTCAGTCCCCACCCTCCTGTCTACTGGGCCTTGAATCCAATCACGGACCTGTTGGTTACCTCCACAGGTCAGGCCACTATTGCACAAGCGGGTGTATCTTGCTTTCAATCTGGTTATACAATCTTATACCACATCTTCATCTCCCTAATCCCTTCACCCTGCCCACCTCAGCCTTTCCACCTGCAGTGCTCCTTCTTTATTTTTTTCATACTGACGCACTCAACTTTAAGATAATCTTCCTTCCACTTCCGTATTTTCTAGTTTCCTCTAGAGTCCTATGTTAAGCGCACCAAACTAGTGTAGAAGCTAGCATCCTCAAATGAGAGAAAACATTGGAGCTAGGGGCACCTCACTCAGGATATTCTTTTTCCTGTTCTATATCTTTCCCTCTAAATTTCATTTTTTAATTTACAGTTGACTGCTATTCCATTGTGTGTGTGTCTACTCTGCATGTCTGTGACTTTTTATCTGGGGGGAATTGAGACCATTGATATTTGTTGACATTATTGAGAGAAGTGCATTCATTCCTCTTATTTGTTGACTTTGTGTTGTTTCCTTAGACCTTTTTTAAAATTAACAGTTTGGGTATTGTTTACCAATATGTAATGCTTTCTGCACTATATGAATTTGTTTGTCATCCTTGCACAGGGGCCAGGCTTCTCTTTGTACTGTTTCAGTTTTAGTGCATATGCTACCTGAGTGAACTTGCGCACTGAAGTATTTTTAAATTCACTTAAAAATAGCAACTTCGCATACGCATGGTCTTGCTGTCAAGTTTTAAGAATGGGAAAATCGTGATGATGCAGGCATCGTGGAGCTGTTTTCCTGCTCAGTGGCATTGAGGACATTCAGCTGTTGTACAGCCATTACCAAAACTCATCATGACTCCCATCTGAAATTCTGTCCCCATAACTTCAGCTTCTGTTCCTCCCTCCTGCAGCCCTGGCTGTTGTTGTCTGCGAAGCTGCCACTTGGGGACTTCAGGTGAGAGGACGTTAAGCTATGGCTTACACTTCATGCTCTCTGTAGCCTCTTACATTAAAGGGCTAATTATTTTCATGTGTCAGCCCAACTGGGCCATGAGGTGTCCAGATACTTGGGCGAATATCCTTCTGTGTTTCTGGAAATGTGATTTGGGAGAGATTGTCAGGAGAGTGGATGGTCTGATCAAACACTTCCCTCCCTGATGGTGTTGGACCTCTGATTGGTTGAAGACCTGACTTGATGAAGAGATTCTCCTGCCCATTGGCTCTCCTCAGACCTCCTTCCCCTTTTGGTATAGCATGTATGCATCTTATTAGCGCGTATGAGCTCTAGTTCGCTAAATACCCTGAATACTGTGTCCATCATGTCTACCAAGGCTGCAACTGAGTTGGCCCTCTTGAGAGAGTTTGCATTTATAACCTGTCCATTCCATGCCCAGACACAGGAATCTCCAGGGAAGAAAAAAAGAAGCTGCTTTCTTGGAGATGCCTTTGGAGAGAGGCAAGGGATGTTGATTGAGTTCCAGTAACTCCAGTGAGACCTCATCCCTTAAAGTCCTCTACTTAGGGCCACTTCCTCCACTAAAAAAGACCAGGCACACATGGAAGGTAGAGGAGGGGTGAGGGGCCAAAGCAGGTGTGCACTCGTGGGCTCCCAAGTCCCATTCACTGTATTTATCTTACGGTAATTCAAGGTCTGTGCCCACTTTCGCCATCCTTTGCAGTGCTGGAATAAGCTGTCAGGGTGGTGGGACCACTCATATCAGGGAGTGCTCACGGAGCACTCATGGAGCACTGGTGGAACACTGTTGCTGCGCTCACCCTTCAAGGAACCGGCATGCTGCTCACTGTATCCTCCTGTCTGCCTGTACAGGTGGTGTCAAGTCCTCCTCCTGACTTGAGGAAATGAAGTCAGGGTGTGCGATCTGCTCTATTCCTTTATAGCCCTGTACTGCTATAGTTTGGGTGTGTACGTCCCTGTACTAGTCTGGCTTAGGCCAAGTCCAGCCTATATAGTTTAAAGGAAGGAATTTACTATAGAGGACTGGTCACTCAGGTGATCAAAGGGCAGAACGTCGAAAGGAATAGAGATAGTTGGGAAATCAGCATTCAGAAATTGCGGAGAGTCTCAGCCTCCTCTAGATTGGAGAGTCAGATGGAAGAGCTGGACTAGGGCCTTGAGACACAGCAGCCTGCCAGGTAAGATGTAAACACAGGGAAGAAATTCAGCCTGGACCATGGCCATTTCCTAAGATGATGAATGGAGGGTGAAGCCAAGAAAGAGACAAAGAAAGAAGCCAGGAAGGACAAAGAGACAGAAACAGAGGGACAGACAGACCAAGAAAAAAGAAGAGGTCTTTTTTTATTTTTGCCACGTTGACCTCTCATGGATATCTTCCAGTGGCTGAACCCATTGGGAGCCAAGTGGCTCAGGAGTCTCAGAAGCAGCCAGAGTGGTCACAGCTCCCGCTATTCCCCAGCCCAGCAGAGCAGAGGAAGGGTGAGATCAGCCAACAGCCTTCTAGTCTAAGAAACCAAACCTAAGTAGGGTCCCAATCCTCTCTTGACCAAATCAAAGGCAAACCTTTTAAAAATGAAGATTTTTGTAGACACTGCAAATGGTCAGTCTCCCGTGCAAAACATGCTGCCGCATTTGCTAGCTCTATGACACTGAGTAAAGTTTTTTAATCTCTCTGTATCCCAGTTGTAAATAAGGAGAATTACAGTCTACTTTCTCAGAAATGTCATGAGATATTGTGGGGGACAAAAGACCAAGCTAGAAAGTCTTTCACGTTCTCAAAATCTGCACCCGGTAAGCAGAGGCCTTTGGGCTGAGCTGGGGGGTTCCCTCCTCCACAGTGGTACATAGATCATCTTTCTTATGTATAAACAGGTCTTTAAACCGAACACATAGTTCATGACATTGAGCCCATAGCACACGTGCTCAGACACGAATGCTAGCAATTTATCTTTAAATGCAACACTTAACTATGATATCCTCCATCTCTGTGTTACCCACACCCTCTAGAAAAATTTCTAGAATGCACAGGAAAAGAAGAATCTTGCTGCTATAGGTTAGCAACCACCCCCCAAAGACATTCAAATACACAGAGAAAATGAAACACCATGAGCTGGAAGGTGTATCTGAAGAGAAAGCCACATGTCGCTTTCAAAAGAAGAGCTACAGGGTTACCTTGAAACAAGTAAGAGCAAGCCCTTGAAGCTCCGAAGGTCCAAAGTATATTCGTATATTCCGGGGGGGGGGGGGGGTCAGATGTTGGGTTTCTGTAAAGAGGAAACTGGCTTGTAGCAAGGCTAATCTCTCTATGGGAAGACTAAATAAGGTAACGGAAAACAACATAAGGGCTAGAGTGGAAAAACCAGTGCTCACAGAATGCTCACCCCATTAACATCACTGTGTGCATGTGTGTGCATGTGGGGGGCAGGGCGCAGAAGCATGCTGTGATTAGCGCCAACATCAGGAGATCTGTCACCCTTTTCTGACCTCTGTGAGCACCCATACTCATGTGAACAAGCCCACTCATGCACATACCACACACACACACACACACACACACACACACACTTTAAAAATTAAAATGAAAATTGAAAAAAAAATGTTTAAAATGCAGTCGCTTGCTAAGAATTCTCAGGGAGCCTGCACACAGACGCTATGGGTTTATAAACCAGACACATCATGGAGCAGGTCTGGTGAAAATGACAGAGTCAAAGTGTCTAAGGCTGCTCATATGCCTGGTGGTTTGAATGAGAGGTCTTGGCCACCTGAATATTTAGTTTCCAGTTGGTGGCCCTTTGGGGAGGCTTTGGAGGTGTGTCCCTGCTGGAGGAAGTGTGTCACTTGGAGGTGGGTTTTGAGAACTCTAGACTCTTGCCAATTGAGTTAGAGCTCTCTGCCTTCTGATTAGCTGTTCAATATGCGAGTGCTCAGCTGTTCCTGCTGCTATGCCTTCTTTTTGCCCCATGGACTCTCATGCTAGAGAACCCCAAGCCCAGTTCAACCCTTTCTTTTTTGTATGTTTATAGTTGGTGGAACGTTACAGGCTGCTGAGGTAGCAATACTTCAGAAGAAGTTTAGAGGTGTGTCTTTGTGTTGGGCTGCTCTAACAAGATCCCAGAGACTGGGGAATTTATGAATGAAGGCATTTTACTTGACCCGTGGTTCTAGAGGCTAGGTAGTCCAAGAACGTGGCACTGGTATCTGGCCAGGGCCTCTGTGGTATGATGCAATTTGGTGGGAGAGAAGCCTGCGTACTTGAGACACGGATGGAGTGGACAAGAAGGCAGACATAACAAACTCCCTCTGTCGCTAGTCAATGCACTCACTCCGCAGTGGTCTTAATCTACCTATCATTGGGTGCCCATCATCAAATCACTGGTAAAGGTCCACCTCTCAACCCCATGACAGTAGAGATTACACGTCATCTTGTATGGAAGAGGGGTCGTTCTGAACATGGCAGCATGTCTTTAGGTCTCTCGTTCCTTTTTCTTATCACTTCCACTTGCCAAGATGGCGCCTATCAGAGAGGTCTAGGCTAGCTTTTCTGTCGGACATTCTGCCAGACATTTTGCTGAAGGGGACTAGAGAGAAGGATTGATGGGTGTCCTTCTCTGTGAGTCTTCTCTCCTTTGGTAGCCTGGGAACCAACTCCTAAACACCAGCTAGGCTAACTACGGTGTGAAATCAAGCTGGGGAAGGTCTAGCTCCTGGTCACATGTGGAGATGGGAAACTGCAGGCTTGCAATTCACAGAGATCTTTGGTGCCCAACTATGTAGTGGTTGTTGAAGAATCAGGGGTGCCATTTTCCATTCATCTCTGTACTGCCATTGTCTGCCCTGGAACATTACTCCAAATGCAACTTACCAGGCTGGGAGGATGGGAGGCTCAGCACTCAGGGGAGGGGGCAAATGACAGTCCAGAAGAAGGAGGGGTGAGTTAGAAGTCTCAAACACAGAACATGCATGGTTCGCAATGTGGGCTGTCTTTACCGTGGTTGAGGATGTCTGAAACTTAGGAATGCTTAGAAACTGATGGATCTGATTGACTGCAGGGCTCTTTGGTCACTGTAGAGAGGGACAAGAGATGACATATTCAGGGATAACTTCAAACAAGCAGTGGTACTACCTTGGGTTGCCTCAGAGTGACCCTTGCCTGAGATAAAAAGTTGGAATAAAGGAAAGTTATCGTTGTAGACTATTTTCTCCAAGGATCCTGAGACATTTCTGTGATGGAAATTGTGATTTCCTAAGAGCACCAGGGTGATTTACACTGGTTTTGCTAAGAGCCTGGGTCATTAACCTGTTGCCAGCGAACACCTGAGTTCCAGTTTGAGACTTCTCTCTTCCAAGATAAGCACTATCAGCAAATTCCTTCTCCAAAGCAGCTCAGTCCCCTTGGATTTTGACCTTGGAAGGTTTCTGTAGGATAGGAGAAGAGCTAGAACTTTAAAAACCAGAAAGCGTCCACCTCCAAGTGTGCCATCTCTGTGGTCAAGGAAATGTGTCTTTTTCAGGGTAGATAGCTAGTGATGAGGTCTGATTCCCAGACATTCAGCTCTGAGCAGAACCACCAGACCTCAAATATTTTATAGGTGGATGTTTATCGGATACACCTTATTTAGAGGAAAGGACTGGAGTCTGAGACAGGGACCTGGAAAGTTTGAGGCCAACAAAGAGGTCAGAGGATGGGGAATGTTCAAAGGAACAATCAGGTTAAGAGGGTGTGGATACAGTATATCTGTATCCAGTATTTGTTGACCAGCTGAGAACCGAGCCCCAGGACCCGGCCACATTGACTCAAAGGACAACATTTCTGCTCACCTTGTTGTGGTGAGCCTGCCATCTGAAGGATGAGATAAACATAGAAATCAATCCCATGCTGGAGTGGTATGAATGAAGACACCAACTCAGTGCCGTGGTTTCAGCTGAAAACAGCGCAGCGCCCTTCCTTATCTCTGCCTGACAGTTCCTAAGCAAGTGTCGGCTTCCTGAGCCCTGAGTATTCATTCATTCGTTTTTTGGCTTTATTGTTTTGTCGTTTTTTTTCATTCACCTAGGTGTTACCGAGCACCTGTATGCCCAGCTCTGGGTCAGTACAGTGGATTGTGGGATCAGTACAATGAGCAGGTCTTTTCCTTCCTGTCATTGAATTTAAAAAGGGCGGAGCCAAAACCTCACCGAACCGACAACATCATGGAAGGCTGAGGGGTTCAACAAAACAAACAGGAAGTAGCTGGGCTTTGGAACCACTTTGGAAAGTGTAGCTAAGGAGGTTATCTGTGAAGCTTTGACTGTGGGCTGAGGGCAAAGGCTGAGAGAGGAAAAGTCCCAGAGAGCTGTAGGGCAGGACACCAAAGAACAGTCTCTAAAAGAACTCGGAATATTTAAGTAGATATTTGGCAACCAGAGAGGCCAGGTTGCCAAAGGAGAGAATATGAGCCTATGAGGGCTGGGAGGCAGAGGCAGACCTGCTTAGACCCACTCAGAGAGGTATGGCTATAGACTCATTGACTTCTCAAAGAATTAAAACTGATTCAGCAGTGGGGGTGGTAGAACACTCCTTTTATTAAGCACTTGGAAGGTAAAGAGGCAGGGGGATCTCCACATTGGAAGCCACCCTGGTTTACATAGCGAGCTCCAGGCTACCTGGAGCTACATAAAAGAAACCCTGACTCAACAACAAAATAACAACAACAAACAAAATGAGAGAGGGGGGGGGAGGGGGTGACTCGGTGCACCTGAAGTTCAGCCTTCTGGAGACTGACATAGGAGGGTTACAGGTTCAAGGCCAAGTTGAGTCAAAAAAAACAAAAAGAAGGAGGGTGGAGTGTAGTGGTGCATCCCTTTAATCTCCACACTTGGGAGACTGAGGCAGGTGGATTTCTGTGAGTTTGAGGCCAGTCTGGTCTATATAGCAAGGTCCAGGCCAGCCAGAGCTTCTCAGCAAGACCCTGTCTCAAAACAAAAATAAAAACAAATGGTCAAAACTAACAAATTTCTAGTTCTTTGAACTCTCAGATTTAAATAGGTAGAAAATACACCCAAGAGGCAGTTTGGGAGGAGGGTGGGTGGAGCTCCCTCCTGCACACATCCGCCCCTGCACACATCCGCCCCAGCCCTCCTCGCCCGTTCTCTCCCTGGAGTATTCAACGAGAGTTTCCCACTCTTCCATTCACCAGTGACTCTCACCAGCAGCGTGACAGCCAAGCCACCGGCCAGTTCCATCCCTTGTAACGTCCCAATATTTCTTGATAGACACATCTGTTGTCTTATGTGCAATAGGATTGTAATCACCTGTATTTAAAACTAATGGATTTGAAATAACCTGCAGGCTTCCACTTTAATGAGAGTTAGATTAATGAAAAAGGACCTTTTGCCTCAGATTGCATGACAACATTTTCAAATTACATTCCTGGAACAGAGAATTCACTTATTCAGAGTAATTGGATGCTGACTTGGGTTAATACGTACAATGTCCTTAAATGAAAATGTTCTATTGTAAGGGAACTGTATGATACCTGAAGCTTTCTCAATAGGTTTGGTCGGACTCTCAGTTAATTATACTGCATGCTATTTTTTGAATGAATTCAAGCATGAATTCTACACGCTAGAGATTGGGATAATTATATTCAATTCTGCTTGGTGCCCCGCTGGAAGAATTGACCTTTTAGATAAAACGAGTCTCCTGAACAAGAAACCTGTAGAAAGTCGACACAAAGCAGCAGATGCAAGAGCAGAGAGAGTCTTGAGCTAGACAGGAGTGGGGGCAGGGAGGGAGGCTGGCCTAAGGAACAGTGGCATCAGCAAGATTGATTTTTTTGTCACGGGCAAGTATTTCTGTTTTGCAGCTTGTTTTGAATCCTTCGTACATAAAGGTATAATTTAAAACCATTGATTTTACTAAGCTGTTTTCTCATCAGTAACATAGCAGCATGAAGAATGAGGAGCCAACAAAAAGCAATCCTGGGAGGATGCCTGGGTATGGGGCCTGGGGAACAGGGCAGATACAGAGGCCAGCTCCACTCTGTCCAACATGCTAGGCTGCCTCTCTTGCCGGTGGCTATGCCTGATGCTGAAAGGTGCTGAGAGGGTAGACTTCCTGGGTCTGAAGCCCAACTCTTCTGCTTCCTGGCTCCAAGGCCTACAGCTAGGTAATCACATACCTCAGTTTCTTCTTCTGTTAACGGGTATGGACTACTTCTGACTATGTGAGGATTAAGCAGAAGCACTTTGCCCAATGCAGCGGCTGCCACTATTTACTAATGGTGGCCTCCTATTCTAGCATGATGACTCATTAACAGGACTGAACCCTTTACAAGGGGAGCAAGTACCCAGCTTCAGGAAGGCAGGGCCAATGCTGTGTGTCTTGAGGGTGACATTCTCTGAAACTAGAACCACTGGGCAGGCAAGGTAGCAGTCTTGGCTTTGGAGCCTGAGACTGGCCAGGCATGGTAGAAGCTAACTGTGCTCCCAAGGAAGTGAGACTTCTGTGCTGAGGCTTTCAGAGGATAGGGGACAGGAGCTTGGACCTATCAGGGGGAAGGACTTTAGTTCTTTTACATGTGTGACAAGCCATGTGCCCCTGCAGTTGATGTCCTATGGTATCTTTGAACCAAAACAAAGTACCAGTGTGGGGCCTCCCAAGTGAACCTCTAAGGGCTTCAGGATCTCAGACAGTGAGGCTGGGGTGCATACCCATAGGTCCTCCGCCAAGTCCTTCTTTAATTGTGCTTTCTCCTCAATCTATACTTAGCCTTTGTTCAGTACCACAGGTAGTCCCCAGACAACAGCCTATATCCCAGATGCTACTGTAACAGCTGCTGCCCTGGCCTGCTGAGAGTTCCTGGTATGGGGCACAGGATTCGAGTCAGAAAGAGACACAGATATGGAAATAGGCTTTTGCTCATTCTGATGTCCTTGAAGTTTAAAAGACTCAAACTCATAGCTACTAGGCTATGGCCCATGTGGCAGAAATCCCAGATCCAATAACCAAATTCAAAGTTCCTGGATCCAGCCATGCCTGAAATTATCTCTAACAGTGACATAAGTTTCATGAACCATACACCACCCTTTTTTCTTCTTCTTTTTAAAGGTAGTCTGAGTTATTCGTATCATCGGATGGAGAGTTCTCAGGAAAACATTTGCCATGCAGCTTTCTGCCAGGAGTTGACTACCTAGATCTAAGCAGAATGTCACCATAGTGACATAGTGTCTAAGTCTACCTATCATGTGCTTGGTGTATTTGGGCTTGACAAGCAGGAAAGGGAAGACTCTTTCTAGTCTTTCTTTGTGTCAGGAATGAAGGACTCTGGAAACAAGTGGCCCTGTGCTTCCTGCTTCTCTTCCTTATGATCAGTCATTGCTCTACCTTTTCTTTAGCTCTTTTACTCTGGTTGTGTTCTTCTGAAGCTCTTCCAGCATGGCTGCATCTTGCCTCTGCTGTCTGGCTGTTCCAGCAACATCAAGCTGGTCTCAGTGGAGCTTTGATTCTGGCCCCGGGGGATGCCTCTTCTTCGTGGAAGCAATCGTTGTCTAAGCTTGGTCAGTCCTACATATAAATCATACTTCCTTCTTTGCCCTTCAGGACTTTGAAAATTGCCTTGAGGTCTTCTGGGCAACTCAGAGGAGTGACATTGCTGGTAAAGCCCAGATGCTTTGTATTCTTGTCCTATGTCTGACCCCCTTCTGATCTTGGGGAATCACTTCCCTTCTTTTTCTCTGACTCCTCCTCCTTCTCCCCATCCCATCTTCCTCCTCTCTCCATCTTTATCTCTACGTGTGTGCATGTGTTTTGGGACCTGAATTCAGAGCTGCATGGATTCAAGTGTTCAAGTATTCAAGTATTTGCTTGTTTGTTCATTCATTCATTTATTCATTCATGGAACCCAGCACCGTGCACATGCTCTGGACTGCCCTCCTTTGAGCTTGACCTGCCCTCTAGCACTAGTCTCCTTTCTTCATAAATGAAGGTCTGGGTTTGGTCAGTCTATCACTATGTCTCCGTATACCCACTTGTCTCCAGCTGATCACTGTAGTCATTTTTACACAGCCTCTGAAGGCTTCTCAGTGCCAAGATAGATGATCATTAAGATTCACATGATTGGTCCATGATCAAGACACTTCTGGGCCAGGAAAGGGGCACATTCTCAGTCATAGTGTTGATGTCTTCATCTGGAAGTCTTTTCTCTTTTCCCTCAGTAGCTTTCCCTTTGTCTGGGCATGAAGAAGAGGCAGAACCATTGCATCCTGTCTACATCCAGAAGTGTCATGGTATATAGCAGCATAGAAAGGGATGGTGACTCCCTTCATGGCAGAATGGACTGTTCCCATAGTTCCATGAAGATATGGAGGCAGAAAGATGTCAGCGATTAATTCTATTATGTGGTTGATACAATTGGTCAGTTTATGTAAAAGGACCCACACTTGTGACTCAGTTTTCTCCTTCTTTTCCCAGTTGTTCCAGTCTCTTAGATTTGTATATTATCTGCAACTGATCTATCATTTATCTAGAGAATACCCTTGTCATTCACTGCATTTAATTAGCGTATGGATTCTAAATTATCTGCTACCATAAAATGTGATTTTATACTGCAGATTACAAAGGTTTTCAGAAATTTAATATGCCACTTTTAATTGGTGAGAAGCACCCTAAAGGACTCATAGTGGTTTTTACTGCTCTTGCATTTAGACTCAAGGGAGACAGATTGAGGGTGGTTAGTAAGAGATGGGATGTGGGTCAGTGAGACTGGGGATGATTTATTCAGAATCAGGCAAATCAGGAGGGAATAAATAAAGTCATCAGAGAAAAGTGTTCACGCAGTGAGACTATGGGGCAGGAGACTGGGTGTCTTCTGACTTTCATATTCCAGTCAATCATTTTGATGGGCTAACAATGTGTTTATGGCCAGCACTCCCAAGTTTGCTGTAATGACTAAGAATGGCCTATTTTCTGCTCTTCTGCCACCATCTGACACAAAACCCTCTGTATGTGCTCAGACATTCTTGGCCTTCTCGGTGTTGAGCTCAATAGTACAGCTGGGCAAGCATTTATTTAGCAAAAGCAAACAACCTTTTAAAACCCGTAGACTATGGATATGGTCCACAGTGAGGTGACGGACATCATAAAGTGACTGAGACATTGGAAACAAGTTCAAAGGCATCTAAAGGCTTCCACCCATGCAAGAGCAAGTTGACCAAGCGTGCCTGTGAGTGTCACAAGTCACAGCCTTCGAGAGGATGCAAGGATGGTTGGGAAGGGTTAAAAGAAATTCGGGTGAAGCTTTGAGCTCCTCACACCCCAGAGACTCTTCTCCTCTCAGGATGCAGATCCTCATCACCAGGATACCCTTACAGGCCCCAGCATAAACAGCTACTACCACCGATCTTTTAGATGTAGACACTGAAGAGCTCCCTGAGAAGCAAATGTGGAGCCATCCTTGACTCTTGGGTACATTCACAGTCGTCTGTTTCACTCAATAGATTTGACTGGGAGAATGTAATCATCTGGAAGATTATCCTGGAGGAGAAGAAACAAGAGATCACTTTGTTGTTGAGGTAAGAAAAGGATCCGAGCCTAGGTAGTCGGAGCTGGAGTTAAGAGCTAAGAAAAGAGAGGTGGCAACATAATATTAAGAGAAGGTTTCATGGGTCATTTGTCATGATCAGAGCTACAGTCAGTTCTAATCACAACACTGTTCAGAGCATTTACTGTGTGTCAGGCACTGGGCTAGGCTCCTAGATATGAATGGTAATATTCGAGCATATGTTTTATAGTCAACTTAACCTCGCTTAGAGCCATGAGAGGGCTTATCTCTGACTTTGCTGCAGGTAGAATTGGGGTACACACCTCAGCCTGTACCCTGCAAGGTCCCCTAAGACAGAACACATCCTGGGATGCTTGGTGGAAGCTGCAGGAGTTTTTTTTCCAGCTTCTACTCAGGCCTATCACATGCAGGGGCAGCTGGCCTCTGCCACATTGATTCTGGATGAACCAAATTCGTTCTCCAGGAAGCAGAGCACCATCCTGGAAAACAAGGAGTAGAAGGGCCCAGCCTATTGCAGGGAGCCCGAGGAATCGTGTTCCGGCTCCCCCGAATCCCCCAACCCTACACTCTGGAAACACTTGCCCTTTGTTTCCAATAACTCTAGGTTCAATTTCCAGTACTAGAGAGAGAAAGAGAAAGACACAGAGGGAGTGAGGGAGGAGAAGGAAGGAGGGAAGGAGGGGAAATAGTAATATAGATGAGTTTAAGGAAAAATTAAAGTCAATCCATCATCCTGCCACATATGAACTAGGTGTTTCTATGCACACATGTGAGCACCTAAGTGTGTGTGCTAAGGAAAAATGGGTCATGCTTGCCTTTGCACCTCCTAAGAGATGAAGGGAGTGTGCAGAGGTTACGATCTCAGCCCTCGGGACCTTGGCTTTCCATAAAGAGGCAGACTAATGCGTCCCTTACATGACGTTCATGAGGGCCAAGGCAGCGAGGGCTGTGAGGGCTTCACAGTGGCTACGAGCAAGTGCTCAGTAAATACTATTCATACTTATTAGTGTCGATATTAAAGCCATCATAGAAAGATCCGTCAGGGCTGTTAATATTTCTTACACAGCATCGCTTTAACACAATTTTATTGGTTTTCATCCTGGAAGTGAATATGCTCATTTATAAACCTGGAGATATACAAAATGATAGACCGTAAAACCAGTTGTAATCTCGCTGATGATAAGAAATACTTACAGGCTGGGGAATGTGACTCAGTGGCAGACCGCTTGTGTAAGATGTACAAGGATCTGAGTTCAACCCCATGATCACAAAACAGCAACAAAATAAACAAAACACCTGCTCTGAAAGGTTACTATGCATGTTTTTGTCTACTTTATATGTAACACATATGCACATAAACTATGTCTGAGCCTATACAGTATTTCTGCTATTACCTACTTTTTTGGCAGTTGGAGGGCTGAGGACTGAGCCCAGGTCTTACACACACTAAATGCCTATTTAAACACATGCCATTAAGCAATCTCCCCTCCATGACGCTATTAATATCTTTGTTCCCCTTAGCAAATGCATTGAGAATGTTGTCTCACGCCTTACAATGCTTGCTACATTGAAACATCTCAAGAGCTAAGTACCAAAGCTAGTTCTTTCCAATGGACTTAAAGGCTGTGTATAGGTCTCGGGGATAGACTTAAAGGCTGTGTATAGGTCTCGGGGATAGACTTAAAGGCTGTGTATAGGTATCTGTCCACATTTCTGGGCCCCTATAGACTTGGAACGTCTGGATCAAGGGCACTGCAGGTCTGAAGGCTCTCCAAGCAGTGCCAGTTGCCCTAGCCAGTGCCAGACAAGTTATCTTTTGCTCAGCAGCAAAGTTTGAATCCTAACCTTCTTGCTGTGTTTTGCATAAAGGCTTTGGGGCCACTAAGCCTCAAAGAGTAGCTGGCACACCCACCAGATTTTGTGGGGTGTTGGTCCAAAGATGATGATTAGGATCAGCTGTGGAGGAATAGTGACAGCTCCCAGGTTTCTGTGGTTCTTCCAGACTAATTCTATAAACATAAAGAAGACATCATCTGTTCAGTTTGACCCTTCACTAAATACCTGCTTCGTACAAGACTGGGAGACAGATGTAAAAATGTTAATGATGAACATTTTACAGTGTCTACCTTTGGCAAAGTATTTTCACGTGCTTCAGACAACTCCCAACCCAGGGCTCGGAGGACTTGCTTTCTAGAGTCGCTTATGTCGTTTATGAAAGTGTAATTCAGGCCTATTTCTTTGCCACTGGTCACAGTCCCGGGGGCCAAGATTCTGTGCTTCTGGCGTGTTACAGGCACTCAAGGTGGGAGAGCAGGAAGGTGTTAGAAGGGGTCTGGAGGAACAAAGAGAAAGGTTGAATGAGCAGAATTTAACCTTTCAGCCCCTGAACTGTAGGTCCCGAAACCACAGGGCTTACACAAGTCTGGCTATATTTCCTAAACCCCTTCGACCCTCATCAGTTTTGCTGTGTGTCATATGGAAATACAGACCAAAATGCAGGGGAAGTGATCAGACAATGCCATTCAGGAATGTGGTGGTCACGTGGCTAACACCACAGCTACTGTAAGGCACACTTTGGGAGTTTTTTAGACTCAAGTTTGGAAAGATCACTGGTTCCTCTAATTTCTTATTCTTACAGACATTCCTGAGCAGAAAAGCCTGCACTCACAGGGGCATGAAGAATCTGGTAAGTGTAGAATCACATAGACATGGGCCCACTGGTCACCAGCAGTATCATGGCACTGTCATGACCTTGTCAGCAAGGAGGAATGCCAGCATCATCTCTGATGGCGACTGGCTTACCTGTTGGCGAAGGATACGGGTTGTTTGCGTGTGGCTTCTGTGTCAGGTGCTAAGCCTCTGAGCTCTTCTATTTGAGTGACCAGTAGCCTCTAGGATTGCACTGAGTTTTCCAAATTCCTTACAGATGCTAATCTTTGGCATCTGGGAATAAGAAACTAAAGCCCCCAACCCCAAGTCATTCTCACGATACCTCTAGCATTCTCTATCCTTTCTAGGAATTTTTATAGATGTCTAAACCACTGCTGAATAAATAAAAACACAGAACACTGCATGGTATTTATAGGGATCTTTACAAAGATTTTATAAAGAATATTTGCCTCTAGCAAATATTCAGTACTAGAAAGTGCCAGTGAACACTACTGAGTAATATTTGAGTAACATTCAGATCTCTCAGCTATGTTAAAAGCAACGTGCAGTCCGGGAAATAAGCCCCAGGATTTCTTTCCCACCATGTTATTTCCTGGAACTCCACCCATAGACCTTGAATAAAGTGCATTAGTGTTGGTTTTATGTTTAAGGACACTTCTCCACTGGCAGCATGCAGGGCCCAAACACAAAGCTGCAGACTAAACTAAGCAGGAGGCAAGGGCTCATTTTCCCTTCCATGCCTGGGCCCTGGTTCCTGGAAGAGTTTCGTCTTGGACTTGAATATGTCAGCACTGCCCACTCTCCTATGAAATCAGTAGACTCCTCCAAATGAGCATTGTCCACATGGTGATTGTTGAGCCTCGGATCTCATAGGAGGTAATAATTCCTTTCTTGGTTTCTCAGCTTGCCAAATGAAGTTAGTGAGAATTCTCCCTCATGCTTGTATCCTACAATGGATGCCACTCTCCCGAGCTCATGTGGCAAGGCTAAGAACATGCCAGTCATGTGGATTTTTTTCAGATGCCTAGGGTTTCTGCCTACAAAGAATGCAAGAAAGTGTGGGTGCAGGTGGATCCTGGGGCTCCTTCCCCTCCGACTCTGACATTAGAGCGTATACACCCTGTAGAGGGCACCAAGGCTGGCAAAACTCTTCTGTTCTCTTAAATTCTTATTGGTGCCCACCTGTCTTTTGTTATGCTCCATAAGGGCAAAATCTTATGGAACTTAGATCTAGTTGAGGGAATCAGAAAGATCAACAAATGACAAGCAAGGGAGAAAAATGACCAAAAATAGCTACAGTACAGAGAACAAAAGCAAGCAACACAGAAGGAAGAGAAACTGGGCTGGGTTCATAAATTTCAGGCTCTCGGAGGAGGGCAGGTAGGTAGGGAAGGGCTCTTTGGAAAGACCAATGGGATATAAGCCAGAAGTGGCCATAGTCTGATGGAACCTTTCTCAGAAGACAGAATTCAAATCCTCAGGAGGCCAGTGTGCTCCAGAAGGTGTCGGGAGACAATCAAATTGCCATACAAGGCAGAGTCTCAGGAGTATGGACCTTAGTTTCAAGACAAAAGGATCCCGCATGGAGTGCTCCAGAGACAGTTCCCTGCAGTGGATCAGTTGGTTCTCCATCTTCTTAGTATCACAGAGCTTCGAAAAAGTTGTGTAAGCAGCTTCTTGGGGTTGGTCTTTGTGCTCACTTAGAAGCAGATATGAAGGCACTAGCTGTTCTGTGAGAAGGCTGTGAATGCCATACAAGATGCTAACACACAGAGATGCTTCATGTGTCGGGGGCACCGTAAGAACAGAAGGAATGTGACCTTCCACAGCAGCCCCAGCGGGTGCCTTGACTATACATCCCACTCTGAGCTCCCCAGCACCAGCTGCTCCATCTCCAGCCCTGAGGCTCCATCTCCAAGCCCCATCTCTCAATTCGGCTGAAGCTCTGTGCGGCTCTGCATGTCTTTGTCTTGTGCTTTGCTGGCAAGAGGCCATGCTTTCTGCCCTCAGGTTCACTGAGGGTTTGGAGACCTGAGGGCCACTCACCTCTCAGCAGCCTCGGAAGGATGTGTCACATGCTCTTGGTGCTTCCCATCCTCCTCTCATCCCAGTGGCTCAGTGGCATTTACATCTAGGGACCAGACAAGTCATTCACTTCTTAGCTCCATCCTCCCCCTTTCCCACTCACCCTGACATCTCTTAGACTTTCTCCCTAGCCAACTACTTGCATGTAGACACATCTCAGGGACTAACTACATCTACAGGTTCCAAATTGGTTACAATTAAAAAACTTTTATTAATCTGTTAAACCAATATCTGTCCAATATCTGTGTTTAAATCAGGTAGTGGTGACAGACACCTTTAACCCCAGCACACAGGAGGCAGAGGCTGACAGATCTCTGAGCTTGGGGCCAGCCTGATCTACAGAGTGAATTCCAGGACAGCCAAGGCTACACTGACCCCGTCTCAGAAAACTAAACAAACCAATCAACCAAAATCTATTTAAATTTTTGTTCTCTACTTCTGGATAGGCTTGGGTTTTTTTTCCCACGCCACCAGCTGAGAGTGTCATTCTGTCTTTGTACGTACTGCTCTAGTATCTGTTCTTCTGGTTTTTGTCTTTTCCATCTTGATTTGGAAATGTGCTTTGTAAATAACAAAGAAATGCCTTCTTTATCAACTACATCACGCTGCTTCCTGTGTCTGTAGTTGGCGCTGTCTCTCCACTCATCTCTCTGTCTTTTCTATCTCAGAAGTTGGAATTTTATTTATTTACTTATTTGTCTATGTCTGTGCACACATGTATGCATAGAGAGACAAGAGGTCAGCCTTAAGTGTTGTTCCTTGGGTCACACCCTCCTTTTTGAGACCAGGTCTCTCATTGGCTCGGGGCTCACTAAGTAGGCTAAGCTGGATGGCCAGGGAGCCCTAGGGATCTCCTGTCTCTGCCAGCCCAGTCCTGGGATTGCAAGTACGTGCCATCATGCTGTCCAGATTGTTCTTTATGTGAGTTCTTTATGCTTCCATGATAAGTGGTTTACTGGCTATCACCAGGCCCTTATTTACTGTTCTTAATATTTGAAGATTACACATGTGCACACACACACACACACACACACACACACACATACACACCCCACTCAGAAGTGGACATGAAGGCACTAGCCTTATGTTCTCTCTCTCTCTCTCTCTTTCTCTCTCTCTCTCTCTCTCTCTCTCTCTCTATATATATATATATATACACATATACATATATACACACATATATACATATATATATGTATGTATATTATACATGTGTGTGTATGTGTTTTATATACATGTATGAATGGACACCACAGAGGAAGTAGGTGTTGAATCCCCTGAAACTGGAGTTATAGAAGGTTATCAGCTACCTCATGGTTGCTGAGAATGTAAGAAGCAGCAAATGCTCTTAGCCACTAAGTCAATTCTCCAGCCCTGTATTTACTGGTTTTGTTTGTTTGTTTGTTTGTTTTGACACAAGGTCTTGATACTTACTATGTAGCCCATGCTGCTTTCAATCTCAGGCCTGGAGGCCTGTTCAAGAAATGAAGCTGGAAGGCAAAGAAATAAAGAGAAAAGGAGAGCCATTTGTAGAAGCCAGAACCAAAGAAGACTTTGTTTGGAAGTAGAGGTGGGAGTCTCCTGGGAAGAAGCCAGGAGTACCCAAGAGGAATCATGAATGGCTCTGCAAAAGCATCTATGCAGCATCAGATTGATACAGAACCAGGAGAGGTTAATGGTCTGGAGGAAAGTCATCTCACGATTATAATGCATTTCTTAAATCTTGTGCTGTGGGGGATGATCCCCAGGGCTTCATGCATGGAGGGCAAGTACCATTCCACTGAGCTGCTGCCCAGACTTCATGCATGGCAGCATGGGAGACGTCCCTTGTCCCTTGTCATCGCTTCCTGTATTCCCTTCCCCACTGTTTCTGCAGGCATGTGTGCGTGTGCATGCATGTGTGTGTGACTGTCTCATACCTTCCTGTCTTTCCTGCTCTTAGCCTACCCTTTCCTCTTACCATATTTTAAGGCACCTGCCTCTCCCTGAGACCCCTTAAGGATGGCTGTGCATGCAACCTCATCAGCCACCCTCTGAAAACTTTCTGAAATCAAATCAAAGGAAAGGCACCTGGTAAACAGGGCAAAACAAAGGAGCTCTTTGGGCTTGAAAGGTTATGGAAGACTGCAGGGGCTGTGTGTACTGTTCGATCGTGTTTGAAGCTGGGGTTTTAATTTAGTTTTCCTATTTACCCGGTAGAAGTTCCTCACTGCTCAACTGCTAATGCATTTCCAACCGAAATTTGTAAATTATATTGGGAAACATTCTCAGCGAGAACAGATCAGGCAGGCTGTCAGAAGGGCTTCCTGCCGCTTCGGCTGGCAGTATGAGGCTCTTTGGGAGTTGTGTGCATGTAGACAAATGTCTTTAAGATCTTTTTCCACTGTCCCTCTTGGCTCTGTGCTCTTAGGGCCTGACTGTCAAGAGACTCACATTTTCCATCAGGTCTAAAAGCTGGGCTTTGGGATATTTTCTTTGCCCTTTTGTCAGGGCGTCCCTGAAACCTTTTTGGACTACGGTTCTTAACAGCACTCCCCTAAAGAGGGAGCGTCGGTCAAGATGGCTTCTGAAGCAGGGCTATTCCCTGTGTGACTCTGCTCTGATCCCAAAGTCCAAGCTTACAGCACTAGTTTGTCTTTCTGATGAGTCACATAACCTTATTAACAAATGTGTCCTTAATCTAGTCTATTTTTTTCACTACCAACAGATTGGTAAAATACATCTTATTACTTCCCGCCACCAGATCCTTTCTGTCTAGACTGAAGTCATCACTTTACATGGGACAAAATGTCCAGTCTACCTTTAGTCTACCGTCCCTGGTGCTTGCCCTTAGGATAAAATTCTACCCCCTTCCCGTGGTATGAGAGACCCTTTGTGGTTATTCTCCAACTAGCCTTCTACATTTTTGTTTCAATTTAATTTTATGTTTTCAGAGAAGGCATTTTGCTATGTAGTTAAGGCTAGCCCCAGACTTCTGGGGTCGAGTCATCTTGCTGCCCTAACCACTCAGGTCAGACTACAAGAATGTAGCCTCATGCTCGGCTTTTGCCGATATTTTTAACTACTTGGTGCTCATTCTTAGCATACACTTAAAGCTTCTTATTTGATGCTCTCTCTACATGAGATCCTCTTCTGCTGGCAGCATGTTGATATAAGACTGAAGCCGGGGAGACTAAATGGCATCCTGAAGGGGACATAGTCCAGAAATAAGGATGAGGTTTGTGAGGGTTGGTTGTATGCCAACCTGACACAAGCTTGAGTCCTCTGAAGGGAGGGAACATCAACTGAGAAAACTCTTCCTTAAGATCTGGATATGAGACATTTTATTAATTGGTGATTGGTTGAAGAAGTGTCCACTCTACTGTGGGTGGTGCCATCCCTGGGCTAGTAGACCATGACTGAGCAAGCCAATGATGAGCAGGCCAGGAAGCAGCACCCCTCCATGGCTTTTGCATCAGCTTTTGCCTCCAGGTTCCTGATCCATTTAGGTTCCTGCCCTAACTTCCTTCAGTGATTGTCTATGATGTGGAAGTGTAAACCAAACAAACCCTTTCCTCCTCAACTTGCTTTTGGTCATAGAGTTTTGCCATAGCAATAGTAAGCCCAACTAAGACAGAGCCAAAGACTGGCAGACTCCAAAGATGTGACAAGAACTTACGGTTACTTACTTGTTAATAGCCACAAGACGTATAGGGACATGGACTTAAAGAAAAAGATTAGCTGTGGCCTTGACCCCCACGGAGTTACAGCAGATATACTAGTCTGGCTTCCTGCTTGTATGGTCACCCAGGTGGCTATGCCTGGCTGTAGCCCTTTTGTTCTCCTGGCTGTGTGGCATCCACCATGGACTCTGCCTGTCTCTTGCCAGTAGACATGGTAGCACTTTCTAGTTTGTGCTTACAAATGCTAATCATTAGAGAATCATTAGAGATGAGACAAAAGGCTATTTCCAAGTCCCACCTCCTCTAGCCCATAATGGTAGAACTGGGACTCCCTGAGCACTGACCAGCTTTTTCCTGACAGTCACAGGGCTGGAAGAGGGAAAGTTTCACATCTGTTCCTTCATCCCATTAGGAAACTTGCTAGCACACAGCAGAACTTTCTAAAACTCAGTCCACCCTCGAAGCTGTTAATGTTGGGCTCTCCTGAGGATCTGTACGCAGGAACTTTCCATTGGAGATCAACTTGACCCCTCCCCCATCTGCTCTGGACCGGCTGGGCATTATGGGAACGGCTCACTTCAGTGCGACCATGGCTTGTCCCTGCTTCCATCCTACTGATGCCTGCTCCGGCTACATTCAGCTTCCTCTGAGCTAATCTTTCTAGGGGTTTGTGTTGTTTGTTTCGAGCAGTGGTTCTCAGCCTTGCTGTGACCCTTTAATACAGTTTCTTATGGAGTGGTGACCTCCAGCCATAATTTTTCCCTTGCTACTTTGTAACTGTCATTTTGCTACTGTCTGAATCATAATGTAAATATCTAATATGTAGAACATCTGGTACATGACCTCTGTAAAGGGGTTGTGACCCATAGGTTAAGAACCACTGGTTTGGCGGTGTTGTTGCTGCTGGTGATGAATTCAGCGGGAAGACTTCAATCAAAGAGACACACAGTACTCCTTCTAAGACAGGTGAACAGAAAATGGGGACAATTTCCAGAAATATACAGCAGAACACTTGGGTCTGAGGTTTACAGGATGTTCCATGGTTTACTAAGAGCTCAGATGTGTTGCTTCAGTATTTCAGTTGATGCACCCTTCAAATTATTTACACACACACACACACATACACACACACAGGTATATATCTTGTTTACATATATACACATCTGTTCAGATCACTCTCCCCAATTCCAAGTTACACATGGTGGGTGCTCAGTAGACATTTCCCCAAAGCCTGAAAACATGTTCTTTACATGTTCAGGGCAATGTCATGGTCCCCTGGGAGAACAGTGGCATGTGAGTCAGCTGGGTAGGTTTTGAGTCCCCAGTCTGCTGACTTCAAAGAAGCTTATCCAGAGAGGCCATCAGAAAGCATATGGAAGAAAGAGAGAGGGAGTGGCAACACACACTTTTAATCCGAGCATTTAGGAAGATAAGACAGGAGGATTGAGAGTTCAAGGCCAGCCTGGGCTACAAGAAAGAAAGGAAATTAAAAGGAGGAGGAGGAGGAGGAGGAGGAGGAGGAGGAGGAGGAGGAGGAG
>JADRCH010000063.1:2992327-3004308 GCA_019843965.1 Rhynchomys soricoides | reverse complement strand
AGGAGGAGGAGGAGGAGGAGGAGGAGGAGGAGGAGGAGGAGGAGGAGGAAGAGGAAGAGAAGGAAGAGGAAGAAGAAGAGGAGGAGGAAGGGGGCAGGCAGCCATGTTTTTATAAGATCATGAGAACTAGGGGTATCTGTTTGGTCTAAAGGCGATGTACAGACTCCATTCATTTCCAATGTTTATTATTGTCCTTGTTAAATTTTTGTCAACTTGACACAAGCTAGTTACCTGGGAAGAGGAACCTCAACTGAGAAAATGTCACCATCCGTTTGCCTGCAGGCAAGTCTGTAGGTGTATTTTCTTGATCAATAATTAATGTGGGAGGGCCCAGATTACTATGGGGTGGTGTCATCTCTAGGCAGGTGGTCCTTAGTGGTAAAAGGAAGTAAGTAGACTAAGTAAGGCAGGAGGAGCAAGCTAGTAAGCAGCATTCCTTCATGGCCTCTACTTCAGTTTCTGCCTAGGCTTCCCACTGGACTGTGTCCTGAGCTTTATAAGCCAGGTTAAATCCTGACTCCAAGTAGCTTTTGATCAGAACCTTTGAATGACAATAGAAAGCAAGCCAGGATAACTGTAGAACCAAAAAATCTAGATTTTTCTCTTGTGGGCATAAGGAGCCAAGTTTCTAATTTAAACAATGGAAGCTAATGATATAATCCAAACAAACAAACAAACAAACAAACAAAAAAAAACCCTGTGCTAAATATAACAGAATAAAAGGGTTTATATTAGGTTCTCAAGCCCACACATTTACAACCTCACATTCTCAAGGTAGAGGAACTTGGACAACATCTAGTGTCCCCAGGCCTCAATCTCCTCTCCTGAAGAACAGAGAGGTGCTTCCCTTAGCCTGATAGTCTCTGCAAACTTCTGGGAGGCCCTCGGGTGCAGCTCATAGGAGATGCCAGTGCTTTGTGCTGCTCAGAGTGTCAGTGTCCTGTCAGCTTTCTGTAGGAAATGGTGTACATGTGTCGATGTGCATGTGTGGATGCTCTAGACTATCTGGAAGCTGGAGCACTCCAAGATGTCTGCCTACATCAGGAACATCTGCTTGCTCCAAGCCCCATTTCTGCAGTTCAATGGAACTGTGGTGTCGATAGTGTCAGGGAGTCAATTTGTCAATGGCCTTCAAAGGAATCGTTTTGTTGGAGTAAAAATTCTCTGAATATAAAACAAATCCATGGGGGTGCAATGAAGGAAGCCTGCTGTGAAAGGAGAGTCTAGCAGCGCCACCCATGGAAACACACTAGTCAGAGTGGGGGAGCCACAAAGGCTTAAGTGGGTGTCACAGAGCTGTGAGCTCACATGTGGTCATTACACTCTCTGTAAGGGACTCTGCCATTGGCAGCATCTGGGAAGGGAGGGTGGGCCAAGAGAGGGGCACAAGAGCAAGCAGGAACTTGTCTAAGAGCCAGGTCCAGGATGGACTGGAGTCCGTGTTCATTCCTTGTCTAAGAGCCAGGTCCAGGATGGACTGGAGTCCGTGTTCATTCCTGTTGTTTCTGACCTCACTAGAGTCTGGAGTGAAGCAGGATCATGAAAAGATGAGGCCTTGGATGCTCGTCTACTGCCTGAAATAGAAACTTAGGGTTTCTTTGGAAAGTCAGTTTGTGTCGGATGGTGTTTTGCTGGGGCAGACATGTGAAGGAGTGTTTTTTTGAAGCACACATAGGTGAAAGGGTGTTTTGCTAAAACAGACACATGAAGGACTTTTCACTGAAGCACACACAGGTGAAAGGGTGTTTTGCTAAAACAGACACATGAAGGACTTTTCACTGAAGCACACACAGGTGAAAGGGTGTTTTGCTAAAACAGACACATGAAGGACTTTTCACTGAGGCACACACAGGAGAAAGGGTGTTTTGCTGAAACAGACACATGAAGGACTTTTCACTGAAGCACACACAGGAGAAAGGGTGTTTTGCTAAAGCAAGCACGTGAGAGGACAAGTGCTGAAAGATTCTTCACTAACATCACGCGTATATTGATCTGCCTTACACTGCATTGCTGATCTCTGTTTGTAACGACTCCATAGAGAGAAACACACCAAAATATTTCTGGTGGTATACTGAGGCTTCTTGCCTCTTCCAAGTTGTCAGAGTGATGTCAGTTGATACAGACTCACATGAAGTGAGACAAGACCCATGGGAGGACACATGATGTTTGGAGGGAGTGTAAATAGGACCCAATGGACAGTGACTGGGGCTCGCATAGCTAGCTTTGCAGTGCTTTGTTGATCTTCACTTTGTTGAGAGAGGTGTGGCAGAGAACAACTTCTGGCATCTCTGCTGGTCCAGGTCACTCCTGATGACTTGTGCTGATTCGGTTGAGGCCTGGCTATTTCTGCTAGGTCGTGCCATCACTGCTGATTCTTGTTTGCTTTCCCAACACTACTGAGCCAGATCATTGGTATATTAGTGAAGTTTGCTAGTGGATCGAGCTGCCTGCTGATTCCTGTGAACTGAAATGCTGATTTCCTGACAACACAGACCGGATTTGCTCCAAAGAACAATTTCTTAACAGGTCTACTTTCCCTGTATCCTAATAACCTTTCTTTCCCACTACCTCTGGTGGGCTTAAAGGGAAGTTAAAGCATTTAACAACCCTTATTAAAAGTAGAGTTTGAAAAAAATCTAAGATAGCAACTGCCTCACACCAAGGTAGGTCAATAGATCTTGAAGACCTGTGAGAGATCAAGATGGCTATTGTCCCCTTTAATCTAACAAATCCCTCCCCCCAGAAGATTTTTTTAACTGTCCACTCTAACCTAAAACCCACAGGCAACAACAATCTGGGAAATGTACTTGAGCCTATTTAAAACGACACATTATAAAGCCACCACTGCAGACAAAGTGGGATTCCATGAGACCAGGTTAGTACGAGTGCTTTTATGTCAATGACAAGCCTGAAAGTGTGGTGGCCAGTGCTGGTCACCTGCTTGTATTTGTGACTGGCACTGTTGCTCATGTGTAGTTCTCAATGCCGCATGCTTAGAGAATGGACTCTAGAGAAGTGACTGGATCATGGGAGCTTTGACATCACCAACAAAGCAGTCCACCGATAGAGGTGTAATGTGGTGGTGTCCTTGGGAGGTGGTGAGAACCTTGAGAAGCAGGGCCTACTGTGAGAAGTGGATTACTGGACACATGCCTTGGGTCTCTTCTCTCCTGCTTTGCTTTTTGGCCACCATGAGGTGAATGGACTCTTCAACTACGCGTTCCTGCAGCCATGCTGGTTTACCTTGCCTTGGGCCAACAAAAAAGGAGCAATTGACCTTGGACAGAAGCCTCAGAAAGCAAAACAGAATTCTCCCGGCTATCAGTTTTCTCAGGTTTTTAGTAAAACAACCAGAAATCAAGAGCTGGGTTTGGGCCAACTGGCCACACTGTGGGACTTCAGATGGGGAGAGGCAGCAGCAAGGCAGAAGAGAAGTGAGAAAGCTCAGGGAGATGGAGAGGCCTGGCTCCTTTTGGAAACAGGGCATCTTCTTTCCCAGCATGCTTCAGCTGCTAAAGTCAAACACAAAAGAGTCTTGGCAAAGAGGGTCGTGGGGTGAAGGCGTGGGCTTTTCTCAAAGATGCTGGAGACTCTCAAGTACGGCTTCAAGGAAGAACCTTGGGTGACGGGAGATGAGGGCACTAGGCAGCATGCAGCATGCAGCATGCAGCATGCAGTTCCTCTCCTTGGGTCTCTTCAGTCAGTGTCAGCAGTCTAGGAGCACTCTAGATACTCATGTGGAGATGGCACATTGTTGCTCACTGTGACGCCTACCCGATCCACATGGACTCATTCCCAAGCCAGGGGAGCTTCTTGAAGTTGTGCCAAATGGATTACCTGTGAATATGTCATTTCTGTCTGGAAGGGACACATTTGCTACTTTAATAAAAAAAAAAATCACACAGGCAAGTGGGAGCACTGCTTCGAAGTGGGACACCACTCCGCATCTTTGCCCCCTTGCTTTCTTGTCCCGTGGCCCTGCTAACTTTCTTTAGGGCATAACAATTCATCACTGTGATTGAACGCTTGCTTGGTTTATCATGTGTTTGGCCATCACACCCAGCCTTCTAGAAGGGACCTCTTTTGTGCCTCATACTCAGGCCTGTGCATCCTGAGAACTTTACTGTGTGCTCCATTCCGCTAGAGGAAATGGCCCTGGGCAAGAGAAAGGAGCTGCTCTTTAGGTCTGGGTACCTAGAGGGGCACCGGAGGTCAGGAGCTGCTGCTGGCCTGGACCCCAGCTGCTGGAAATGCTGAGTGAGATGGAAAAGGGCCTGGAGCAAAGAGGAAAGAGCTGAGCGAGCCTTGGAGACATATAAGGTACACGTGGGGGTGGGGGTGGGGGAGGCTTCTAGAAAGGATAACAGCAGAGTGAAAGAGCCCACAGTCTGTGTAAAATTGCCACGGAAGGCTTGGTGGGACACATGCAAAGCCCAGACTGTGGAGCCTACAACTATGTGAGGGGGGCCATAATAGCTGCGGGGGGCTAGCATGTAAATCACTCACTCACCCAGCCAGCACGCTGTGGAGGACATTACCCTCAGAGGAGTGGTGTTTCCTGGCACACTGGCCCATCTATTTCAGGGTGTTGTTTTTGGAACCACCACAGGCTTACCCCAAGCAAGAACATCATATGGTCGCTTCCCTTGAGGCTTGGTCCTAACGGTTGCTCTCCTGGTCACTGCAACCCCAGAGGGAATTTTAAAAAGATTTCCTCCTTGTAGCTCAGTGGGCCATTGTAAGTACAGGGTAATGTTTTTCCTTGCAGGTGGACATATTCATTTTGGGGGTTGTTATTAGGTCACACAAAGTCCTAGGAAGTGGCCTATTGTCCAGGGCTGGAAGGCTAAGGTGCATAAGTAATGCCATTCTAGTTAGAGGTTTGATGAATGAAACATGGTAATGAAACTTCTTTTGTTCTTGTCTATGGGGCCCGCAATTGTTACTGTATAACTTGCTATATGGATTCACAATTATTAATCATTTTTAAAGCAAAATTCTCCTTAATGGCTGGAATGGAAAAAAAATCAGGCCTTGATGAAGTGATATGCTACCCAGACTCCGTTTTCCTCCCTAATGGATGCCAAGAGGCAGAGCAGCGAGTCTCCTCCCCACAAGGGGATGAAGATGACAGACACTACTCCAGGTGAGGGTTTCATCTGCCCCGTGCCCTGTGTACAGCGTGGCTCTAGCCTTTGCTTTCACCACACCGGCCTCGACAGCTGCTTCCCCAGCAGGCGGGCAGGCGAGCCCTGATCTGCTCCTGTGCTGCTCTGCTCTCAGAGGCTTCAGCCTCTTCGGGCAGACTCTAACTTGAGGATGTCTGCAGAGCACTTGGGATCCATGGAATATTTCTGGAAGCATGCTCCCATTTAACCTACTTCATCTGCAGGAAATTAGTCAGACTCAGACTCCATCCTGCCTGCAGAGCTGAGCAAGGCAAGGGAAGAGATAGAGCCACCATGGCCAGATCACCAGGGGATGACTGCAGCCCAAGGCTCCTGATTTGGGTGTCCAGGGCCACTCACCTACTAAGTGTCAGAATAGGCTCTTTGGAAGTCATGGACCTTGAGGCAGACTTTCTGGAAGTTAGGCCCCAGGGAAAGAAAAATGCATCTGCCTCTCCTAGTCATGAGCTTATGCAACTGAGAAGATTCTAACCCAGTGGTCTATGGGACATGGGTGTGGCTTGCTTGGTTTATTTCCTGTCTCTGTTCTTAGAGGCAACCCAATTTGGCTCTGTGTTTGGCTTTGTCCTGCAAAGTCCAACAAGTCCATGTTGGAAACAAATGATGGGCTATCCTGAGCTCAGTTATGGATGGCATTTGGAGAGGGTCCTTTGGTGGGAGGTAGTTGGGATTCCAGGAGATGGACTGTAGAGGTGGGACCCCTGTGATGGTGTCTTAGTTAGGGGTTTACTGCTGTAAACAGACACCATGACCAAGGCAAGTCTTATACGGATAGCATTTAATTGGGGCTGGCTTACAGGTTCAGTCCATTGTCATCAAGGTGGGAACATGGCAGCGTCCAGGCAGGCATGGTGCAGGAGGAGCTGAGAGCTCTACATCTTCATCTGAAGGCTGCTAGCAAAATATTGACTTCTAGGCAGTTAGGGTGAGGGTCTTACAGCCCACGCCCACAGTGACACACCCACGGCTACAGGGCCACACCCACTCCAACAGAGCCACACCCACTCCAACAGGGCCACCTCTTCAACCATCACAGATGGCATCAGTGGCCTTATGAGAAGAGTAAGAGAGACTTGGTGAGCATGTTCGCTGCCTCTCCCGTGAACTGCTCTCTACTACCACCATGTCGGGATGCAATATAAGACCCTCACCAGATGCCTGCACTATACTTACAGACTCCTTGACCCCCAGAACTATTCAGCCAAAACAATTGATTTATAAGTTCACTAGATCATAACTTTATATTTATTCAAAAGGAGAGGAACAAAGAGGGGCTCCACCTCGCTTTAGAATCACCTGCTCACTCAAGAACAGCCTACCTCACAAGTTATTCCAGTCTCTGAGGAAAACACGGATCGCCTTTATAGCCCCCACCTCCCAACTCTACTACTTGACAGCCAAAACCTAACTAATTGTAGCTGAAGCAGCGCCACTCACAAAAGCGAAGACAGGGTCTCTGCCCCAGGGAGTGGCCACATGACAGAGTATCCTTCTTAAAGAAGGCAATGCTGCCATGCGGTAACTCGAATCAACTTTAAAGATGGCACGCCAAATTAAAGAAACCGATCACAAAGGGGCAAGTCTTTTAGGAGGCCGCTTACCTGAGATACCTAGAACAGTATGACAGCTACTGATGGGAGACAGAATGCCTGGGGCTGGAAGGGAGGGGATGAGCCGTTCACCTATGGGGATAGAGTTTGAGTTTTCCAAGATTCTGAAGTGGGGCTCACAAAGCTGTCTCCATCAATAAAGCACTTTCCTTGTGAGTGTGGGGAACTGAGTTTGGTCCCCAGGACCTGGGTAAAGAAAGCCAAGGAAACTCACACTTGGAATTCACTAGGGAGACAGAGACAGGTATATCCCTTGGGCTTCCTGGTCAGGTTGCCTAGTCTACTTAACAAGTTTCAGGCCAGTGAGGTACCTGCCTCAATAAAAAGGTGAGTGTTCCCCAAGGAACAACACATGAGGCTGTCCTCTGACCACCACACACTCACGCCAAGGTGCAGATCGATGAACACGTGCACACAGGCAAACACACACACAGAACTGTGTGGCCAGTGGTGGTCCTTGCCAAGCGTGAGACAATGAGGACAGTGTACTTAAAAATGGTGACTGTAGCTACATGCGTATTTTACCACAACCAATATGAGAATAAATTTTTAAAATACAAACTACTAGCCATGGGAATGTCAGATTAAAAAATAAACACATGAATGGATGGCTTGAGTCAAGGTACTCTGGAGCCTGTGAGTTTTGGGTTCCCACCATGTTCTCCCTGCTCCGGAGGAAGAAGGCATGCTGGGGTGGATGAGCAGGCTCCTGGCTAACTTCCTTTTCTGTTGCTTCTCTGCACATCAGCTTCTCCATCTTTGCCCCCTGCATCTGGGCATTAGGGGAGCCTCTGCTCAAGGAAACCAGCACCTACGATCCCCTCATTTGCTGGTGAGGGACTAGAGAGCTTTCAGATTTGGGCTTACAAGATAATTGGCTTTCTTTTTTAAGAAAGAAAATAAGGTTTGGTTTTGTTTGGTTATTTTGAGATAGGTGCTATGTTGTCCATGCTGGCCTCACTGGGATCACATGTGTGTACTGCCATACCCTGCCTTGCATGTGTCTTCAAACAAAGCTAGGCGAGTGCGTGATCTGTGTAGTATGGAAGAAAGCATTTGTCTGTTAGGTCAGAGCTTTGGGACCCAGGCCTGGTCAGCCACTGTGGTATCACCCTTCATCCACCAGCACCTATGGTCTTCTGTGTGTCCAGGAAAGAAAGCACTCCTTGCTTGGATCAGTATCTTAGTTGGGGTTTCTAGCGCTCTAAGAAAATACCGTGGTTACCAGAACTCAACTTGGGAAGGAAAGCATTTATTTCCCAGAAATTTCCATATCCCCGTCCTTCATTTAAGGAAATCAAGGCAGGAACTCAAGGTTGTAGCGTATAATTATAAAAATCAATCCACGCTATGGCCAGCTAGGCATCTGTAACGGCAGTCTCTCCGGGCAGTCTCTCCACCCCCAGGGCTATCCCCATTTTGGCTTGGGCATAACAGCTAACCTCGGGAACCTGGGCAGACCGCCACTTGGGGCTCCCCATGGCCTAACCGGCTATCATAGTGTAGATTGGTTTTTATAATCCCACAAAGGTAAGGGACATGGGACAGAGGCCATGGAGGAACACTGCTTACTGACTTGCTCCTCATGGCTTGCTCAGCTTGCTTTCTTACGGATGCACTTTCTCAGTTGAGAGTCCTTCTTCCCAGATGACCCTAGCTGTGTCCAGAGGACTGTAAACTAACCAGGACAGTTAGGGAAAATAAGAAATTTGGGAGCTTGAGACTCTTCTGTTCTTACGTGAGAGGATGATGCCACCAGCTACCAGACTTAGAGAATGTTCTGGAGTACAGGGCCAGAAGAAAGGTGGCCTGTTCCTTATCGTCTGTGGAGCTTCCAGGAAGAAACCGAGATGTGTCTGGGCCTGCTTTCTGGCTCTGGATATGTGAGGCTGGGGGTGGAGGGTATAGGGCAAGTGTCAGACATCTGGGTGTGGGAGCTTCCTCAGGAGGAAGAGGGCCTGTGGCAAAAAGTCAGTGCTGGAAGCTTCCCTTTTCTCGACTGGAGACTCCTCATTGGCTGGGGAGGTGACCAGTGAGTCAGGCAAAAAGAGCATCAACCCTGGAGTCCAACGGCCGGCTGGAGTCTGAGAACCTGTCCTGCCATTTACTGACCTAGTTAAGTTCCCCCAATCCATTCCACAGAACAAAAGCCAGCTGCTTCAGAAGGCGGCAGGGAGGAGCCGTGAGCTTTGCTCTTGTCAGCCCATCAGCAGTGCCTGGCGCATCTGAGGCAGCTGGCGGAGCACAGGCTGCTCATTACTGCACCACTGACCCAAGCCTTACAAGCCTGGTCAGCTCTCTGCCCCTGGGGTGTGAGCCTCTGGCCTTCTAGAAACAGAGCTGAGGGACTGGCTTGGACCAGCTGGAAAAGAAGTTATGAAATAATAGTCAAGGCAGCTGTGCCCTGAAGGTGTTCTAGAAGGCTCTCTCATTCCTTCCCTGATTAGCCATGATGGGAAGTCAGGAGGAAATGGCAGACTTAGTAGATCAAATGGGGATACTGACGTGGAGGGGAAGACAGTTTGCTTTGAGGTCAGTCTTCAGTTCAGACTGACCCTCTTAAAAAGGTAGATTTGGGAGGGTTGGCTAGCCTCTCTGAGCCTCAGCTTCTTGTCTATAAAATACAAAT
This sequence comes from Rhynchomys soricoides, assembly GCA_019843965.1. NCBI lineage: Eukaryota > Metazoa > Chordata > Mammalia > Rodentia > Muridae > Rhynchomys > Rhynchomys soricoides. The sequence continues at coordinate 2,994,880 of JADRCH010000063.1, read as the reverse complement.
AATAATTCCTTTCTTCTGTAGACCCTCTGAAAATTAAATGAGATAATATAAAGGACACGAGGGAGTCTTAGAAAAAAATGCCGCCTTGAATTTCATTGCTTCTCCTACCAAGTTATGCAATCTGTTCCCTCACAGACGCCTACAGCCTGACCGGACTCCTGACTGGTGTGCAGAGGACTTGATCTCATGCCACTTTGGAGGTGAGAACTTGGGGGACCCACAGTCCACTTGACCCCTTTGAACACTTTGTGCCTAGAACCAACCAGGCAGGAAGCTGGCGAGCCTGGAAGACAAGGGGCCGTGTCCAGAGGATAGCCAGAGTCCCACACAGTTGCTGGATGTGTGAGGGAGACCACCTGCTTTAACTGGGTATTGCAAGAAGGCAGCAAGGCAGACATCTGACAATCGGAGCTGTGTGATGACTTCTAATTGACACATAATTAGTGTGCATATTTTTGGGACAGGGTAAGACCCTTTAACACAGCATGCAGTGATTGTTTGGGGAAGCTCAAACTTCACCTAGCCTTTCTCTTAGCTGTCTTGAGATCCACAATCACGGGTAGCTCCAGTTGCCACTTTTCTGTGGAGCACCAGCCTCCCTGCCCTGTCTTGTCCTCAAGGGAGGTCCACAGTCCTTGGACAGGCACTGGGCAGCAGGACATTGCAGTGATCTCTGTGGTTCCTGGCTGTAATCCTTCCAGTCACCTCATCTGTCACCTGGGATGGTGCCACAGCCCCTATTAATACAGCCACACGTGGCAGTGCTGTGCTGGGGTACCACGCTCTGGCTGCCTGTGCGGGCACAGGGCCTATTTTTAGTGTGTTATGTATGTAATTATGTCGTTTCGCTGCCTTGCAAATGCGTATCTGCTCTGGGAAGAGGTTACGCTTCTACAGTCTGTTATTTTTGATAGGGTAAGATGTGCAAAGTCTCTTTGAAACTGAATGGAGGGTAGCCATGCCTCCCTCCAGCGCCGACTGCCCTGAAAACACTCCTGGGAATCCCTGGTTGTGGATCAGTCAGCAGCCATCATAAAATTAGGGTGTCTATGGGGCAGACACTAGCTTGCTCCCCTGGGGTCAATTCAATCTGTTTATAATTTTTGATCAATTTATAATTTTCGAAAGTCCGAGGTTCCCTTTGAGGGACAAGATCTACTGGGATGAGGGATCAACAGAGTACGGGTGTCAGCAGGATGGGGAATGGACTCCCACGAGCTGTAGCTCTGGCCAGGAAGGGCCTTCAGAGGGATTTTTGACTCCAGAGGAAGGAAGGTGGGCAATGTTGAGGTTAGCCCAGGTGAGACAGAGCTGGGCCAGGACTTGGGTGGAGCAGGGGCCTGGTGGCCTGCACTGCGACAGATCAGATTAGACGCTTTCTCGAGCTTGGAGCGCTAGGTCACAGAGCATCTGGTTGTAGGAGAAAGGTCTGAGCTTCATGAGGGCCCCGTTCTGGAGAAGCCCAGAGGTAAAAGGGGACCTCAGAAAAGTGAGTCACTCAGGGAAATCATCATTTGTTCAGTCACTCAATTGGTCATTCTTTCACTCGGCAAACCTTCACAGCATATCCACTGTCTGGTTACTAGGGAGACATCAGAACTTCCTGTTTGCTTACACAGTAACTCAGGCTTCCCCATGCATTAAGAGTCCTGAGGGCCCCGTTCTGGCAGAGCAGAGACATAAGTACAGGTCCTGCCAAAGCGGCTGAAGTCCATGGCCAGGTCTCTGGTGTTAGGTCAAGTAAATGTGGAAGGTGAGTCCAGGGCCTCATCAAACTCCTCACAATGCTAGGCTCGATGGGGACATCAGGTGACCACACTACTGTGAGAAACCTTACCACCAATGGTAGAAAAGCCACAAGACTGCCAGATTTGCAGAAAAGAAACAACTCAAAAGATCAACATGTCTATGCAGAGGCGTGGAGCAGATGGTGGCAGGGCTGTGGTGGCCTGTGGACTGGATTCAGGGGTCCATTTGTGTTTCTACCTCTTTCCTTTAGCCAAACACATCTGTTGCCTTTATTACATGCAAAAGAAGTTTAAGTAGAGACCATAAAGGCACATGGGAAGAAGAAAATAGAAGTCAGTCTGGACAGCATCTCTTATTAACACACGGTCCTGTCCTTATTAACTGTATATGTTTTAAATACAGAATTGGGAATGTAACTTTTCTTTTTCAGTTTTGGTGTGTGTGTGTGTGTGTGTGTGTGTGTGTGTGTGTGTGTGTGTAGGGTCTACCTGTGTGTGCACACATATGTAGAGCCCAAAGGCCAGCCTCAAGTATCATTCTTTATACTCTATAAAAAAATAAAATGTCTGCTTTGTTTTCTGAGGCTCACTGGCCTGGCTTGCTGTTTAGGCTGAGCAGGCTGGCTGGGTAGCCTGAGGGATCTGTGTGAGTTACCGCCCATTGCTGGGATTTATAAATGCTGAGTCACAGCGCCTTCCTTTCTTATGTGGCTTCTGGGGATTAAATTTTATATCCTGGAGTTTATACAGTAAGTATCCTACCAACTGAGCTGTCTCCCCCAGATCCCCTCCCCCTGTCTCCCCC
>JADRCH010000063.1:2977040-2992317 GCA_019843965.1 Rhynchomys soricoides | reverse complement strand
GTCTCCCCCAGATCCCCTCCCCCTGTCTCCCCCAGATCCCCTCCCCCTGCTTGCTATTTATTTTTGAGATCGTGTTTAATCACATTTCTCCCTTCCTCCTCACTTTCCCATAATTCCCCACTCTCCTTCAAATCCACAGCCTCGTGCGTTTTTACCAATTGTCGATGTATGCATATATGTCTTTGTATATACATAAATACTCCTAAATATCACCTATTGAGTCCATACAATGGTACTTGTATATATGTTCTCAGGGCTCTTTGGCACTGGACAACCAACTGGTGTGCTCTTTCCTGGGAAGAGCCATTTGTCCGTCTCAGGTTTAATTAGTTGCCTATAGTCCTTTATGTGGGATTGAGGCCCCATGGGCTTCTTCCCTGTGCATTTCCACACGTTCATTGGTGCCCTCTTTGTTCAGCTCATGTTTGGGCAGTCATGTTGGTGAGACTTGGCATGCAAAGCTTCTGGTGTTAGTAAGAGACAGACTCACAGCTAACGTCCTGATTCTGTGGTTCTTACAATCTTTCTGCTCGGTTTTCCATGGGGGATGGAAAGGGCAGGAGCATTTAGTAGGTGTGTCCATTGGGACTGGCCCTTTAGCTCTGCATATCTACTGGCTGTGATTTTCTGTAGCACTCTCTGCCTACTGCACAGAGAAGTTTCCTTGATTAGGGTGGAAGACTATATTATCTGTGGGTATAAAGACAAATGTTTACAGATTTCTGTTAGGAGTTATGCTGGTTTAGTAAATTAATGGCTATAGCTTTTTCTCCAGTAACCATAACTTTACTAGCACTGAATAGTTAGCTAGGTTTCCAGAACCGGGCATGGTTTCCCTCTTGTTGAGTGGGCCTTAAGTCCAATTAGCTAGCGTTGGTTTCCACCAAGGTCTGCTTGCCACTACTAGCACCTGTAGGTTACTGTGCCATGCTTGTCCTTGGTGTGATTCACAGGCATCATAGCTAGGTAGGAAAGTTGGTTGCGTCCTTTCTTTGGAAGCTTGTGTGTTGCCTTCCAGATCACTCTCTCTTTCAAAATATTTTTATTTATTCCTTGAGAATTTCATTATATATATTTATTAAATATATGCCATATATAAATAAATATATAAATATATATGAAATATGTATTTCATTATATGGATATTAAATAAACTATTTATTTAATGTATATGAGTGTGCTGACACTCTCTTCAGTCACCCCAGAAGAGGGAGTCGGATCCCATTACAGATGGTTCTGAGCCACCACCATGTGGTTGCTGGGAATTGAACTCAGGACTTTTGGAAGATCAGTCAGTGCTCCTAACCACTGAGCCATCTCTCCAGCCCCCAATAAAATATATTTTAATCATATTCTTTCCCCTCCCCTAACTCCCCTCAGACCCCCCAACCTCCCAACTTTATATTTTTCTTTCTCTCTCTCTCTCTTAAGAAAAATATGAGTCCATCTGTCTTGGCCAGCTAGTCCCGAGCATGTGGCCTGCCCTGGAGTGTGGTAGCTCCACCCAGGGCCGCCCCACTGAACAGCTCATTTCCTTCTTCCATCGGCTATCAGTTTCAAAGGGCCTCTTGGCTAGGGGTGAAACTTTATGCCTCTTTCTCTCTCCTCCTTCATGCTGGAGTTTGTCTGGCTTGAATATGGATAGGCTCTGTGAATGCTGTCAGCCTCTGCAAGTTTCTATGTGCATCTGCCCCAGAAATACACTGTTTCAGTGAAGTCATCTCTGCTCTGGCTCTTACAGTCTTTCTGCCTCTTCCTCCTCCACATAGACCCCTGAGCCTTGATGGGTGGTGGTGGTGATGAAGGCATCCCAGTTAGGGCTGAGCGCTCCTGAGCCTTGCATTCCCTGCTCAGCTGTGGGTCTCTGAGTTGTTCCTGTCTCCTCCAAGAGGAAGCTTCTTTGAGGAGGGCTGAGCAAGGCACTGACATACCCCCTTCCTTTTGAAAAAGAATTTTGCTGCATCCCAGACTTCTAGGCTCAAATAATCTCTGAGCATCTGATGATGGTGTGCACTTTCACTGGGTTCTGGACTGTGAGAAACTTCGGGAGCCTCTGACACTCTTTGTGAATATGATTGTTATGAACTCAGGACAACCATCATGGGGACATGTGGTGGGTGATTTAAAGGTCCTTAATTCATTATCTCCAAAGAAAGCATTTCTCAGCCACCATTGTTATTTATATACTACAAAATCCTGCCCCCTCCAACTCCAGCGGAGACCTACCCATGAAAAGCCTGCCCTTGTGTGTGTGCACCAGAAGAAGCAGAAGTAGGCTTCAATCTGTAAAGGTGGCTATGCTACAACAAACCATTTCCAGATTGCTCTAGTTTGAAAAAAAAATGGCTGAGCTTCTGTATTTCTAATGCATTGTTTAAATTATTACTGGCAAAATGGTAACAAGCAGAACTGGCAAGAGTGTGGTGATTTGCACACTCACAGTTATGGTGACAGTTCAAAGTCTACTGTGTCCACAGTTGATAGTGCTCACAGCAAGCTTCGCCATCTAAGAACTTACTTTAAGGAATTAGTGTCAGAGATCTACACAAAGGCATATGAAAAACAATATTTATATAGCATTATTTTTCTGCATAATACACAGTAACTTCTAAAAATGGAAGCTGTAATTACCAGCATTACCATCAATTCCTTTTCCAGCCCCATCTGGTTTTTAAAATCAGAATATTATAATTAATATATTTTTACATTGTGTCTAATCTCTTTCCAGAATTATTTTTTGACACTTGTATTATGTTATAATCACACTAACTGCAATTATGAGAAATTAGCTTTAAGGTTTGGGTTTCAGCTCCGCAATGGCTCCCTCACACTCCCTCTCCTGGTATTTGAATTCTTTTTGAGTCACTCATCAGCCACCTGGCGGATTTTTTTTTTTTTTTTCCTAGAAAGCAATGGGAGCCATCTGAGGCCTTCCCCACAGGTTACCCAGGGCCTGGTTGGAAGTTGGTGCCTCTCAGCTCTTAATTCCCGAATATCACCCCAGAAGGCTTTAGATATTGAAAGGTCTTATCCTAGAATTTTCTCTAATGTGTGGCCTAATGGATACCTTCCTTCTCCCCGCCCCCACAGGACCTTCAAGGAATGAAACATTTATGGAATCTAGAAACTGTATCACTGTGGGGCTGGAGATATGGTGCAGGTGTTAAGAACCTGGCTGTTATTCCACAGGATCTGAGTTGGATTCCTAGCACCTATGTGGTAGCTCACAACCGTCTCTAACTTCAATTCCAGGGAAATCCAATGCCCCCTTCTGGCCTCCACAGGTACTGTAATGTGGTACATAGGCACATGTTCAGGTAAAACTCTCACAGACATAAATTAAAAATCAACCAATAAATAAACTATGTCCCTGAAACTCAGCCATGGTTCTGCTTTTGTCTCAGAGAACCATCACCAGAGTCAGCTCATCCCCCACCCCAGAGAGCCATAGAGCCTTTCAGTCACAGAGTCTACCTCACCCATGAACTCACATGTGGAGGAAGCAGCTGCAGTGTGTCAATGAACAGATGTGGCTACAGCCAACAGAACTTCATTTACTAAAGCAAGTGAACAGCTCCCAGGATGTAGCTTATAGATTCTTTCTCCAGCTCAGGAGACTCTCTCATCCCACCTTGGATGATGATAGTCAAGTGATGATGACAGAGACACCAAAGACGACGGTGACGATGATGGTGAGGATGATGATAATCTCACTTCCTGTGTTATCACCATTTAACATTTCTAAACAGATGTTTGGACCCCTCCCATTCCTTTCTTCTTTATCATTATTGTCACCTCTTGTCTTCTCGTTCACACCTAGTAGTCCTGAGTTCATTCTAAATCTATAAGCCTTGCTTTCTGCTCCATGACTTCATCTGGAAACTCACCTGGAAACAACCCTTTTGAATGTCAAGCATGTCCATCAAAGAAGCGAAAATCTCTTAAGCTGTCCTAGAATGCCATAATAAATACCACGGCTAGCAGTGACTTGTGGGGGAGGGGAGTTATTTGGCTTACATATCCAGATCACAATTGATCACTGAAGGAAGTCAGAGCAGGAATTCAAGGCAGGATCCTGGAGGCAGGAACTAAGGTGGAAGCCATGGAGGGATACCACTTACAAGCTTGCTCTTCATACTTTGCTCAGCCTTTATACAGCCCAGGACTACATTCCTGAGAGTGGCATTGCCTACAGTGGGCTGTGTACCCCTAGATCAATAATTAATCAAGAAAATGCCATGCAGACTTGCCTACAGGTCAGTGTGATGGATACACTTGGATTTTGGTAATAATGCTTCTGTAAAATGTATCGAGGACACTAATTTCATTTCTTCTGTATACATATATAATAAGCCTACAGTTTTCCTTTCAAGGTGCTGCCTGCCTGTTTTCCACAGTGGCCAGAACATTTTCCTATTCATGGTGCACAAAGGTCCTGGTCTCTCCATTCCTTACCGACATTGTTACCATCTGTCCCTTTATTTCTAGCCAGGCGAGTGGTGTGGATGGGAGTCTTAACTTGGATACTTGTTAAATTTTGAGAGGTTTTCTGATTGGATCACTGTAGGCAGAATGGCCATCCCTGAACCAATCATGGTATCCCAGATCTGGGTCATGAGGACCCAGAGATCTCATGACCCAGATCCCAAAGATCTGCCCAGCGATAGGTGGTCTCAGAAGGAACGGGAGATTGATTGCAAGGTAAATTCAGTATAGGATGGAAGTGGCTGTGGACAGAAAGGTGGGAGTTCACATCTATGGAGGCTCTGCAGCCAGAAGCTGCTGTGGTGGCCTTCTTGGGGATTAAGTCCAAGGTACAGCTGCACAAGAGTCCACTTATCATAACCTCAGCCCTGACTGGTTCTGGATGGTCTACTTCTCACCTCCCTGGTCCTCACCTCAGGAAGATGGCTGCTGAGGTCAGCAAAGAACCACTGGAAAGGTTTATCAAACAAGTCTCTCTCTCATAGTCTGTAAGTCACATCCGGGTGGGCTCCTCTCCCATCTGAGTTCTCTGAGCATCTCAGGGTCCTTCAGCTCTTAGTGTCTAAATATCACCCTTGGCTAAGTCCCAGTGTGGATGCTTTTCCTTTAGAGTTGTACTTCCCTAGGTGAGAGGTGCATACATATACAAGCTTGTGTCTTCCTATACGGGAATAGTAACCCTGCTTAACTCTTGGAAACAGTTTCCGCTCCAAGCAATGTGTCTCAAGAAAGCATGATGAAGCAGCTACTGAAAACACATGGGTCAATACTACCAAAGTCTGTCAGCACTTATCAAAGGAGCACTGGGACAACCTTCAATATCGACCCAACGTCCTATAAGATGAAACAAGACAAGACAAACACCTACAAGCCCTCTGTTACTTTCATATTATAAGTGAGGGAACAGGAGCTCAGAGAAGTTAATCGACTTAAAAATCTCACACAGTAAGCCACATCCACCCAGTCAGAGGTGGGAGACACTGTCAATCATCATGACCCCCCCATTCTGTCACCAACCATGGTCCTTAACAAACCCTGCTGTTTTCCCTGTGAAATGTCTGTTATTAAGTCCCACCCTTGCCTCTTCTTGATTCAGCCATTAGCGTGGCCTGCCTGGCCTGCCTGGCCTTGCCTGTTCTGTGCTTACCCGGCCCTAGCCCATATCTTTTGATCTTCCCCTAGCCCCAAGCCAGCAGAGACTATTTTGTATGACCTCCCAGATCCAACCAACCTCCGAAGTGCAAGCCTCTGCACCCTCCTCAGCCTCCACAGGCGAAAAGCTGGGACTCCTTGTTGCCATTTCTTTATAATGATGATGTTCTTCAGGAGCCACCTCATGTCCCTGGGGCACACAAACCTCAGTGGTTGTTACTGTCTGAATAAGCTCCAGGGCTGTTTGCACCCTAAATCTGTGTCACCCTCTCCTCACTTCCTGGCTCCTTTATTGCTGCTCAGTCACTTCAGGATTCTCTGGAAAGTTCTCTGGATTGTAAAAGATGGGCACAGTGATTTTATTATTCCTTCTCCATGGGACTGCCTTCCTAAAGCACTACAGCCCCAGCTTCCCACTTAAGATGCAATGAAAGGCTAGGCTGGATGCTTGTAGGAGAGGTAACAACACACACATTTGCTACAGAGTGAGAGAGAAGGGGGGGAGAGGCAGAAGGAAGAGACATTGATTATGTGGTGTCGAGCCTTGGGTTTTAACGGACACTCCAAATTGGTCATATTGCCTCAAATCAATAGTAGGCTTTATGCTTCAGACCTAAATCTCACAGGCAGGAAGAGACTGTCCTCGAATATCCGGCTGCTTTCCTGAGGTACCCAGGGCACAGGTGCTCATTTCTCCAAGACATTATCCTTCTGTGCCAGAAGATGACGAAGGGTGAAGAGAGGTTTCAGGAGGAGCCAGCTGTCTAAGGTGTCATTGATGAAGCAATGGCTTCCCTGACACATGAACAGAGGGAGGCTTGTGGGCAGGACTAGGTGAAGTGGACTCTGAGGTCAGAATGAAGGTGCAAACCAGCACAGGGTTCTCTCAGGCTATAGAAGAGCCCCGAGGAACAGAAGGGAGATACATGGTTGGCAGAGGAAGAAAAGACAATTGTGACCTAGGCATGACTGGTGGTGGCCAAAAGGGACTACATCATCTCTAGGAGAACATTGGTGTCCAAGAGTTTCCATCTGTCTGTATATTCATGCTACCAGTGTATGCATGTATATACACACACATATACATACATACATACATACATACATACATGTGTTCATGAGCATAGGCTTGCACACATGTACATGCACACGTGCAAATGTACACATGCAGACATGCACACATGCAAATACACACACATACATGCATGCACACATGTACATGTATGCATGCAAATGTACACACACATGCATACATGCCCACATGTAAATCATACACACACATTGTTGGCTGAGCATAAAACAGAAAGGGAAGCAGAAGAAGGTCACTGGGCTCTGAGTTCTGGCTGCCCCACTTGTTAGCTCTAACTTTGAATCCGTCACTATGTGACTGTTTCATAGTTTTTGCATATGGGAAATGGGTTTGGTAGGAGCAATAAAAATTGACATATTAGGACTCTTGGGTCCACACAGATGAAATGTAGCCTAGAATAATCACCCCACACAGGCTGCTTTTTCCAGCAACTAGGGGACAGCAGACCAGGAAGAGTGTGCAGCTGTCTCCCACAGCATGGCACAGCTCTGTGTGCTGATTCCATAGAGGTCCTAGCACTGCAGGCTAAGGCAGCCAAAGCCCACCCCAATGCATAAGACACTGGTTGCTGCAACTTCATCCTGCCCCCAGCTCCACTATGTCTGGGATGCTCTCACAAGGTGTCCTTGTCTTCTCTTGGAGTCCTGCTTGCATGGCCCCTCTGGGACAGTCTCAGCTTCTCTGTGTCCGCTCTGCCTATAGATTCTTGTGCCCCAGTGGACAGAGTCGCAGAAAGTTCTTTTCCTAATTTCTTGGTTGCATCAGGCAGCTAATCTGTTTTGACATGCTATCTAAATGACCTTCAAATCAGCATACAGAAGAAGCCATCCATAAGTCATGTCCTTTATGTACATGGTAGGTACAGAGAAAGAGCTAGACGGGCTTCTTGAGCCGGAGGAGAAGGGCCTTATTATGGTGGTCCCAGGGTCTCCATATTCACCCCACATATCAAATCCGCTTTCAATGCAACCAGTTCCATCAGCTGTCAGATTCTATTAAATATATCCCTCAGACCCACTGACCAGCTGACAGCAGAGAAACTCAAAACCATACACCCGCCATTAGCATCATAAAATGTGAAGTCAGCTTGAAGGGATGATAAGAGAACTGAATGCAGGGGAGATGGAAATCTGTAGGGCCCTTGTGTCCTCCTAAACTGACCCCCTCCCTGGAGTTACAAGAACATCCATAAAACACTGGGGTGGAAAAAAAGCAGTACCGAAAACAAGACAAAAGTTGCCCTGCTGAGGCTCCGTAACTCCATGGGTTCTTTCACCTTGCATGAATGTGAGATTTGCATAAATGTTTCATGAGCCCAATACAAAGCATAAACAGAAACGTTCATTAGGCAACATCTGTGCTGTTTCCCCAGATAATGCAGTGTTTCTTCCAAGTCAATGAAATACAACCTATCAGGGAGTGGGAATTGTTAAAACACATGTGCAAAGGCTGCGTGTGATTAGACTTTATTTACACTTCGGCTGAGGGTCTGATCCACCCAGCACAGTCTTACTCAGAGAAGAGCTGCCGATGGCCACCACCCTGGAAGGTGTGGAAGCTCCACTGGAGATGGATCATGGACTGTCCAGGAATCAGACCCCACAGAAAGAGCAGGGGATGGATTTCTGGATGTGAACCATGACAGTGGGACTGCTTCTTCAGTCCCTTTAAGTGGAGGTTTCTTGGCTGAGATATTCACTTAACACTCAGGGGAAACAAATGAGCTCTTTACCTTAAGTCCTGCAGGAAGCCACAGTGGGTCAGTTACCCACTGGCTCTGCGTGGCTACAATCTGATCATAATATTGGTTCCATATGAGACCCTTTAAAGCAAAAAAAAAAAAAAAAAAAGTTATAAGACCAATAATTTTTAATGAAACTTGGCTTAGCTCACAGGCTGGTCCAGCAGATGAGACAGCAGCCTGAGCAGGAAGCATGATTCTCCTCCTCCTCCTCCTGGCAGGGATGAAAGGGAGCATCGTTTTAATCAGAGAAGACCCCAGCAGAGAAATGGTTTGGATTATCAATCTTACGTAAATGGGCATGGAGGTCTTGTCTCTTTCACCACATGTCTCACGGCGAGGTTTCCTTTCTCAGATGGGTGTGGTACACCATCCTAAGTGAGGGACTTTCTGCTCTTGCTTTTTATGCTAGAGTTTTCTTTGATGGAAAATTGTTCAAAATTCTGACCTCCATAAATCTTGCTAGGATTTTGGGAGTATAGAAGCTCACCAAACAATGAGGGTATTTATCTAGCTATTTACCCACCAATTCATCTATTCATCTGTCTGTCAATCGACCTATCATCTGTCTGTCTATCTATCTACCTATCTGCTATCTACGTGTTTATCCTATCTATCTACTTACCTATTATGAATTTCTATCCATCTATTATTAATCTGCCATCCATTCATCTATCATTCATCTATTTACCCATTCACCATCCACCCATCAGTCATCATTCATCCATCCATTCATCCATCAATTGTCATCTCTCTCTTTAGTGTGAAGATTCCCATACTTGGTAGTTCGGGATAATTCTATCTTGTGAGGCTGCCCCATGAGGTGTCCCTCACCTTTACCCTTTCGATACCAGTCACCACTTTTGGAAAGGGTTGAGTCAAGTTGCCTCTAGTTGAGTGCTTTACTGTTTCCTAGTCTTTGGAAAAGTTTGCTGGAGAATCTGAATGTCCCCCACAGGGTGATTCTGTTCATACCCAGTGGTCTAGCCCCGCCTGTGCAGGAAGCACAAGGTTTGTGTGTCCTGCTAAGGTGCTACCTGTTAATGGTGTGAGATGAACCACAGAAGGACTTGAGAAAGGGGTCTTCCAGGTACTTTCCCCTTCAACCTGCCTTTCGTACCACTGTGCCTGAGGTATCCCGGAGCTCTTATTGTTGATTGAAACCATTTAATGTGTCTCTATGCGCCTTTATTCCCAACTGCTGTCTCCCCTGCAAGACAGATGCAAACTCTATGCTAAATAGAAATCTTGGCAAGCCATTGGTGACAGTGTGGCACTTTAGCCAAATCTTGGAGCTTTGTCTTCAGAGTGTTACCATTGAAAGCTTGTATTAGCTCTGTTGACCTTGGACAGTCACTGAGCCTCCCCAAGCTTCATTTTCCTCTTCTGTAAAATACTTAATAATAAGAGCTGATGGGATGAAATGAGATAATACTATCTTATAAGATGCCCTTGACAAATATAAGCTATCATTGCTCACTCCTTGTAATGACATCAACTAGAGTAGAGCCCAGCACTGGAAGAAACAGAATGAAATGAATAAGTGAATGAATGAATAAGTTCTCTTGTGTCTGTCTCTAATATTAAATTTCTTCTATTAGTGATGATAATTCATTATCTAGCAAGCTCCTTATGTTGTTTCAGTATGAATGGGGGCAACAGCCCAGTAAAATGTTAGCTCTAAGATAATTTGGTTGTTTTTGTTTTCTTTTGAGACACGGTCTCACTCCATAGCCCAGTCTGGCCTCATACTTGAGATTCTCAGTCTCAGTCTCTCAAGGACTGGGATTGTAAGTGTGCACCACTATGCCAGGCTCAAACGTTTGCTTTTGAGCAAGTGATCATCTCGAAATGTAAGGTCTAAGCTTAGGAACAACAGGCTGTCTTGGAGACACCCACTGGTGGTATGTCTTCCCTTAGAAGCTCCCATCTTGGGGACTCAAGTGCTCTCTGAAATTCAGCCTTTTGCTTCTTCAAATGTCTTCCCACTTCCCAAGTTACAGAGTTCTGTCAGTGCCCCAACCAAGACAGCTGTTGGGGAGGGGCAGCCCAATTGGATAGAGAGCTGTACTGCAGTCAGCCTTCTTACACACCCAGTGTCACATCACCATTGGTAAGGTATGTGCACAGTCAGAACAGAAGAGAGATGTAATTATGTCATTCATAATGAATTCTGAAGGAAACAAAGAATTTAAGGAAAACTCTGGAGACTGCCAGAGAGAGAAGCCGTTCTCATTGCCCTAGCTGCCCTGGAGAAGACGCATAGCTGATCAAACATTGGGGGGATCACAGGAGACCGCTGGCCCCAGGGATGCTTGGGAGAAAGCAGGAAAACTCTGGAGCCCTGGCCAGTCTCAATCTGACTTTTATTAAAGAAATTACACGCTCCTCGAGGCTTCCACTTGCATCAATAATATCAACTTCTGGACAAATGATTCTCTCTGGGGAGCGGGTTCTGAGTCTGCCTCCTAATCTTCTTTCTTTGAAGTATCCTAGGGCTTAAAGCATGGGTCAATATCGGGGGGCCTCTGGCCTTTGTGGGAGGGGGGTTGAAAGGGTCTTGCCTGGAGGAGGGTGAGACCACCAGCATCCACAAACCCTCGTAGGCCACTGATTCCATGCAGCCCTTCTCCAGGGTACAGATAGCCACCTGCTCATACTGCTTGAAGGTTCCCTGAGGCCTTGCCTTGTCACAGGAGACACCTCCACTTTCCCACAGCTGGAACGGGGGCCATGATCTTTCGAATAAAAAGCAGTTCTGCAAATACAGATGCAGTGTTTTCTAACACTATAAATTATGGAGCCAGCTTCTTTGAGAATTAATAGATGAAGATGCTCTGAGCTGTCTCTATATTCTCTTCAGCAGTGTTTCCTGGGAGTGTTGAGTTCAGTAGCTACACCCTGTCCATGGGATTAGGGTGCAGGCCCTGTGTGGCTCACACTTGCAGGCTCTTCCCGAGCTCTCTACAACAAGCTCAGGAATTAGGTGGTATTGTGCCTCTTCTATTGGATCCAGACCTCGTGCCTTAACCTATGAGCTATTAAGTTTTTGTAGCCGAGTGAGTTTGTAAAACTCAGAGTTAATCAAGATTAACAGGATTTTTTTTTGCCCCAGGACTTTTGCAGTCTCCTGATACACTGTTGGTTATTGGAAGTCTCCAAGAAGACCATGTACACATCCCCAAGCAGATTGGACCATGCAACATCCCCTGTTTTGTACTTTCAAAAAATGTCTGTAAGACTTTATTGAGGGGAATGAGTTTCTAAAGACATGGAAGCATCACTGTGGACAGCCACAGAGCCACCAAACTGAATATATGTATGTGTGTGTGTGTGTGTATGAAGCATATTTCTCAAAATTACTTCCATAGCTGCAAATAACTGAACTGAAAGCCATATGTATATGTTCAAGCTCATATCATGCTAGTTATCTAAAGTCAGAGGAATATGTTGACAGATCTTGTCTTCACTGCTTATAAAAAAACAAAGCAAAACAAAAAAAAAGAAATGAAAAACAAAGACCCCTCTTCACCAACCTCCTCCCTAGGAGATCTACCTGCAGACTCCTGTATCAGTGTTCCTAAAGTCTACCTCTTACCAGCTCAGCAAATTAGAGTCCAAGGGCTGACTCTGACATGTCACTTGCCTTGTAAATAAGGTTTGAATGGAGCACAGCCATGGTCACTCACTTTTGTATTGTTCATTGATGTTTTGGTTCAGCAAGAGCAGAACTGGGCAGTTGGCAAGGATTGCATGCCTAAAGTACAAACTAGCTTGCAAGTTTTTGCTTCAGAACATGCTCTCAATCAGGGTAGAGTCTGGCTGCAATGCAGAGTCTCTTCAGAAAGACGTCTGCTTCTTGCTTCAGTCTGAGACAAGCTCCTGCCATGTTGGATCTGGTAAGTTCAAACATCCTATGTGGATTGCTTTCTCCAGTGCAGAAGGGTTGGAAAGGTGGGTGCACTATCACCTTTGCCAACACCTAGATAAGTACAGGTAAGATCTCCTTGTATAGGGAAAGAATCCCAAAGAGTTGACTCTGCTTACCATCACTCAAAGATCTGGAGCCCCAGTTGTGGCTCTCAGGAGGCTGGTGGTTCTGTGGAACGGTTTGGAACACAGGTTCTGAAATGACCCAGCCCATACACAAATTCTGGCTTCCTAGTGGATCAGTTTCACTTTGGGACAGGTGACCTGAGTTTGTGCGTTAGTGTGCTTTTGTGGAACACTCTTAGGCTGGCAAGGTTCAGAGAAATGGAGGCTACCATTGTCCAGAAAAGGCCTTTGCCTTTTCATACAGCAAAGCTCTTGGTGACAGGGGTCTTATGGCAGGTTTCCTATGTCTTTTGTCTGTCTCCTTCCAAGTATTTCAAACAACAGGTTCTGTCAGGACTTGCGGTTAGGGAACCTGTAGAGAAGTTACCATCTTAAGTTGAGCTGTTATCAGTGGGAACTCTTATGGGGAGATCTCTGGGGTTGGGCGACCTTTGCTTTGGTCTCAGAGGTCGGAGCATCAGAGGTGTGACATCTCAGTTATCTATCATCCTAGAGTTGGTGTCTCAGAATGGTAGCCATTCTTCACGGTTGAAGGTTTTGTAGGGTGACTGGGCTCAGCAGGGCAGTTTTAGCTGGAGCTACACTCCCCTCCAGGGATTCAGTAGGACTAACCAACATGTCTCTCCCACATGGGTGGCAGTTGATGCTGGCTGTAGGTTGGAGGTCCTTTGGGGGTTGTTGGCCAGAGCACGTGGGCTGACTTCCATGATCATGGAAATGTCCTTCCGTTGTGCTCAAGCTTCTGTGAACGGCTACTGTGATCTAAGAGGATCAGATAGTGGAGACAAGTCCCAGGACACTCCCTATGAATCCCATGGTTAAAACAGATGTCAGGAATGTCACAGATTCAAAGGCAGAGGACATAGACTGCCTTGGAATGACCTTTTTATTGTTTGATTCCAAGCCCCCCCCCCCGTGTGTGTGTGTGTGTGTGTGTGTGTGTGTGTGTGTGTGTGTGTACATGGATTGCCACACCCACTCATCATCTTTATGGTTGTTGAGGATCTCAACTCTGGCCCCTCCACTTACACAGCAAGCACTTTAACCATTGAGCTGTCGCCCCAGTCTCCTGAAAACTCTTCTTCCAAAGCAAACTAACGTGAGGCCGGATTCTTAAGATGGGTCAGTGGGAACTCAGTGATTACAATGGTGCCCAGACCCTAGTACTTTTCCAGAAACTCTGGGTCATGACACCTCAGTTAGGTGGGGTGGTCTACCCAGATGTTCACCTGCCTCTGAGCTAGCCTGGAAGCTGCTTGTGTAAGTGTCACCTGCTCTGGCCTGCAGCTGTGGGACTATAGGTGACAGTGTTTACCCCTAATGAGAAGCTCCTAAAGAGCCTAATGACTAGGTAGGAGCTCTGGCCAACTATTCACCTGTTTAAGGAAGCTCTGTCCTCCTGGAGACAAGCTCAAAGCAGTCTCATAGAGGCCATCTGCATGGGTTTTCAGGGCTGATGATCATCCCTGAACCCCATTTTCTGTCTCCCTAGGAGTAGTGAACCTCGGAGCCCTCCTCTGACACATAAGGCACAACCGTTTGCTTCTTGCTTCTCTGGGCTTTGAAGATCCCCGAGCAGAGGGTCTGAACTCTAACTTTGGGAGGAGGAACAGCAGACGTACATGTCTTCCTCAGCTTCTTCAGGCACAGAGCTCACACGCCAACAGTTGCCACATGCAAACAAAATGTGTTATTCCCACCATGAGAAGTTTCACATCAGTCCTGCTGACATGAGCTGACTGAATGCCCCAGAGCGTTTCTCTTCGCAACGAGCTTCACCGCAATCATCGCTCTTTCTGTGGAACTGATAGTAGACGTATTCTGCACAACCCAAATGACACCCCATGCTCGGCTGCCTTCATTTTCCATCATGAGTGGGTGCAGGTGTCGTAATCCCAGCCCTGAGCACCCTAGTCCATCCGTATTCCACATTGGGTTACAAGGAACAACCCTGGAGAGCGGCTGCTGTTTACACAGTGCTGAAGCCCCCAGAAACAAGAGGAAGACAGCTGTGCAAAGTTCACACTGGCCCTGGAAAGTCCTCTCCAAATCCAGGAGTCTTGCTGGGTCAAATGCAGGCCAACCCTGTGAGGCTGTTTATCACAAGCTCGACCAGAGCCCCTGGAGGTGTTTCTATGGCCTTGGGCTATCCTGCTACTGTACTACTGGTTAATTAATTAATTAATTAATTAATAATTAGGTTGGTTGGTTTTGGTTTGGGGGTTTTAGAGACAGATTCTCCATATTAGTGCAAGTCGGCCTGGTCTTCTATAGCATTCCTCTTGTCTCAGTTTCCTCAAAGGTATGTGCTGTGAGCTTCAGGCTCTGTTCCATCTGCCTTCTTCCCATGGAGACATCTTTAGTTTTACTTGGCCACGTTTAGTGATCAAGTGATACTCAGGGAAAGGGGGTAGCCTGGATACCTGGATACCCCTGGCTGGTCAGGATACATGCTAGGTTGGGTGAGGAAAGAAGAGACTCTGTGGAAGATGAGGGTGTCTACCCCCGGGAGCAGAAACAGAGTGAGTCACAGGGAGGTCTCCTCTCTCTAATTTGCCTGCTCCCCACCAGCAATGAGAGGAGCGCGCTTATCAGCTAGAGAATTCAGCCAGCCGGGCAGGGTCACATACCACACAGTAGCTGTGCCTGGATCGGCTGTCTAGCCAAGAACAGGCTGGTCTTTGTTCCTGTGGGACTGGGGGTGCCACCTGGCAATGGGGGATCCAGAGTGGGTGCAATTATGGTTTTTTTTT
>JADRCH010000063.1:2926560-2968612 GCA_019843965.1 Rhynchomys soricoides | reverse complement strand
AGGGGGAGGAGGAGGAGGAGCAGTAGCAGCAGCAGCAGCAGCAGCAGCAGCAGCAGCAGGAGCCATGGAACTAGAAAACACCACTGAGGTAGTGAGGGTGTCTACCTTTGTAACCACAGTACTCACTACCTAAGTTCATCTGAAAAGCTCAACTGGGCACAGTCACTGACTTCTAAATTTGGGCATTTGTGGGCACCAGCTGGCAGACTGGAGAAGAGCTCGTTGTAGCTTGTGGCTTGCCTGAAAACCAGTCAAGCCCCAAGTTCCCAACACAAAGCAGCTGTTTGCCCAGAATCTGAGCCTGTTCCTATCACTGGCTCTTCCGTCCCGGCCGCCCTTTGCCTTTCTCCCTCTCTTTTCATTATTAACGTGCCAGGAGCGTGGTGTGAATGAGAACTAGGATGGTGCACACTCAAGCTATGTTATCTGTCACAGACAATCAGGAGCTCGAGGTGGGCCGGCAGGCCATCCGGCAGCCCTGCCTGAGTGCCACTGTTTACAGAAGAAAGGGAAACTAGAAATGGATCTAGCATTGGTGCAGGGGCTGGGTCAAGCAGGCACAGGATTCGGTTGCCACTCTTTCAGCCCTGAGAAATGCCAGCCGATCAGTATCAGACCAAACTGGGGTATCTCTCAGGTAAATCTCCCGTTCCACACTCGGAGCCAGGGCTCTACTTTCCGATGCCCAGCAGAACAGTCTACCACTGAATCCACCTGATCGGATGACAACCCCGGGACTAGGCAAGGCTGGCATCCTGACCCACCTCTTCACTAAGGCACTTTGGGCCCTCTCTCTGGGAGAGGGGACCATTCCCACCCAGGAGATTTGACCCACCCATCTCTATAAAGCTGTCATGGTCCTAATGACAAAGTTGAATGGAACTTGGCTTTCTTTGAAATGCCAGGTTCTTTAATTTATTAAAATCACTAACCACAGACACAAGGCACCTGATAACCTGGAAGGATGCCTGTTAAGCGCCTTCTGTCACCAGGCACCATGATGATGCCTGGAAGACTGAGGTGTGTGTGGGCCCATGACCATCCTAAGAAAGCACCTCTCAGGGACCTCTACCGATACTATCCTATCTCTGTATGAGTTAATATTTCATTCTGCATACTTATGCCTATTGGCCCCCTGAACAACTCACTAGTCTGTCCATCAAGACAGCGAGTCTTCTTGACAAAGGCAGCCCTCCTGTACTTTCCCAGCTCTGGTATTTCTGAAGTCTTGAGTCTGTGAATCCAGTCAAAGGCTTTCAGGCAATAAATCAAGCTGTTTGAAAATTAAAAATAAGCAGGGGACAGCGAGACTCTCAGTGGCTGGGGCTCTAAGCCACGCTATATAAAAATAAAGACTGGCTTAGTGTTGGCAGGAAAGGTGCCAGCTTGCCTCTGCTCTCAGGCTGGTGTCCTCGGGGTACACTCCTTAACATGGCTGCATGCTGGGTCCCTGGTGCATGGTGTGCCCTCATTGGAGCATGGTCCAGGGTGGAATGTGATTTCCTGTGAGATGCAGGAGGATCTGAGGGGCCATGTCCAGTTGACAGACTGTACAGAGGATGGGTTTGGCAGGCCTTGGTGTTTTCCTTCCCAAATAGTTCTTAGGAGTCCGTTTTCCAGTCCTTTGCTCCAGTCTATGACCCCCAACCTTCCCTCTCCTGCCCCCTCCCCTTCCTGCTCTCAATGAGTGTGGCGGGAACCTGGCCAGCCAACGCCTGGAAGAAAATGAAGACATTTCTCAAATGGCATGTTCCAGTGGCTGAGTGCTGGCAGCCAGAGCTGTGTGGAGTCGAGCCTGTTCCCTGAGCATCTCCTAAATATCCCAAGCATGTCCTCTCTTTGGCCGCAAAACCACAGCAATGTCTCCTGGCCTTCCCCTCCTCCCTCGGACCCAGGGTCTGCATGGACACCAGCCCACTGTCAGGCTTCAGTGGCGCCAGCGCTGCCAAGGGAGGGGCTGCGGCCAGCCTGGCGCTTGGCGGACTGCTGGACTGATACAGCTACCAATAGCCTGTCCTTCCCAGCTCTGGCCACTATGCCCTGAGCTGCTTTCCAGAGGTCAGTGAGTCTGCATCATACGGAAGGCCTTATTTGGGACATGGCTTCCCTCTCCTCTCTGTACTTTGGCCAATCCCTGGGCACTGCCAAGGATGGAGCTCACAGCCTGGGTACATATCCCTGAGTCTAGTCTATTTTTGAAGCGGAGTGACTCTTAGAGAGCTCCTTCCTTCCCTAGATCTCTCCTGTGCTACGAGCACCCGAGGAAGGTGATCAACTTGGGAATTTCTTTGGTGGATTTGATGGAAATAGTTCAACAAGAAGCAACTGCCCACCAGACGTGCCAGCTGGACCCTCCTGGTAGCCTCATGTCCTACACTCACATCTGCAGAGAGGACATCCTTCTCCTATGCCGAGCCAACCATATCATACACTGATGTCACATGGACTGCAGGAGAACTAGGGATAGTTTTTGTCCCAGTGGGAATGAGCCAGAGTTGAGTCAATGAAGAAGAGCTACTGGGGCTTCTGCAGAAAACAGAGATGGCACAGTGACTTCATCCTGGCCTTCCTTGTAGACTTTCCTAATCTAAGGGTCAGAAAAAGTTCTCCTCCTTTTTCTTCAGAGAGCTATCCTGATCCCAGCATCCCCCAGGGATCTGGAATTTTTCTGGATGATTTGCTTTTGGTGCTTTGATGGGCTCAAGTCCTCCAACTGCTTCCAATCCTACCATGACTGGCTCAGTGCCCAGAGCAAGCTCGTACCTTACATCCAAATCCACCAGGCAGCTTCCTCAATCCTCCCTCCCCTGGCTCATTCACCATGGCATCACCATGATCTGCCATCTTGCTCCCATCTATCAGCTTCTCTCAAAGGCCAGCATTTCGGCTGATGGTAGTCCACACCCAGGGCCATCCACATGTAATCTCTGCTTGATTTTGCATGTGTCTGATGTTCCCACACTCCCGCCTGGCTCTGAGTTGGCTTCTATTTGCTGAGTCACTTCTTTCTTTTCCTCCTTCCCATTTGCACCCCAATGGGTCAGTGCATAATGCAGGTGCCAGTCTTCCTCACTTCCTAGGGAGAGACTTTTGAGTTGTAAATTGTGCTCTGCTTCATTTCCTAGGCTGGATAGCTTCCACCATTTTCCCTGCTTCTAGGCCCTGACTCAGGCACAACACAACTCAGAGTAGCAGCCTAAACATGTGTCACATGGGCATACTCTTCCAGAGCCTTGCCACTCCCGAATCAAAGTATGAATGAAGCTTGCATCTCCTCCCTTCAACTATGCAGAGGAAGGAAGGACTGTCTAACAGATGCAGCACAGTAGGAGTGACACCAGGAATGAGGCTAGACCATTTTGATGATCATTTCTGTGACACTAGCCTTTGCAACCTAGCAATGAGATAAGAGAGACCCGGCTTCATTGAAGCTACCACACTGGAGAGATTATACAGAAAAAGATAAGAGAAAAGGGGAGAGAAGGAGAGGGAAGGAAAGGGTCAAGGAGGAAAGAGGAGAAGAAAAGGGAAAGGGAATCACCTCAAGAACCAGTCACCATCTTGGGTGAATTCAAACATTTCTAGCCCACTACCATCCAGTAGCATCTTTCAATGATGCACAAGGCAGAATCATTTAGTTGAGCCCAGTCACCCCGAGACCTAGAGACAGTCGGTAACAAGTGGTCTTCACTAAGGCACCAGGGTTAGAATATCTGCCCTGAAGGTAACTGCAGGGATCAGTCTACAGGCCAGAGAGTCCTGATTTCAAGGCCCAGCTGCTGTCCCTCCATCAGGTCACCTGTCTGCTGATCTGTCTCGGCTTCCTTACTTATCCAATTGGAACCTTGTCACCTGCTCGGCAGACTAGTTGTGTGCAACACTGAGTGTCCCATAGCATGTTTTCCACTTTCTGGGGTCCTGGCGGAGGACAGCTTGCAGTACAGTCCCCTCTAACTGCCCTGACTTAGGTACCCAAGTGGTCAAATTCTACCCTGGGTAATCCCTTCCACCTCTGTGATGACATATTCTGCCTCTCCAGCAGCAAAACAACAGCCTCAGGTCAAAGTTCAATGTCATCTGGCTCAGGCTTTGTACCCTCGCCTTGCCATGGCACTTGGTGTTTTGGAGGAAGCTTTAAAATTGCCCTGAAAGCCACAAAAAGGCTGGGACAGGGCCTTGGGTGGGGTTTCAGATGTCTGGTGAGGCTTGGGAGGTGAACCTTTCTTCACCAGGGCAAATGGATGGCGGGACCCAGTCTCTCAAAGCCCTGCTCCCCTCTAACCCTGCTGCCTCAGACAAACATGACTAACAAGAGATGCATAGACATTCTATCACATAGGTGAGTTTGGGGGCATGTCTGGGAAAGCTGTCACTATAGCGTGCCTTGGAAACAAGGAAGGCTTTGAACAGCTGGCTTGGCAGTAAGATGTTACAGCAGGCCATTTATGCATGGTCCTAGAGACAGCAGGTACAGAGACTAAGGTGAACAAGGAGGTGCACATGTGGTCTTGTGGTCACTTCTGTTGACCTTCCATGAATAGGAGAGGGAGGTGGACGAGGAGGATGGGGAGGTGCTGTGTTGACCCAAAACCTTACCCAGTACATTAGCTACTTAGGATCCATCCTCAGCTCCAGTGAGGTGAGAAGGCTTTTGAGTCAGGAGTAAGAAGTGACCCTTGAGCACCATTCCATGTGACAATTATCTAGGCCTCACAACCATTTTTTAAGGAAGAATAGAATAGCAAGCTCAGGAACTCACTGAGAAGTGTTTGAGTAGTGTCGGAGCTGCCAGGAAATTCTGGATACCTGAAGATCCCAAGATGCTCATACCCCTTGCTTAACAATAGGTCCACAACAGGCCCAGAGGACCTGGCTGGACTAGGCTGCAACCATTCCAGGATCGAAGCTTGCCTTCCCCAAGTAGGGTTCCAGGGAATTCTGGGAGCTTGGCTCATAGCCACTTATTTGTTCAGAGTCTTGTCCTAACCCATTTCTATTAGGTACTGTGAATGTACATTTGAATGTGTACTGTTTGTACATAGACATGCTCATGTGTGTGTGTGTACACCAAAGTGTGGGAGAGCTTACTCTTCTGTGCTTTTGCATACAAATAAGTTTAGGCCATGCATAAGTGTGTATAAAGAGTATGGGGTACATCTGTGTTGTATCTGTAAGTCTGTAGAAGAGCAAGTTAACTTAAACAGTAGCTGAAGCAGCTCACATTTATAATTTCTAGTAATCCTCTAGTTTGCTTGCGGGGGTCTTCTGATCCATTGCTGAACCTGCGTATATGTCTGTGGCAGCTAGTGGCTCTGCTAGACAGATAGTTGACAGTGCCATTACTCACATATCTGGTGCTGGCATTGACATGAGTCAAAGAATAACAACCACAAGGTCTCGCTCACTGGAAAACTGGCCAAGGGTCATTGTATGGTGGCTTTAGGGTTAGAAGCACAGCCGAGTACTGACATTTCTCAGTCTCTTCCTGTGTTCTGTGGGTCACTGTCTTGTTGGCCAGATCTGATTCTGTGGTTCAGCCTCAAGTCAGCAGTGCAGAAGGAGAGAAGAGATTACCAGGTACAGATACAGGGAAGAACAGGGAAGAACTTATTGCTCCTATTTGGGATGTGCAAGTACCTGCAGAGCCACGCCCTTGTGTGCAGTCACACTAAAGAACAGCTGCTGGAAGCTTCGAGTGAGCATGGTAGGCAGGCTCTCTCTCTCTCTCTCTCTCTCTCTCTCTCTCTCTCTCTCTGTGTGTGTGTGTGTATGTGTGTGTGTGTGCATGTGTGCACATCACAGGTGGATGTCCCCAAGTACACCTTCATGTCTGTGGATGTGTAGTAAAATGTGTGCATGATTGTTCAGTGGGCTAGTGTGCATGCGCACAGACTAGAGTGCCTCAGAATGCGCGAGCGTGTGTGCGCACACAGACGCATTCCAGTGTGGATATGGATTGTGTGAGGTATACATGGGTACCGGGCTGAGCAGACAGAGACTCTGTGTGCCCTCATACATACCCACACATGCACATCTTGCATCAACAAGTGTCTTCGTCTTTGTTTGGTGCTCTATCAGAATACAGAGGCTGGCCACTTATAATGAATAGAGAATGTATTAAGCTCATGTTTCTGAGGGCTGGGAAGTCCTTCAGTAGCCACAAGTGGTGAGGACCTTCTTACTGTATCACAACCTGGGGAGAAGGTGAGTAAAATTGGAGGGGATCAGAAGGGAGAAGAGGAAGAGGAGAATAAACATCTCTATAACAAACCCACTCTGACAACCGAGGTCCACTTTACAGAGAACCACATTAAACTTTTCCACTCTTCACTAGAAAAGCCATTGTCTCTGGCTCCCCCAGGTCTTGCTACTGCTCAGGTTCTGGCTCATGTGATCTGTCTCCTGGCCCCACCACAGCCTGTGATGCCTGCCTAGGGGTGGTAAACTCAACAGTGTCCTCATTGAACTTGACATCAGATATCTAGCATAAAGTGGTTTTTGCACTTACATATTCTAGAACTGGGTCCATCTCACAGATGGCAATGTTGCCAACCATCAGCTAAGTGGCTCTCAGGATACCAATGTCCTCTCTGTTGCTCCCATGTACCATGTCAAGGATTTAGCAACAAAATGCAAAGCTACCACATAGACACAGAACAGTCAACCTGCGGAGGTGAGAAGGCAGCAGCCTCTTGCTGCAGGAATGACCAAATGACACCTTTTTATTTGTTTTCAATAAAACATGCTGTGGAACCAGGAAAAGGAGATATTGCAAAGAGATGAAGGTCTATGACTTTGATTTATGGGGACACATTCTGAGTAGAATTTTCTGCCATGCACCAGGCCTGCCAGAAACCAGGAGATATACTCAATGACTTTCAAGGCAACAGTAGATTCAGCTGAGCTATGGCTGCCTGGTGCTTTTGTGGAGATATTGCACTGGACTTCACCAAATAGCTTCCCCTAATGCAACATACCCCAGAATTGTGCCCTGCACCAATGTGTTCTGCAATCAAGTCTTAGATTACATCACAGGGTATATGCCCACTGATATACATGATCCTTCTCATTTAATCTTCTCTGGTCCCCAAGATGTGGTTATTACCATGATGCCTTTTAACAGATACTAAAGCTGGACTCAGAGAGGCTAAGAGTCAAGCCTAATATCACACTGATGGTGAACTGAAAGTCCAGGCCCTCTGAACTCAAAGCGCCAGTTTGGAGCCAGCTGCCAACACCAGGGACCAAGTTCATGACAGTAACCTGGTGACACAATCACCATATCACAGTTCCACATCTTAGCACTGTTACTATAAGGGGCACCCTCATGAGGGGACATGCACAGCAACCCAGGCTGTCTCCACACTTCCTAGATCAACTCCCAGTACATCCAAACTGCTGGTACAAAGCTGGAGTCTGTGCCTCAGATACAAGAAGAAATTTGTGCTCTCCTCTCCTACCTGTCCTCCACTACTGCTTACTGAATGCTTTCATTTCCAAATCTGCCTTCTTTTCACCTGTTTGTATCAGTCAGAATATGTCTGAGTATGCTACAGTAACGAACAGCCCCAACCCAGTCTCAATGGCTGGTACTAATAAAAGACTGGCCTAAGGAGGATGTGGCTTGTCAAGAAGATTCAATGGAAGACCAGAGTCCCACTTCAGCCAGAAGTAAAAGGAGAAAACATTCCAGCCAGGGAGATGCTAGTGCCCTGTCAAAGACACAGGTGGCTTGTCTGTCCCTGATGATTAGTGATTCTCACTGCTATTTCAGAACAGCCCCAGTAGATTTAGTGAGTTTGTACAGACACTGTAGACCAGGGCTTTTCATCTTGGGCAGTCCATTCTGATGGCTTGTACCCCTGGGCTTGGGTGTTTCTTCTTGTTCCACCAGGTCCCTCATCCCACCAGCTCCTGCTGCCTGGATCATTTCCTTTGTGGGCTTTTTCAAAAGCTCTGGGAAGCACACAAGTGGAAAGCTGGAGGCTTCAGGATGGCAGTGCCCAACGAGAATGACCCCCAGCCAATGACTGATAGGCTTAATCTATCTCCCCCCCCCCCCCAGCTCTCTGTGAGTATCACAGTTTCTGTGAGTCCCAGAGGATCAAGCTCCCATCACCTGCAAGTGATATGCCCTACATCTGCTGACTTACTTGGTCTCACGCTTACTCCTGCACATCCAGAGGAAACTACCTGTGCTCACACCCATTTCTGGTTCACTGCTAATGAAAGGGACAAGCCTCATTGAAGCCCATCCATGATG
The DNA here is from genome assembly GCA_019843965.1 of Rhynchomys soricoides. NCBI lineage: Eukaryota > Metazoa > Chordata > Mammalia > Rodentia > Muridae > Rhynchomys > Rhynchomys soricoides. The sequence goes on along the minus strand of JADRCH010000063.1, from coordinate 2,960,349 downwards.
CCCCCTTGTGGACCATTATGCTTCACTCCAGAGTGTGTCCCACAACGAGAGGGACTCCAGAGCTGCTGGGGGTGTGGCCCAGGATGGCCAGTGAAGGTCTGATCTTAAAGGTCCTTACAGCCTTGACCCCCCTTCAGGCTCATGGATGAGGGATTAGAGAACCACAGAGAGATTGTCCTCACTGACTTAAATTGCGTTAGAGAAAGTTGGGGGTTGGATCCAAATCTGCAGAGGAACTTGTTGAGTCTCTCGGGCATCCTCCGTGTTCAAGATGAGGGTGACAGAGAAAAGGAAGTCCCTTGCCCAGCCTTGGCACCAACACTGGCCTTTCCACTACCTTTCTTCCTCCCACAGGCCAGCCTGTTCATGGTCTGTCCCCTGTGTTACCACGATAGGCTCCTCACAGTCTATGTGGCTGTGTCAGGACTGTTGCCTGCCTTAGGACAGATCTATGGTCCCCAGCAACACCCTCCAAACCCCCTTTATCCTTCTTTACCCTGATAGTTCCTACTCATTCTCCACCCCTCAGCCCATGCCACTTTCTCCAGGAAGCCTGCCTGGCTTATTTCTCATAATCCCACAGCACGCTTCCAGTTCTCATGGTCGTTTCTTGTCACCCACGTAAACCGTGTCTGCCAGCTGAGAGACTGCATACCTGCAGACTGTGCCTGTTCCACCTCTCCCAGCACCCAGCACCGTGCCTGGCACACATAGGCACTCATGGGCTGCAGGGCAAGTACGTAGAGGCCAGGCACCCTGCAGAGAAAGGGGCAAACAAGATCTCCTATGATCGAGCCAATGAAGTCACTGGAGAGAGCAAACCCGAGGAACTATAAATAGCCTGGAAGTCATGCATATTACATTAGGGGTGTTGGTGACAGCTTAAGTATATTTCCATAAGACTCCATTATATTTACGTATTAGTTAATGGATACTTAAAATATTATGTTACCGTAATTCTCATGTTTTATTAGCAAACTATCACATCAAATGGAGTTGCTAAGTGTGATGGAAAATTGGCTCTGCAGCTAGATTTCTGTATTTTCACACCGAATTTTTGATTTCTAATTCCCCAATCCCTCACCTCTGGAGAGGAGGTGATTTTCCTCAGAACACACTTGACCTGGAAGTGTGGGAGTGCTCAGGACCCAAGCCCCTCCATATCCAAGAAACTCACCAGAGGGTGTGCTGACCTGCAAGACAGGGGTCAGATTGTCTTCCTTCTCTGTGTCTTGGTTACCCCTCTGTCATGTGAAGGAATTGCGGAGCTGTACTTGATGATTCCAATCTCTGTATTGGTCAACGTTCTCAAGAGAACAAGATCCAATATGGTGTGTGTATGCCTGGAGGGAGAAGGAAGAAAGCAAAGGTGGAGGGGGCATGGTGACATGTGCCTGTAATCCCAGCACTTGGGAGGCTGGGATCAGAAGATTAAGATGTTGAAGCCTGCAATGATCTATCTACATAGGGAAACCTTGGAGAGAGGCAGGGTGATGCATGGGGGGGGCGTCATGGGATGCATGAGAGCCCATCGCCTGCAGGTCTGGAGAGCTTGATGCCCACAGCACATGGGCATAGGGGGGCACTGTTCCTTAAGGCACTTTAGTCTCTTCTCTTAAAGCCTTCACCTGATTAGAGGAGGCCCATCCATGTCACAAAGATTTTTCTGTTCCATTCAAAGTCTACCTTGTAAGCTCCTGAACATCAGCCCCCATAATACCTTGCAAAAGCTGGGGAGGTAGGGGGATCCCTTCCCCTTTTGCTTGTGGGTGCAAAGACATTCCATGTGGGGGAATTGTGCAAACAAGAGCTTTGTAGTGGGAAGCAACTGGTTTGGAGGCATGGATGAGTGAGGAAGGGACTTCAAGGGTGAGAGGAGGTTTGTATGAACCTCTCCTATTCATATCAGTGGCCAGCCTAGAGCCTCAAGTGTCCTCTCCCCCATTGTGCGCATGGAGACAGCTGCTGGCGAAGGGAAAACATAGGATCTCCCTACCATTCAGGTATCCCCAGATCTCTGGTTCTCAACTGTGTCCACAAAGGCTGGACAGTCCCATGCTAGAAGAAACATGGACTTGAGAGGGCTTCATGTTCACACAGCATGCTACTCCAGCTTCTTCACCCACATAGTCTCTGAAGGAGCAAAGAGCAGGCTGTTTTTCTGGCTGAGTACTAGTGTTCAGTAAATGTTACATGCAAAGAAATGGCTGAACAAAACCATGGCAAGGACTTGAGGGGGAGATCAAGACCCTCGCCTGCTGGGTGACCTTGGACAGCTCCAGAGCTTTCTCACTCCTGGTCCCCTCATTTGAAAAATGGGGACTCAGACAGTGCTCACCTGGGAATGACCCATCTTATAATGTAGGCTAGATGCCAGCATCTGACGGATGTGCTTTAGTCTCTTCCCTGTCCTCACAGAGCTGACATTCAAGGGGCAGGTCTCTGGTGTATAAGATCACAAACAACAGAGTGAAACAAAAGCATATGTAAAAATGGATGACTCACATTATGATGAAGCAGTCAGACAGGCTTCAGCTGAGGGATGCCTGAGGTGGGTTTAACTTACAGGGGGTGCTTGAAAGATGACATTGAGCAATGCCTGCAAATGAGGCAAAGAGGAGACAGCACAAAGTAGACCAGGGTAGCCCCAGGTCTAGCCCATAGTCTCCGCTCCCGTTGCCCAGGTTTCATGCTTATTGGCAGAGATAGGTGTAGCAAAAGAGATCCAAGAAGGTCCAGACCTTTAACAGCTCACTCATTCAGAAAAGTTTGCCAATCCCTAGCACTGAGCCTCCTTGGATTTTCTGGGCGCCTGGAGGGCTCCATAAACCAGGTACTCTTATGATTTTTACTAGGTGACAGGTGATACCGTGGCTGAGCTGGTAAGGAGCAGGAACCAGAGTCTGCTCTCCCCTGCACCAGGCCCAGTTCCATTTGTTGATGTGTTGCATGGTGGCAGAACGGTGGGAAGAAGGGCCTTCAGGCCCAGAAAGCAGTGTGCCCCACTCATGAGTAGGGGATGACAGATGGTGTTTGGAGAATGCTAAGTGGTACAAGGAAACAGGCTCCCATTTCCACCTCCAAAAATACTTCTGCACTGCATGTGGCCAGTGGTGGGCTGGCGGGACCCCCAGCTGTCAGCAGGCTGCTTGGCCAGCAGCTGGGCCACAGTGCTGTGAGACGCATTAGCCGCCTGATTGAGTTATGACAGCTCCTCTCGCCCAACGGGAAGCCAGAGAGGCGGGCCTAGCGGGGGCCGCACACAAATGATGATAGAGTGCTCACTTTAAGGAACCATCTTGGCAATATTTCATGCTGGCTGCGGGGAGGGGCGGCAGGCTGCCCTGTGGCACGGCTAACTACTCCATCAACTGAGTTGATTCACGATGCAGCTACTCCCCGTCATAATATTTCAAACAAATGGGGCCGTGGATAGAAATAATATCTGCATCAATATTAACCCTGAAAGAACTAATGGACAGAAGCCATAATTTTCTGGACAACCTAATAATGCATTTTGACCATCTTTGGTGTGGGACAATTTTTCTTTCTTGTTTTTTCTCCTCTGCTTGTCTGTCTGTCTTCCCACTTCTGGATCACGGATAATCTGCCTTGCTCACTCCAGTTTATGGTTTGGGGACATCAGGAGCCCCTGCTCACACCTTCTGATAACCCCAGAAGTCCACAGAAGAGAAGAAAGGGAAGCAAAGGGTTTGTGTGCACTATTCTAAGCCTGGTAAGCAATCCTGCAGTGGTGGGTGTGGAAGACTACCTAGTCTGGCCTGGCAAAGAGGACAGAAAAGAGACACAGCTGAGCCTATGCCCATATCCATTCCTTCAACAAACAGATGGTCGCTGTATACCTACTATGTGCTCACCCTTTACAAAATGCTTAGAAAAGCAGAATGACCCATACGGATTTCTCGGTAGTAGAGAGGTGAGAGGCCCCAGCACGCATGTAATTAACAAGGCAGTGGGATAGCAAGATCAAGATCCCCCACCATCCCCACACTGTTCTGTCTTAGAGCAGAAGCCTGGAGCTCTTGGACAAGTAACATGCGTAGACTGAGTTGGAGTCATCTTAAATGTCTTCTTGTCCACAGTGTCTGAGACCAGACTGTGTAGAGGCAGTGGAGCATACCCTCCAGAGGTTGCTCTTTTAGTGGTACTCAGTCCAGGGAGACTCCAAGCCGAGCTGACCCCTTCTTACACTTCTGCAAAAGAGAAGCTTTCTGTAGTGGAACACAGGGCTCACCCATGCGGAGCAGGTCACTACAGAACACCACTTTCCTGCACAGATCCTTAAACTGCAGTGAATGTGAGGACCAAGTGGTGGGATTAGGTGGGGGCTTGCTTGAAGTCATAGCCAGAGGCACAGAGTTTGTGCTTCTCACACACAACAGGGAAATCCCTGCTGTTGTCTCAGGGCACACGTTAGGGTCCAGTCATTCAGATCAACCTGATGAGGTTTATGTGTTGAGAAGGATGTAAGAACAATGGGGCCAGACATTTTCTTGCTCTCTACTGTGTGTGCCCAAGGGTCCAAGAAGCAGGTGAATGATAGTATGAATGATGACTGTCCTAACTGTCAGCAGGGTCCAGAGTCCCTTAATTTCCCAGGCCATTCACGGAGTTAGATCAACTCTGTCAAGTTTCCTGTCACGGATCCAGGGCCAAGACCCTGTCATGTGAGATCGGGGTGGGTAAGGGTTATGGGGAGACTGGGTATGCTCCTAAACTGAGGGAAAAGAAACCAGCAAGGCACTGAGGACACAGTGTCTTCATTCCTGCATTGTGGGTATGACCTTCACATTGTGATGTTTTGTGCAGCAGATCCAAGAAGGAAGCCATTGAGGGGACTTCCGCATCCTTTCTGACTGAGGGTCCATCAGCTGCCCTTCTGGGAGAAGCAGGGGGATCTGGTATCTCAAGCTGCTGTGTGCGATGCTAACAGCATTTAGTCTCACTTCCCATCTTTCCACACTGTGCCAACTATGATTGCCCAGCTCAGGTGCCACCTCACCATGCCCTGTTGCTCTCACTTCCTACCTGCCAATGCTCTGCCAGCCCCACTCATGGAATGCCTGGCACTTACAGCCACTTAGCTTGACTAAGGAGATAGAAAAAGATGGACTCTTGCTTCCCCCTTTCATCTCCGAGTGCTGCCTGGCTATGTTCATCATTAGGCTGGCCAGAGGATCCCAGGGAACATCCAAGGAAGCCTTGCATTGGTCTTCCTCTTTCTGTCCCTGGACTCCTACATGAACATCTGCCTGGGTAGCACTCCCTTAACAAACTTCTTTGACACAATTCTTTGCCATGGGCTTGGCTTTAAGGTTTGCCTTTACCTTCACTTGCTGAGAGAACCTCCAAAAGTCAGAAAGATTCCCAGCCTGGTAAAGGTTATTCCCATCCAACCAGTTACCCAATGCCCTCTGAGCAAGGCCTCACACGCTGGCCTTAGAGACACATCCACGGGCAATTAGCAGGTTACAGACACCAGCCTCAAGGGTTCCTGGTGTTTGGGGGATGTAGATTCCAAGCCAAAGGCAGTTTGCAAGAGCCAAGGACTGAGGGCCAGCATCAGGAGAAGCAGAGCGTGCAACTTACCCACCCTGCCCAGGCTAGGTGACACTTGAGCTGAGATCTGTCACTAGACCAGGACAAAATCCAAACTAGCTCTTCAGTTTTCAAAGTCTACTGGGGGTGGGGTCAGGAATTGGATACAAGTAATAGATATAACTTACAATTGAATCCATTGCAATCTGCTGATCTGCCCTCAAAGACATCCTCTCTGTGGTCAAACCAGAGCCTGGCCAGCTCAGATGGTCTACTTTTTCCTCTCTGGCTTTTGAGGAGTGGAGAGAGTGGTTTCTAAACCAAAGGAATAGATGTGAGCCCAAGACAGCCCTGTTAGCCTTAAGCTCCAGGCTGGTCCTTTCCCTCCGTTAAAGCTGTTTCCTCTTCTGCTCACACCAGGCTCTTTCCCTGCAGGTGCTTTCCTACCTGGGTACTTCCCTTAACTAGCCAGATATGGCACCACATTGGAGGAAGGCTTGGTCCTGGAGGAGTCAGGATTTCAGGGTACATGACTTTTAGGGACAGATCCTGTTTCTGATCACCTCCCTCAGGACAGCAACCCCCCCCCCCCCCCGGGAAGAAAACCAACTCAGCCTGACCAAATAATGTTGCAGAGGAGCTCCAGGCAGGTTTTAATGACGTCATAGGAATCCTACCTCAATTTCAAAGTGCAGTTGTTATTAGTTGGCTTGAGCTTCTAAACATAACCAGGAACATAATAAGACCCAAAGACAGTTTAGAGATGAAGGACTGGGGAAAGTTATATGCTGGGAGGGCCAACTTAGACACCATCTTCTGAGCTGGGGAGAGGGTTACATGCACAGCCCCTGACTAGCTCTTTGGGACTCAGAAAAAGTTAGTCTTCTCCTGGGACCACCAAGCTTTGATCTCTCCAGGACCTGATTTGGTGCGTGCAACTCCTTTGAGGGGTGTGGGATTTGGCTACTGGTTTCCACTGAGGCCCAACATTTCCTGGGCAGAAATTGGAACAAAATCTCTCTGTGGTTCTTCCTAGTCAGCCCCCAGACACCCTAGGTTTTAGAGCCAGCCAGGTCTCTCCTCCCCTCTCTGGAACCAGAGGATCTCAGCTGAGAAAAGACAAGACTGCCAGCAGTCAGTCAACCCAACAGACTCATTGGCCAAGCAAGGACAATGAGGTTTTCCTACTGGCTTGACAACCCAGAGACCTGTGCTTCAGCTCTGTTCCTACCTTGTTGTGTGACTTTGGGTCTCTCCCTCTCCCTCTCCCTCTCCCTCTCCCTCTCCGTCCCCCTTTCTCCCTTTCCCTCTCCGCCTCCCCTCCTCTCTCTGTGTCTCTTGCCCTTTCCTCCTCCCCCTCCCCCTCTCTCTCTCCCCTCTCCCTTCCTGTCCCTTCCCTTTCCTCTCTCTCTCTTTCTCTGAGTGTCAATATCTCCATCTACAGAGCATACATGTTTGAGACATCTGCCACATCCAAGATAAGAAGTGCAGTTCTAGAAGCCATGGAGGAAAGTAACAACCAGCTCTGGGGAAAGGCCCTTTGTAGCCCCACAGCCTGCAGCATCCTTCTGAGCAAAGACAAGTACTTGGAATTCTAAGATCACTAAAGTTCTTTATTGCTGAAGGGGAAAGGGCCGAATATTGCTTAGCAAATTACCATGTGCTGGGGGCACCATTATGCCTTGACACAACCATTGGTCAGCAAATTGGTCACATTATTGGTTAGTAAATTTGAAGCTGCAGAATTATTTATTGGCAAATTAGAGATGGCAGAATTATTGGTTGGCCAGGCCAGAATTGCAGTGATTGGTTAGCAAATTAGAGATGCCTGTTTTGGTCTGTGAATAAATCATGGCTGGTCAGGATATCGGAGGCCAAATTAGAGGTGGCCGGGTTATTTATGGCCAAGCCAGAACAGCAGAAAGCGCCTTTGCCAGGCAGAGTGGGCTCAGCAACCCATGTGTGGGGCCACTCTGCAAATGCCTTCAGACTGGTACTTAGAAAGGGAACACTTGTTATCAGTAAGCTCATAATGAAATGGCACAAGCTAGACTTGTTCTGCATCTTCTGCTCTTAGCTTCACCCATGTTGCTGGCACCCATGTCATGACATTGGGGCTGCTGGTGGGACAGACATGCCAAGCCTCAGCCCAGGAAAAGATGTCAGCAGAGGTACTGGTTAGAGAAGCTGAGTCTGCCTCAGGAACATGCTCTCTGCAGATAAGACATATGACTGTCCTCTGGCCTAGTATATGGGGCCTGAGAAGTCCTGGATCTCAGCAGCCCAAGATCAAGCTGAAGCCTCTCTTTAAGGTCCTTGCTAGACCACAGCTCATCAGGAGAATTGCCTCTTTTTTGACACTCTCCAGTGATCTGTGTCCTGCTTGAGCCCTTCCTGTATGGAGTGCTCATTATTACTCAGATACATTTGCCCTGACCTTGGCTTGCTTTGGACTCTTGAGGAATCTGTCATAGCTCTTCTGCTAGAGAAAATGTCTCTGAGGTCAGAACTCCTGTTCTTGCTTCACTAATGCAGCCTGGCATAAAAGTCACTTTATGTAGGTACATAGGATGGGTTGAGTATTGATGAGGGATGATTGGCCATTTATGTATGTATGGATGATGTATGGGCAGATGGGATGACAGATGGAGGGTGGATGGATGAAGGGTAGATGCTCGGATGACAGATGGGTGGATGAATAGATGATAGAGGGATGGATGGGTGATGTATAGATGATAGATGATCAGCAATTTGTGTATGTGTGGATGATGGCTAGACAGACTGATGAGGGATGAAAGATGAGTGGAGGATGGATGGATCACGGATGATGAATGGATGACTAGATTAAATATGGTAGATGGTGGCTGGGTAGATGGAGAATGGACCATGGGTAGATGATGGATGATGGGTAAAAAAGGATGAATTAAAGACAGATGAGGGATAGGTGGACAATGGATTGATAATGAATGAGTGGATGGTGGATGGAGTGTGAAGGGATGGGTGATAGATGCATGGTGAATGGAAGGTAGATGGTGGATGGTAGATGAGCAGTGAAAATGGAGGGCGGATGGATGGTAGACAGACAGAGAGATGGACAAAGCACGGATAAGTGTGTGAATGAAAGATGGATGAATGGCAAATGGAAGATGGGGTGGAATAGGATCGATGGTGATGATGGTAGAGGAATAGATGGATGACAGATAGATAGAAAGATGCCGAGCAAATGAATCAGCAAGTTATGAGGAAATGGACAGATCAGTGGTTTTGGAGTTTCTGGGTAAAAAGACAGATGGATGTTACTGATGTTGTTGGTAGGAACCCAACAACTCCAAAGTGGAGAATTAGGACTTTCAGATGAAAAGAGTTTGTCATCATGTACTCTACCTCCTCTCTCTTCCTTGGGATAAGCTTAATAACTAGAACATCAGATTTAAAGAAAGGCCACGGTCTTCTGGGTACCCAAGGGCAGTGAACTTCACTCATCCTCAGCCTGTGGTGGAGAGAAAGCTACAGCATGAAGAAGCACAGAGCTGAAGGGTAAACATGGAGTCATGGTGAGCACAGGTCTCCATGCCACCATGGAGTTCTCGACAGGACAGCATACCTCCACACTCTGTGAGGATGGCCTAAGTGCTAACCTTCCCATGTGACTACCCTCTCTGCACACCACTCATCCACACCTCGTCATGGGGGGACACTGGTGAGAAGTCTTCATTTTGGAGACAGAAAACTCAAACTTAGCAGAAGAAATATGCTCAAGGCAAACTGATTTAAGGTAGACTCCAGGGTCCAGGCCACCTTCTCAAACCCAACAACAACAGCCAATGGACCTGCCTCTCTTTGCATTTCCCAGATCTGGCCCCAGCTATCGCCTTCCTACGTGGCTCCACTATGTAATCAGCTCCAGCCCCATCATGCCTGACCCACTACAGCCAACATGCCTTCCCAACAGGATGGACTCTATCTCCTGAACTACGAGGAAGAATAGACTCCTCCCTTAGCTGCTGCAGTCCTGTATATATGGTCACAGTGGCATGATAAGTAATTAAAGCATTCCTCTGCCTTTCACATCCTCCTGTTAGATGAGACAGAACCCTGCCCTGTATCATGAGATAGCATGCTCCATGTCTACAGCATGCCCCCTTGTCTACAGCATGAAAGAAGCTCTCAGAAAGCAGGAGGCATGTCTCTCTTAATAGCAACTGTCCCTTTATTGTTGAACATCTTGGTTCTTTCAGCTTTTCCCCATCACAAAGGATTCTGTGTGAACATCTGTAAAAATAAAGCGTTGCTCACACTTCACTTTTGTTTTCTTTTAAAGACTTGATTCTTGTTCCCAGTTGGAGTTGCCAGCAATGTCACAGGTCTGATTTTTGGTAACTCTATAAATGCAATCTAGTCAGTCTTCAGGAGCTGCCTTGCTGGGTGATGTTTATAACAGTTACACAAGCCATCATGTATGGAGTGCCTACTGTATACTGGTGCTGTGCTAAGCTCCTAATGTGTGCTGAGCAACCACAGATTCATCACCCAGAATAACAGTGAGAGCAGTTCAGAGACTTCTCAGGGTCACACAGCCTCTGTCACTGAGAGGCAGTTCTGCCCCCCCCCTTCACATACTTGCTGCCTCCAAGCTGATGAGTCTGACCTTCTTTCCTTGGCATTTATGATTGTGGAAGTGGTCTATACACGATTCCTTTAGTGGAGAAGAGGCCCCTCCAGTGAAGGTTCAGCAAGAATGAGGAGAAAGGAACCCTCACCTTATATGCCCTGTGCTGGCTAATTTTATGTCAACTCGACACAAGCTAGAGTCATGAAAGGAGGGAACCTCAATTGAGAAAACACCTCCATAAGATCTGGCTGTATAGTATTTTCTTAGTGATTGATGGATGAGGGCCCAGCCCATTGTGGGTAATGTCATCTCTGGGCTGGTGGTCCTAGCATCCATAAGAAACCAGGCTGAACAAGCCATGATGAGCAAACCAGTAAGCAACACTCCTCTATTGCCTCTGTATCAGCTTCTTCTGCCTCCAGGTTCTGCCCTGCTTGAGTTCCTGTCCTGACTTCCTTCAGTGATGAACAGTGATATGGAAGTGTAAGCCAAATAAACTTGTTTCCTCCCCTAACTTGCTTTGGTCATGATGTTTCATCACAGTAGTAGTAACCCCAACTAGGACATTCCCTTGCTGGGACCACTTTGGCATCTTACTGTTAGAAACACTGGAACAAAGAATCCTAAAGTTAGAACCAGGAAGGGTGCTGCAGAGAACAGAGAACAAGCCTTCTCATGAATAACAGCTTTCGGACATTTCACTAGATTGGAAGGAAGTGCTTCCCAAGCTACATTCCCAGCTCCTCTGAGGTTGGTCATGCCGGGTTAAGTAGCCCTGTCTCTGGGTAGCCTAGGGGCATGAGGTGAGCAAGGAAACTCCCCGGGCCTGGTTTGTCCTGCTCCCCTTGTTATATTGGCCATCCTCTACTGAGAGGTTCTTGGGGCCCCCAGTCAATGTACTTTGCATGTGGGAACCCATGTTTACAGTGTCCAGCTTCCAGAATTCTCAAAAGGGGAGCAGGGGAGGCTTAGTCTGCTGCCTGGAAGACACAGCTGGAAACATTGCCATGGTTATCCCCTTCTCCTTCCAACCTCCATGCATCTCAGCACTTAGCATGGGATACTCAGGGTCTCAGGACCTTAATGAAAGGCCTTGCTCTCTTCTTTCCCTGACCCTGAGGACAAGAACTACATAGATCTGAGCAAAAGCCAACTACGGGTTACAGTCAGGCTGGGGTGAGATGCTCAGGCCATGGGCCTGTACCCTTCTGAGCCTGGACAAAGAAGAAAGGAAGGACAGAATGTTCCCAGGGACAGCCAGGGTCAGGTCATTCCTAGCTCAGTACAATTCTGTCACCTTTTTTATAGGCCAAAGTGCTACAAACCATCACAGATGTGACTGCAGGGATGCATACTGGACCTAGATCCACACTCATCCATCCTGAGACCAGGTGAGTTTTGTTTGATTTATGAGGAATTATTAAAAGTACAGAATTGTATTTAGCCAAACAAAACATTAAAAATGCAATTTTAAAACTGCATTTGACTGCTCTTGACAGTATCAGATCTGGCCACCCTGAACACACACCATCATGACAACAGTCTGAGTACTAAGTTCTCTCTCTCTCCCCTCTGCTTTCTCCTCCCTGGCCCATACCTTCTTCTCTCTTGAACTTTTCCAGTTTCTCCCACTCATGAACTTTACTATCTAACCTGGCTATTCTAGGGCAGCCGAGAGCTGGCTGTGCCTCCAATCTCAGGTGACCAACAGGAAGTGGTTTCAGAGCAGGGAAGAGGTGGGTGCACACAGCTGTTGCAAAGTGCTCACCAAGGGTCTATGGACTATGAATTCTTTCAAAGACATCAAGGCAGGATCTTTCGCAGGAAATTGTATCTAAGCCAAGATCTCAGCAGCAGTCAGAAGCTACTGGCAGAAAATGGGGGTGGGGTGGGGTGTGGGATCCCCAGGAGAGGACAGATTCCTTCAAGATAATGAAACCTTAAAGATAGAGGTGGGGTGGGAAGAGAAGAGGACAGTCCCTTAGCCATTCATGGAGGGACTGTGAAGGGATCCTACTGACCATGAAGCCCAAGCTATCCTGATTTTGTTGGAAAAGCCTGGTTCGAGCTACAGTGAGATGGCTCATCTTTATCGGCAACTCGACAGAACTGAGCACCATGAAAACAAATCTCTGAACAGGTCTCTGAAAGATTTTCTAGATTAAGCCAATGAAGGTAAGATGACCCATCCTAAATATGATGTCCCAGACTGAAGAAAAGGGAGAAAGGAAGTTGTTCCATTTGCTGACAATAAGCATGGACCCCAGACTACAGAGCTGGAGCCTCAGAAGCGCTTGGATTCTCCCAGCTGCCACTGTGCTATCACCCGAAGCAGAAAGCTACCCTGGAAGTCTAATGACTTTGGTCCCAGTGGCTTTGTCCAGAGACTGTCAGGCGTGTGTGTGCTCCAGAAGTAAGTTGCAGGAATACTGAAGCACCTCTGAGCTCTCTTGGTGCTACAAGGGCTCACTGCTCAGACGCTTTATGGGCTATTCTTTAGTGGCCCTCGCCACTGCCCAAGCTCCGGTCTCTGGCCATGTACTGCTTTAAGGGTTATTTCTGACCCTCGCTGAAGTGCTTCCTCCAGGCTGCGACTCCAACAGGTGATTCAGAACCGCTGTCTTTCCCCTCAGGCCCACCTCCACCCTGCTCTCTCTGTTTCTTTTCTTCTTTTCTTTTTTTTTTTCTCTCTCTCTCTTTTAAACTTTGCTTTCTGGGTGGGTTTCTCTGCTTGCTTTCTCACAGACTAATTATTATTACATGAAAAAATAGCTTCTTGCACCTAAGAAAGACATTCTCTTACTCCAGTAACTGGGAGTTTTCAATGGCAGTCATGGAGCAATTATACACTGCGATTTACACTACATCCTCCTGTCTGTTCTTTGACAAAATGAGTCCCTATTATTAGTCAGGCAATAATCAAATGCCTAAAATAGGCTTATAAAGGATCTTGGAGCCACAGGCACGGGCTGTTACCGGAGCTAAGATCCAGTTCAGGGGCAGGTCTCCAGCAAAACAGGCAACAACGTGCAAATGCACTCTTTAGAACCAAAAGTTGCAAGATACAGAGAGAACAGAGGCACAGGGCTGCAATTAGGCACCCTTACACCCATCAGGTTCTTAACTCAGGGTGTTCTCTGGACATGTAAAAGACAGTTTACTGGGCATTGGTTGGACTTTATTGCCTAGGAAATCACTTGAAGAGGTCAGAAATTCTGACTAATTCTTAGATTTCTTTCCTCTCCTTGGCCTATTTACCCCCAACTTGAGTTCATGTATGTATTTGTGCATGTGCATGTGATATTTTTCACAATTTTCTCATCTCCATATACACCCTATGCTATCGTGTTCTCTTTAAGAAAAGTGTTCAAAATAAACAAAATTGTACATTTCTGTCCGGGGGTAGGCAACTTACACTATTAGTAAGGAAAAACATGGGTCTCCTTCATTTCAACTGAAACCAGGATCCTCTCTGCTCTAGGTTCTTGCCGACTTCCCCTTCTTCTGGGTTCTGGGTACTCTTGGAATGCCTGGATGAATCTGAGCATGCTCCAGGGTTATGTGGTGTGAGAGGCAGAGCTGCAGCTGAGGAGCAGTGAGAAACGATAGAAGTCTTCGCGGACAGGGATTTCTGCCCATGGGTCTCCTTCATGGTTAAACCTGAAGAAGCCTTAGTTTCTGTAAGCTACCCTGCTCTCCTCCTCATTCCTCTTCCTAGTACTTCATACACAGTGAGTGTAGTTTTCTCTTCCCCTTCATTTGGAAGCTAGGAGAAAAAAACGTGTGTGTGTGTGTGTGTGTGTGTGTGCGCGCGCGCACGCGTGCACGTAACTTTCTCGTGGTCTAGAATGCTCTAAGGAGACATCCAAGCAACTTGGAGCCATCTTGTGGAGATTATCTCCCCAGCAGAGCTCTGGGGTTCCTCCTGGGTTACAACATGGAGGCGCTGTTCCTAAGGACACACAAGCAGGTCAGTTCGCACTTGTGATCTAGCCTGTGCAATGGAGCTGCTCTCTGCAGGCTCTCCCATTAGAAGAGCAACTCACACAGCTCTCATTCTCGTCACAGGAATAAACATCTTTCTAGCACATTCTGTGTTCTGGCTTCACAGCAGGAGCCCAGTTCCAATGCCACCTTTAAGGGAAGTATTTGTCAGTCCAAGGCACAATCCTTACTGTTCACTTAGAAGGCAGAGGATGGTGTCTCTATGCTCCTAGCCTGGGCAACATGGTGAGCAAGGGAATGGGCACACTGAGCTCCAGCCTTGCTCTGGACTTCCCATTCATGTACACCCATGTCATGGAGCCCTACTGTCACTAAGCCAGCTCAGAAGCTGTCTGCCTCCAACTTGGTTCAACACAGAACAATATGTCCCGGCATGCCCTCTTCCCAGTGCGCCAGAGTTTGTGGACAGCGCTGCTCTTCTTCCCAATGGCTGACCTAGGTCAGCCTGACCTGGAAAGCATCCCCAGGGTCCCAAGCTTTGAGAGCTGACTGGTTACAGGCTGTGTCCTCTGTCATGAGAAGCCCCTAGCTCCCTTCTCTCCCAACCCTAACCAGAGCTGAGGTGCAGGAAGTGAGTCTCAGTCTCTACCGGCTGTGAGAGCCTATCGTCATCCAAGAGTCTCCAAAGCATGTGGTCAACAGCTGCTGACATGCAGCTTCGAAGAAAGCATTAGGTGAGGAACCCAAAGACCTAGTTCCATTGAATTCTCTTTTGTGGATCTGAACAAATAAATTTACCTTCTTTGTAGATCATTTGTTAAGTCTTTACACACACACACACACACACACACACACACAAACACACACAGACATTTTTTGTGTGTGCCAGATTTTTGCAGGGGAGACATAATACACACATATGTTCACCCCAGAAAGGGAACCTACAGTAGACCAAGTAATAATTGCACTGAAGTCCAACTGAGTGAACCAATGAGCTTTCATTGGGATTTCTAACAGGAGTGTGGGTGAGGGGTTATTACAACATCAGAAATGATGCAAAGACAGCTGTGTCACCAACACCCACCCCAAAATGGGTGAAGACTCAGGAAGCTGTAACCCTGGGGCTCTCTGCACATCCCACAGGCAGCCCCACAGTCTGAGAAGCTCTTCTGAGTCTCAGCTGGCTGGATTCTCCGCTCCCAACTCAGTCCTTTTATAAAGCTGGTGAGGGAGTTTCTCTACATTCCCTGTCATGTGAACTTTTCTTCTCTTCTGGAGGTAACATTTGAATTCAGAGGACACAGTCACACAGCAGCCTCTGTTTCTTTTATTCAACAGAGGAAACGTCTTTTACATTTTATTTTTATAAACAGAAATAGATGGGTATTGTAGATATTCATCATAGACACATTCCAGGGGGTTAGCATCCTTTCTGGAAATGATCAGGAAGGGAAGACTTTAGACTTCAGCCAATACCATCATTGATGGAGCCTCTTAGCTTGGCCTTTGCACCTTCAAACCAGCATGAGTCATATGTAAATTGATTAACATGAATATTCAAATAAAACTTTATTGGCACAAACAGGTAACAGGCCACATTTGACCTGCCATCCATAGTTAGCCAACTATTAAGAACTGAATGTAGTTGTCAACATGGTGGGATTTAGAGAGGGTTGGGAAGAGAGAGCAGTGGGTAAAGTACTAAATAAGCAAGCTAGAAGACTGATCCTCAGAATCCCCATAAAAAGCCAGGAGTGGTGGTACACACTTATAATCGCAGGCCTGGGAGGCAGAGTCAGGCGGATTCTTGGGGATCCTTGCCTAGTTAGCCTAGTCCTAATTGGCAAGTCTCAGGACCCAGTGAAAGACCCTGTCCAAAACCAAGGTAGATGGCTCTGAGGAACACCACCTGAGGTTGAGGTTGACCTCTGGGCTCCCCACACATGGGCAGAAGCTAAGGTAAGTCTTTTAGTCTCAGAAATATTCTCTATAACCGAAATTCTATAATCAAGAATTTCGGTTATAGAGAATATTTCTATATTTATCATCATATCATATATTATATGATATTATGTTATATAATCTATTATATATTACATATATTCTCTATATAGAGAATATTTCTATAGTGACTAGAATTGTCCAGGTCCCTCCAAGAGAGCACAGATCATCTATATCCTTTAGCTTCTTGCTGATGGTACAAACACCCACCCCACTCCAACTTGGGGGTCCACAGACGGGGCTTCTGATGTGTTCACCTCTTGCCTCCAACATGCTTTCCACTGACTCTGCAGACCTATTGTATGCATGTTGTCACTCCTGGAACTATGGAGAGGTTACATCAGTGTCTGGGGCATGATTTGGCTTAGAAGTAAGGTGAGAAAAAGAGGCATCAGGGTCCCTGTTGGGTCTTCTCTGGAGTTGGGATTCAAAGAACCATCACCCCAAACCAGCCTTGGGCAGTACCAACATTAACAGCCTTCTGAACAAGTTCATTAGTCCCCCAAGACCCGAGTACCCAAGCTTCCATGCTGAGATTCCCCTCTTCTGGGTCCTCTCACTTGCACTGCTCAGTGTCCGGGCCTCTGTCTTGAATTCTGTATCCTTATCAGTCTGAGGTGGGGGAGCAATCATGGCAAAAAGAAATCACTAGAAGATCAAGCCCTCAATACCTCATGTGTCTTGTCCCCAGCCGCCCCCAGAGCTGGCTGCAAGCAGAGCAGATCTGGCTGTGGATGATAGCATTCCATGTCCTCTACCAGAGACATTGAGATAATAACTTTCCAAATATTGTCTTACGAGATGTTTATCACTGTAAAACAATATTTTGTCACCAAGCAGTGAGCAAGCAACGGTATCATCTTGCAGAGACACAAGGCTGGGGAGGGAGGTGAGGTCATTCTTCAGCTGGGAGGTCTGGAGGAGGCAGCTAATAATCTCTGACAGTGGGCTTCAAAAGTCAGAGGGACTAGGGTGCACCTTATCAGGCAGCAGTAATCAGAGGTGCACCTTATCAGGTGGCAGTAACCATGCTGGAGATGATAGTGTCAAATCAGAAGCAAAAAGGAATTTTCTCTTTTATCTTTGAGAGGGGCTTGCTGAGTAGCTCAGGCTGGCCTCGATCTCACTATATAGCCCTGGTGAGTTCCTCTTGTCTGACCTCCCATGTGCTGAGATTACAGACCTGCATTAGCAGGCCTGGCTTAGAGTTTGCTTTCAATATAGGGTAAGTAGAGAATGTGGTTGTAAGATGCCATTCCTCCTCTTGAAGATCTGAGGCAAGAAGACAAGCGAGGGGACGCTGGTATAGACCAAGGCCAGAATGAGCGAGCAAAGTGTCTTGCTTCGTCATAGGAGAACACTGATTAAGTAACAGTTCCTCAGCGAAAACCAGAGATAGCCACGCTCAGCCAGGTGCACACACTTGTTAGAGAGAGCAGCTTCCTTTGTCTTTCTATTTCCTCTCAGTAAAAGAGAGGGGTCTTAACTGCGGCAGGCTCCTGCTCTGGGGGAGCAGAATTATGAGACTGAGATAGAAAAAGAAAGAAAGAATGCCCTAGAGGATTGATGGGTCAGGTCCAGGCTACCTACCTCATGGTATGACCAAGAAGCTGCAGTCAGCCTGAGGCCGGTCACCTCCATCCCTTATGCCCTGCTGTGCAGTCAGTAGACATCAGCAATCTTCTGTGAGACCCTTTCAAGGTGAACCCCAGCAGGACAAATATAAGGCAAATATTAGGGGTAGGGGTGGTGCTCATGCATGCTGTTTTCTTTATTTACTTTGTTTAGGTTACAGGGAGGGGGTCACAGTAGCATGGGGCTGCTGTGACACATGAGCCAAGTCCCTCTTGCCCCTAGGTTCAGCAGCAGGTTGTGACAAAAGGACAAGGCATTGTTCTTCAGCTGGATCCATTCAAGCTCTACCCGACCATTTACTAGTAGCTATGAAATCTTGGGTGAGGTCCTCAACTTCCCTGTGGTCAGTTTTCTCATCTGTTAAATGGGGGTATACCTAAGACTGTAGTGAGGATTAGGTCTACACCCAGAACTTCCGACATGGAGTGAAGCCATCACGGTTATTAGGTTTTATTGTTATTGCAAGCATGCTGTGAGGGTTGTGTGGGGAAATTATATACAGTCCCCAGTATTTCAGGGTGTGATGGTTTGAATGGGTTGTCTTCCGTAGTCTTCTGCATTTGCATTGGGTTCACCGTTGGTGGGGCTGATTAGCTGTTTAGGTAGGTTTAGGGCTTGTGACTTTGCTGGAGGAAGGATGTCACTGGGGGCTTTGCTCCACTCCCAGTTCATGCCCTTTGGTTCCTGTTTATGAATCAAGACACACGCCCTCAGCTTGCTGTTCCAGCTGTTGCTCCAGCTTCTAGGCCTCTGACACCATCATGGACTCTGTCTGGGACCATAAGCCCAGATTAACTCCTTCTTCTGTAAGTTGACTTTGCCATAGCATTTCATCATATCTATTGAAAAGTGACTAATACGCTAGGCTCGTCATAGATGCCACATGTAGACAGACAAAGCCCACTGTGAGAACTGACATTTTAGTGTAGAAGATGAATTTTGAGCAATGCTTTAGAGATGTAATTTTGATAATGGCTATGAAATGACCATTACCATGAAAAGTGAGAAGAAGAAAGGAAATCTGGCTGTGGAGGACAGAAGTAAGGCTGGTCCTGAAGACAGCTGGGGACAACTGTCTTATGCAGGAGTACAGTGGCCAAGCAGGAATGCTTTATCCAGAACAGGTGTCCCCAGAAAGAGGAGGTGACAGGGCTATGCTCAGATGAGTAGCAAAGGGTCATGGGAGTCTTACAAACCGTGGAGACTTCTGGGTAATTCTGGTCTGTCTGTATCCTAAGCTGCTGAACAGAAGCCACAAGCTGGGTGGCTTGGAACAACAGAAAGCAACTGCCTCTGTCTCTGGGTCAGCTGTCCACCCCATGGTGCCACTTCTTGGTGGGGCTACCAAGCCTCAGCCTGTGGCTGGATTACTCTAGACTCTGCTTTTAAGGCTGCATAGTGCCCCTTGGTGGGGCTAAGTGTTCCGTGAGCAGCCACCACACTTGGTGAAGGCTCCACTCTACCTCAGTTTGACCTCATCTTAGCTACTTATATCTAAAATGACCCTTTTTCCAAATAAAGTCATATTGTGGGTAGCTGGGGGTGGGACTTCTACACATATTTTGGAAGGGACCAGTTTAAGCCATTAAAGTGAGTCTCAAAGAAAGCCAGGGAAGGGATTTGAACAGAGTCACATGACATTGTTTGATTTCTATTGTAAAAATATTCCACCTGCTGAGGTACAAGACTCCAGAAGCCTGAAGCAGAAGAGGAACTCTCCAGGGAGCTTTATAGGGGCAGGTCTACTGCAGGCAGGGCTCAGGCAGGGAACAAGATGCTTGCTACACCCTTGATGCAATAGGAAGGGAGATCTACTAATGGATTGAATGTCCCCTGTGAAGGGGACACATAGTTGTTAGTGCGACTTCATTTTTTGTTTGTTTGTCTGTTTGTAGAATTATTTGCCTGTTGACTGTCATGGCAGACAAAGGAACTAAGGCACGTTCATGGTGGGGTCGGGAGCCCCAAAGTTTTATTTCAAAGATAATTGTGGTAGCACATACCTGTAATCCCAGCACTCAGGAGGGGGAGACAGGAGGATTGCTGTGAGTTTGAAGCCCCACTGGCTACATGATGCCAGACCAGCCAAGCCAACATAGTGTGACTGTCTCCAAATACAAAAGTAAACCAGAGGCCCATTGGCAACCACTCAGCTAGCTTTTAGATCTCCAAGGGAGCTCCCCATATACGTGGAACTTTCAAACTAAGCCTAGCCAAACATAATCCCCTGCTTCCAGCCCGACTCCTCCAGGGTCCATATCTCAGTTAACAATTCTACTACCCCCATGGATACCAAGCAGGAATTCTTGAAACAGGCCTAACCTATAACATGCTGCTAAGTCTGTGGGATCTTACCTGTATATCGGTACCTCAGACCTGCCACAGCCTCTACCTCCCCCCTCTTACTTGCTTCTGATTACCTGGCCATTTCGGTTCCCTCATTAGTTTGCCTGTTCCCAGTGTTTCCTCTGCTTCACGTTACCCCCCAGCTACAGACTGGCTACTAAAGACAGAGGGATGTTTTCTTCTGCAAAGATGTGGTGTAGCCAGGCTTCTCAGGAAGCTGGGCAGTACTGCCCACCAGCACACTTGTAATGGGGGGTTCTCAGATGATCATATTGACCAATTCCAAATCTTGAAAGCCAAGGTCAAAGGTTCAAGTGCTGATTCCTAGCCTTGTTGGATGAGCTGAGTGGTGTGTCCCTACGATGTTTTGCCCCAGCTAGAACAGACAAGCTTCATAATAAAGATGACACAATAGGTGTGCGTGACTTTACTGTGGACTGGCCATAGTCAGTGATCCCTTGAGGTTAGCTCACAATATCCCTCCCAGCTTCAGATTCCCCCAAGGCTGATAATCATACCCAACCAAGAAAGTCACATAAGGACAAAATTATGCCACTTGGTGCCAACCCAGCTGAACACCTGAGGGAGAAGTGCCTCCATGAACACTGCAGCCAAACAAATTCTTGAGAATTAATATCCGTCGAGGCTTGATAGTCTCTGGCTGGAAGAAGAGAGGTCTTGAGGTACTGCAGTCAGTTCAAGTCCTCCTCAGTTATTAATTTTATACAGAGTTATTTTGTTGGATTTTTTCTTTTGGTAATTAGATGCTGTAAAAAATTTTTAATGATTTTCCTTGCAATTAGAAATAGCGATTAGAGTATCTTTTCTCTTACATGGCATTTTTCCTTTAAACAATTGTATACATTTTGTATTTTTTGCTTTTCTCCACATAGACTTTAATGAGAATGGGTTCATTGTGTACCATAATTTGCTATTATTATAGTGTGTCATGAAAATGAGTTATTTCTGTCACACAAATATAATGCCCAGTGTAATGTATTTTTTTTTCTAGTGGGTTTTATTTTTTCTCTCTAGGGACAGGCAAATGTGTTTGCCAAATTTGGAGCCCACTTGAACCTGAAAGGCTGGGTTATACAGCTCAGGCCCCTGGAGTCAGAAACAGCCTCCTGCTGCTTTGTGCTGCCTGGGGCAAACTCCAGGCAGTGGAGAGGTGGGTTTCCATGTCCCATGGAGGGCATGCATGATTATGAACAGTGAGTTCTCAGCAAATGGCATCTGTTCAAGCCAGGCGGGCTAAAGCAGAGGCACACCGCTGCTTCTTAAGATACAGATCTGGGAGTACAGCTTGGTGGTGCAGCACTTCTGTGAGCATGTGCAGAGCTCTGAGCCCAGTCTCCAGCACTGTAAAAATAAGAAACAAAAAGTGAAGAGCCTGGGCAGAGGCTGTGTCACTGCTGCTGAGGGTGCTTCACTCCTGCAGAAGACAGCATGTGGCATGTGACACAGCTGGTCTACCCACAGAACATGCTAAGAGCTGCCAGCCAGGGTATGAGTCCTGTCAGTTCCAGCCTGCCAACCCCCATGGCAGCTAAGGCAGGGAAAGGGACAGACAGACATTCCCTGACACACAGTGACATGGCTACCCAATGGCTGGGCGCTCCTCTATGCTTCCACCCACTAACTGAAGCATCCTCCACAAGAGGGTGTTCCTGGGACAGATACAAAATATGGGCATGTCTGGTGCAAGGCAAGTGAATGCATTGGAGGTTCTCTTTGATGCAATACCTAAAGGCTCTGGTTAAGAAGGTCCTGTGGGAGAGAATCTAATGGTATGTCGCTTCTGCCCTGATTTCTATGACACAGCTCAGATGGTGGCTGGAAAGCCTATGACCCCTGTCCCTACACAGACATCACACTGGATGCCCTGAGAAGCAATCCAATCTCTAGCATATTGGTGAAGCATCTGGAACATGCTGCAGAGACCAACCCCTGGATTCAGCCCCTGGAGCTGACCCTCTTCCCACAGAAGGCAGAAGCCAGGTCCTTCAGATGCTATCTGAAAGATGTCCTTCCTCTGTCCCTGGCTTGCAAAGCCTTATGCTGCATCTCATTTTCTATTCTCCTAGTAGCCCTGGGAAGGGCTTCCTTGGGGGACAATTCTTAGCATGTCACCTAGAGAGAACAGAGATACTTAGTAAATGGTGACACCATGCCTCAACCTCTGATGCGAGTGTCACTCAGCACCTGCTCAGTGTGGACAGCAGGCTGAGGTTGAGAGGAAGGGGAGTGTGAAGTCTATCTCGTGCTTTAGCTGTAGAGTGCTTACAGAGCATTGCCTCTGTAGCAAGCTCTTCCCCAGCCAGCACAGATTTCATGCATCCTCACCAAAAAGCCAGGTACAGAACTGAGATGCCAGCACTCTTCCTTATGATGACCTGGGGCAAATGACCCAACTTCATGGTACTCTGTTTCCCCATCTGTAGTAGACCAACCCATGAGGTTATGGTGAGGACTTAGCAAGTTCCTTGAAGGGCCAGCAGATCCTCTAGTGCAAACCTTGTATGCTTCCTTGTGTAGTGTTCACAAAGGTGTCAGGTCCCATGTGGAAGGGGGATTGCAACCCCATGAAACTTGCTTGCTTAAGCCAGACAACCACAGCCTGGTGCCAGAGAAGCCCTACTATAGTTAAGTGTCCCCAACAGGCCATCTAATTTGGTTTCCAGGTGGCACTGTTAGAAGGTAGTGAGACATTTAGGAAATACAGCACAGTGGGAGGTGTTGGTGTTTTGGGGGAGCATACCCTTAAACGTTTCTTTTCTCTTTCACTTCTTGGTCATAGAGGAGAGAGTCTTTGCCACAGAACATGTTCCTTCATGGATGCTACCTCACCCAAAGCAACAGGCCAACCAGTTATGAACCAGAACCTCTGAAACTGATCAGGAGAAAAACTCTTCTTCTTTGTAAGTTAGTTGCTCAGCTCCATTGCTTGTTGCAATCAAGGAAAGCAGACTCATCAATGCCATTTCTAATTTCTAATGGGACTTTCGTTGGCTCAGATATTGTTGGTTCAAGAGCCACTGAAACTGAGGTGCCGGTAGCTTCTGTGTCTTTCAGACAGTTAGACTCTCTTCTTCACGACCAACCTGTCTTCTGTGAAGGGGGATATCACGTCCAATCACTGAGTTTAGGAAGAAAGAGTGTCTTACCAGGACAGCCACCTCTCAAATCTGATCTTCCAAGTCCCCACCCTTCCCTGCAATTCCCTGCAGAGCACACCCTCACATGGCTCCCTCTTGCAGTTCATGAAGGCTTTCGACTCTCTCCCTGGCTGAGGACCTATATTTAAGCAACTCAAAATGACATTTAAACATTCATATCTAATGCACAACCACTAAGTTGTTTCAGAATGCATGCCCATTCAGGGTCCCACCCCCTCACAGAAAACCCCTCCCTGTTTTAATTGTTTTGTACCCCTAAATTCAGATGTAATTCAAGTCAGAGAGATGGCAGCTAGATTCCATCTGCAGGTCGGGAATTATTAGTATGACTTTTTGGCGGCATGACAGTAATGTTTCGACAATCTATACGTATTGATTTAGGTCGATAATAAACAATTTGATTAGCCTCGCCATCCGTGGGCTGTCATTTCAATCACTGGCAGAGTCCAGCAGAGTGGAAGGGGTGCAGCACAGACAAGTGGCAAGAATTCTCAAAATAAGAAACTCGGTGCTGATTAGAGGCCTGGCTTCAGTGAATTGGACAAGACAGCTCAGCTGCCACGTTATTAACTCCCTGAGAAAATCCCAGCCGTCCCCGGGGCCAGCCGCATATTCTGATGGGGATCGATAAGCAATCTCCGGTGTATATGGAATTCAGACTTGAATCATTTGTCTCTGGCTCCTTTCTCCAAAGGGAGTACTGTGATCCAGACCTGGCACCCCGCCCCACCCCCAGCCCCTTTAACTAATGACCCGCCTCAGAGGCTGGCGGATGGTGAGACCTCTTCCATCATCCCGTGCACTCTCTCAGGTGGGCTAATGATGATAATGGCCTCCTTGCAATTTTTTTTAAATGCTGCCTGCCCCAATGTCTTGGAGGTGAGTTTGTGTAAGTGATGGGCATGCCCCCTCAAAGACAGAGAGACACATGCCCTGGTAACGGACAGCCCTCCATCCTGCAAGTGCCCATGCTATTGATGGTTCTGTAACAGCAGAACCATGGCCTCTGATGGGCTTCCACTGAAGGACCAATGGCAACATCCCCAAGAGGACTGTGGCTGGCTCAGGAAGGCTCCAAGTGTCTCTGGGAGCTGGGGCCTTGGGCCTTTGGTCTCTAATTGTTATAGTTTCCTTAGAAACCATTGGACACCTGCCCCTTTGGTTACAGGAGGACTCTGGAGGACACCTAAGGTGGCTGGTACCTGCATAGAACCAGGATCTCTGACCTCCTACCTGCTCAACGTAGAGGGAGCAGTGTGGCCAGTTGGTTAGGATAGGCAAACCTATTGGTATTGTTCTTCATTTCCCTGAACTTTCATCATGTAACACATGAGGTGACACCCCCCCCCCAAACACCTATCTGTGATGACTGCTGAAGGAAGATGCAGGCAGAGAGCCTAGCCCAGGGCTGCTGGCACGACAGATGTTCAGTGAATACTTTTAACACTGACATTATCTGCCAGTGCAGTGAGCTAAATGCATTGCCACTTAACATGTTGCTACTGTTTTATCAAACCTTCCTTTCAAAAAAATGAACTCTGATAGGACCAGAGTGTAGCTCAGCAGTCATGTACCTAATATGTTAAAAAGTAAAAATTAAAGAATTCCAAGTGATGACAGGGACAAACTGCAGGTCTGCCTTAGCATGAAAGTGGGCATCTGACCATTTGACCACACCCATGCCTACATTCTATCAGCTCTGAGGCTCCCTAGTGCTTC
This sequence comes from Rhynchomys soricoides, assembly GCA_019843965.1. NCBI lineage: Eukaryota > Metazoa > Chordata > Mammalia > Rodentia > Muridae > Rhynchomys > Rhynchomys soricoides. Next base: position 2,935,353 of record JADRCH010000063.1, on the reverse strand, counting down.
CTAGGTCAATCCAGAAACTGCTGGACAGTGAGAAAGTAACAATGTCCAGTGGTAAGGACTCCAGCTTCTGCAGGAACTATCAGGATCTGTTCCTTTCAGGTCTCAGTTTCCTTGACTGTGACCATCTGAGTTCTCAGATTGTCTGTGAAGGAGAAATTCCTATGGATTGTAAAGTTACCAGAAACTAAGTGTCGATAATCCTAATACTGCCTGCAAGCTCTCTATACTGCTTCATGTCAAAGAGCCCCCTGGCTTCTCAGGAAAAAGAGGCCAGAGGCCTCCATGAAGATCTGACATCTCCCCCAAAGGATCCAGTGTCTGGCAGGGTGTGGGGGAGAAGCAAAGAACGGTGACTGGGGTGGCTAGCTTTGGCTGTGAGAAACAACAGCCTAAAATAACAAGATTTCAACACGATCAGCCTTTATCTCTCTTCCACATAAAAGCCGGGAAGTTGGCCAGCTAGGCCTGGTGTGGCTGCTCAGCAGCATGAACTCCTCGGGGACCCAGTTTCCTCCCAGCTCATGGCTCCCCATGCTTAGGGTCATGGGGGCAGCTCTGTCATCACTTTCTAACATGGCAGCCAATGGATCAACAGTCCAAGAAATGACACAGAGGAAGCCAAAAGGGATGGGGACAGGGATACAAGCCAATTCTCATCTTCCTTTTAAACAGAAAAAAAAAACCTATTATTTTAAAATAATTTTAGATGCACAGAAAAATTGTAATGATAGCACCGAGTGCTGTCATAGAACCCACAACCCAGTTTCCCCTATTATTAATATCTTAGGTTCTGTTATAATGCTGTTGACTGAAGTCCATGCTTTGTTAGATTTCTTAGTTTCTGCCCAACATCATTCTTCTGTCCCAGGATCTTACCAGATGCTTGGCAGGAGTACTGGGCAGGTGTTTTGCAGAATGTCCCTCAACTGTAATGTCTAATGTTTTTCTCATGAGTAGTCTGGGGGTATGGACTCTGGAAAGAAGACTAGAGAACCACACTGGCATTCTCTGTCTTGGCAGCTTCCAGCTTTAGACAATTATGAGTAAAGTTGCTCTAGTCCTTTGTGCATATTTTATGTGATATCCCAAGCCTTTATAAAAGATTCTGTCAAGTACTTGCATGCCTCTGCCACATGTGCTAGCTGGTCACACCTAGCTGCAAGGGAGTCTGAGCAATATGGCTTCTTTCTGCCTCCTGCTAAGACATAACAGTTTACTTGTGGTGGAAAAAGAGAGATCATGATAATCAGCAGTCTCCATCAAGGGAATGCACAGTGCAGAAAGGGGAGAGAGCATGTGGAAAACACAAAGGGAAGAATGAATTTCAAATTCTCGGGTTCTGCCACCAAACAGACAAAGAAAAAGTTGGTTAACTGCCCCTGGTCTATAAAACAGCCCGGTGGTAAGGAAATGCTTATTAATTCATTAATTTGGAAAAATGGATCTACTATCTTAGGGCACAAAGAAAGGACTGTCACCCTGCTGAGGTATATTTATAAAGCCTTGATGATGCCAGGTAGCGGATCTCCATGGTGAAATGGACAGAAGCTTCACAAGTTCCCACCTTTAGAGCTCTGAGTGGGGAATTGTGGCCCATGAGTGCTGGTATCAGCATGCTCCTCAGTATAGAAGGCAGTGTGAGCATGCCAACCTTGTAGGCACTCCTCAACACCAGGAATTTTGCAAATGAAGCCAGAAGAATCACTAGACCTAGGTTTCAAAAGCACTGGGTGAGCAACCATGTCACACATCAATACAAATTAGCAGGCCCAGAGTTCTCTTCCACTGCCCTTGTTGGGCAGTCTGAATGTTCTTACTGGGGCCCAATCCTTAGTAGACAGTCTAAAGCTCCTAATATAAGTGGCTGGGGAGATGACTCAGTTGGTGATGTGCTTACCTGGACTGAGTTTAGATCCCTAAAACCTATATAGAAACCAGGTGGGACAGTTCATTCTGTCACTGCAGCTCTGGGGAGGTGGAGGCAGGAAAGCTCCCAGAGCATCTGGCTAGCCAGCTGAGTCAAATTAGTGAGCTTCAGGTTCAGTGAGAGAACCCCCCATCTCAAAGACTAAGGTCACAAGGCAAAGCCTGGAGAGAAGATTAGGAGGGAGGAGTGCTTTCTGCACAATCACAAGGACCAGAGTTTGGATCCTAGTCCACAACAAGCCCAGGACCAGCACAACGCTTGCAACTCCAGCTCAAGAGATCAAAACACCCTTTTCTGCCCTCTCCATAGGCACCCATACACATACATATATATGTGCATACATGTACATAGACACATTCATACATAAATAACTTTTGTTAAAAATTGAAATACTAGATGGATGGAGGCTGGGAAACTGGCTTAGACAGTGAAGTACATGCCCCCCAAGCACAAGATCATGAGTTTGGATCCTCAGATTCCATGTAAAGAGCTAAGGGAAGGAGGCACATGTCTGTAATGAAGAACATGCATAAAGTTGGGGAGGGGCAAAATCAGGGAATCCCTGGAGCTTACTGGTCAGCCAGCCTAGTAAAATTGATGAGTTTCAGGTTCAGTGAGAGACCCTGGCCCAAATAAATAAGGTGGAGAGCAATTGAGGAAGACACTCAACTCAGCCTCCATATGCACTTCAGTACATGTGCCTGACTCTCCAAACACACACACATGAACACGTGATACAGCACAAACATGAGAGATAGATGCTAGATTGATAGATAGGTAGATGATAGACAGAGATAGATAACAGAAAGATAGAGAGATAGATGCTAGATTGATAGATAGATAGATAGGTAGATAGATAGATAGATAGATAGATAGATAGATGGATAGATGATAGATGGATGGATAGATAGATAAACAGACAGTGTAAAAGTCAACTGAGGAAGACAACATTAACCTCTGGCCTCCACACATAGTGCACACATGTGCATGCATACTCACAAGCACAAGTATACATATGCAGACACACACTACACCACCACCACACACTCCTAATATTACCCTTGTATAGCAGCACATGCATGTAATGCCATCACAAGGAATGCTGAGGCAGGAGACTAGGAAGATCAAGGCTATCCAGGACTACACAGCAGGATTCTGCCTCATGGCAAACTACAACAAAGATGATCACACACACACACACACACACACACACACACACACACACACCAAAATATTAACATGGTATTACAAATTCTTCATTCACTAGCTGAATATGTATACTCTCTGCTTCCTTGTTGCTCCTAACTGGTGTTCACAGGATAGTTAGTTACACACTATTTGGTCCTGTTTGTCTTAGGTTGGGGCTGTGCCGGGCAGCTGGTGGGCTCATCCTTCTGTCTTCTCTCCACACTGTGCACCAGCCATTGAACTTAGCAGAGCTTCAGTCTCCATCTGTGGGATGAAAACTACACCTTGCCAGGTACGTGTAAGTACTATTACAACTAATCCAAACACCTGCCCCAGAACTTGCCACAGCGCAAGAAGGGACAGAAAATGAAAACAGACCCCCCTCCCCCATGTCAAAGGATGTGTTAACGCATGAGTGTGTGAATGCTTCTCTCTGGATTGGGGCAGGCAGTTAACAAGGAGAGGCTGGAGTTATGCTAATCCCCCTTAATATCCTCAGAGGGGGTGGGGGAAGAAGATGGGCTGCTGGCCCTTGAAATGCAGTCAGATCCGGTTTTTATCTCCCCTGCTACAGCTTTATTGTGGTGAAATATGTTCACATTAGCTTAGGGCAATCACCCTAAATAGACAGTGGGAGAGGCGTCAGATGGCAGAGGGAATTTCAGAGCATCCGCCTGGCCTCCCCGCTCCAGGCCGTTCGTGCTTCTGTATTACATCTGCCCGTAGAGAAGACGCTGATGGATATCTGCGTGGTTAGTCCGCATTAGACTCAATTTATCCCCCAGCACTCATTGTTGCTATTGATTGATTTTTAAATTAGATGAAGGCAATCAGTAAATACCACCCAATCAAGTTCTAAAAACATACAGGAGATTAGACAATTTAGGGTAATCAATGGAATATTCCTTGATTTGCTACCATGAAATTCTGACCATAAATTACAACTATAACTTGCAAGTTAGTAAGCTATAAAACAAGCAGATGTGACAAGAAAAACTATAAGAAATGAATTAAGGGGCCGAAGAAGCTCCAGTGATGTTGTCCTGTAACAAGGCAGAATGATGCTTCCTTCGTATTTTACGTTTTCTGTTGGGTCTTGTCACCAGCAATTGGTCCAAACAAGGGGGAGAGCAAGAAGTGCACCTTTTTTGTCCTTTAAAATAATCAAGGAGGCTGGCAAGTCCACACAGTGGCAAATGAGAGCCTTTCTTCCCTCAAAGCAGGGACTGAACAATAACTGATTAACCTAATTTTGTGGTTGCAAATAAATGTCATATAATTTTAGGCTCAAAACCCCAAGGTTTGTTAAAACCCTCACCTACCTCACAGACACTTTCAAATGCTAATTTGAAAGTCACACTTCTGTACTGTTATTTCCTACAAAGTCTAAGATGGAACAATAATTAAATGTAATTTTAGACCAGAACTTCATACTCTTCAAATGCTATATTTGTCTGATTGTACAATCTGCTCATCTTCCATATTTTCAAAGGAAGCACATTTTGGATGGTGGGTGCTTTCCTTCTCTACCCATCTTACAGGTGAAGGCTTCAGGGAACGAAATCTGCCTTTACAGCAGCTTCCCTCCCTCCGTCCCTCCCTCCTTCCCTCCCTCCCTCTCTCCCTCCCTCCCTCCCTCTCTCTCTCCCTCCCTCCCTCCCTCCCTCCTTCCTTCCTTCCTTCCTCCCTCTCTCCCTCCCTCCTTGCCTTCCTGACTGATGTCCTCCCCCTTCCCTCCCTCCTTCCTCCCCTCCCTTCATCCTTCATTCACTTGTCCATCAGTACAGAAATGTTGGAAGGGAGATGAACACGTTGGGTTTCCTGGCTGACTCTTCTAGTCAGCTCATTGAGGGGTTTTATGGACGGGAAATGACTAACCAAACCCTAGTACACTCTTGTGCCAATGTCTTCTTAGAACCAAACTCTAGTATACTCTTATGCCAATGTGTCTTAGATCATGTCCACCAAGGGAATAGCTGGTGGCCTTCTTCTCCCAGGGCTATCCTGAGCATCAAATGAGGTCTTCTCTGGGAAACCATTAGACGAAGTGCCACCCCCAGGCTATGACTGTCAGCTGACAACAGAGATAAACAGAGATGTTCTAGACCAGACATGGCTGACTGCTAGGCTGTAGACCAGATCTGACTTACAGATGGATTTCATGCAACCTTCATGATGTAAAAACTTCTTTTTTGAAGTATTTGTTAATATTTAAAAGCAGAACATTTCAAAACAAAAAAAGTCCAAGTTACCGTGTTCTTTAATAAAGTGAGATGTGTCCAGTGTGTTTACATTTTCCATGGTCCCTACTGACTTGGGCTAAGCATGAGCTAATTTCTATGAATGTGGGCATGTTCTCCTGTGTGCCTCGGCTCTCGGGGTTCTTTAGTACCCAGTATTGACGCTACACATTCAGCCCTGGGGAGTCCATGAGCTTAGCCTTTCCTGAGTATTTCCAGGAAGTAGAATTATGTTCCCATCTTCTATTTGTAACCCCTGAAATGAATAGTCCACCAAGTTTAAGCTCCATGGGGACAAGACTACCCCATTATTATTTTGCTTTGTTGCAGCTGGTCCAGGCAAGCATGTTATCCAGGAAGTATGGTTTGGGTGAATGAATGGGAAGGAGGTAAAAGAATTCTGTAATATGCCAGGAGCTGCCAGGCAGTGGTGGCACACGCCTTTAATCCCAGCACTCGGGAGGCAGAGGCAGGCAGATTTCTGAGTTCGAGGCCAGCCTGGTCTACAGAGTGAGTTCCAGGACAGCCAGGGCTACACAGAGAAACCCTGTCTCGAAAAAACAAAACAAAACAAAGATGCCAGGAGCTTCCAAGGTGGTGCAGGGTGGAGTCGGGGCCACCAGCCTCTCTGTTATAGCAGGTCATGTACTGGAAGGTACCTGCAGATGCTGGTCAAGGAGCCTGAGAGCCCAGGAAGATGCAACTGGCCAGAGTACCCTACTTCCTGTGGCTGCCACTGCTAATGAGCTTCCCTCATGCTCCTGTTACAGGAACAGGGCTAGAGGAAGGAGTCCTACCTGGCAGGTGCTCTTTTCATTGTGGGGTACGAAGCACATTTTTGCTTTGTCTTTGCAGCTTTTTTTCTAAACTTGGTGTGTGAAGGAAGGGTAGGGTTGTCAGCTTAGCTGAGACTCAGTGAATAAAGAGGGGACTGGGCTCTGGTTAGGACACATCCTGCCTCCAGTTCTAGAATCTTCTATCACCTCTGAACACACAATTTCCTCCCAAATGAATAGAGGTGGGGAACTGTGCGGGAAGGGAGGATGCCAACCTGTGTGACTGTACACTCATTCCATGTTTCACATTTTTAAAGGGTAAACAGTGGGTTTCTTTCTTTCTCTACCCATGCCTCAGGCATGAAATTTAAAGGAATGGCATTTGCTTTGAGGATCTCATGAGATTGTTTTGTATGAGCTTCAGCAACTGACTGACTTTTCTGCCTCAGCTTTACCTACCTGTGACATGAGAGTAATGGTGCCTTTCCGTCCGGGATGCTGAGCCAGACTGATAGAGCTTCCTCCTTGGGAGTTATCATTTACTGAGCATTTATTAGCATTTACGTGGCAGATGCTATGCTAAACCCTGGGCATGCATTTGCAGTGGCTGATGACATGTGGTACATGTCCTCTGTCCTATGAGCCCTTGTTAAGCAGTCTCCTTGTATCCCTGCAACCTCACAAGAGAGGTTTTTGTTATCTTCCATTGGTTAGAAAAGCTGAGCATAAAGAGGTTCTGTAATTTGCTCCAAGATCAGACAGTGGGTAAGCAAATGGGCTGAGACCCTAACCACTGAGCTTGACCACCTTCTCTAACATTCATTTTCTGATAGCTAGGTCTGCACTGTGGCCTCAAGCAATGCTGTGATTTCTGCTAAATTTCTGCTAAATCCCATGTTATGGGCACCAGCAGTTTTGTAAGGACGGATGCTTAGGAGGCTCTTTGGGGGGACATAATAATGACAGTGATGGCTGGGACCCATAAGGACACATGGTACATTCCAGGCTGCAAGTTTAGTTTCCAACCCCGGGGCAGCATCCCAGTAGCCCCTCAGAGGGATTGCCTGGGAGGTGACCAGGAGAAGTGGCTTTACTTTATCATGATACAGAACTAAAAGGGCAGACCAATTAATCATGGAAGTTTCTAAAAGTGCTTTTATTTTGCCATTTAGTATGCCAGAGAGATCATTCCCCTTAATGTATACTCCTGGTATTAACACGTCTTAATCCATCACACACTGTATTATGAAATTACTGGGGTTTACTCCTGGGTCCTGGCGAAGATCATTAACCCAACCCTTCCTGGGCCATACATCATCAGAGGTATTACCTCACAGGTCTAGGGACCCCTCTCCCTGGCTGTGTGGCAGGGCAGTCACAGTCATTTTTCCTTGCCTCCTCTGACAGAGGGGATTGCTTGCATTACTGAGCAGATGGCTCCCTACTGGGGGACAAACCTCACTTCCCACCTCACAGTCACCCCTCCTTTCCCTGACCTGGGTTTCCCAAGGGGCAGCTGAGAGGGTAACTGCCTTCACCCCCAAATCATTCTTTCCTACCTTCCTGGCACCTAAGCTGCCCAGGGCTATGTTCCTATGACCTTAAGCCTGTCGGGGACTTTTGTGTCCTAGTCCACTCTGCTGGGGCTCTTCTCTGAGGCTGGGGAAGAGGGGAGGACATGCTTCCTGACATTAACCAGCTACAGAGCTCACCTTGGGCTTGGCTTGTGTCTTAGCTGTAGTGAACTCTCTACAACAGCATACTGAGTTCTGTCCATGCAAACCCAGGAGTGGCAGAACTGGGACCCTCTCTGTACTATATTCTCCAAGGGCTGTGCTAATTTATATCCTCACCCACAGTGAGAAACCCACCCCATATTTAAAGGCCAAACCTTACAGAATTCTCTATCAACTTCACTTATTTTTGTATATCGGCAGCTCTCACCAGCTCTGTTAGAAAGAAGTCTCTCAAACCAACCATTCTTCTTTCCCCCTGACTTCACCAGACTCAAGCCCAGTCGTGTCTAAGTGGTCCCCTGCCCAGGCCTCAGCCCTGTAATGCTACTTTCTTCAGTACAGCCAGAGGGAGCTGCATCTAGATGTTGGAAATGTCCTCTGTGTTGACCTGAGAGCCAGGGTGCGCACCTGTGTGGTTATTCTTTAATATATTTATCTACTAAGACGTATATGCTTACATGCTCATGAATATATTTTAGAGCTCTCTTTTTTTTCTTTTTTCAGTACTAGGGATGGAAAACACATACTGGGAAAATACTGCAATATTCAGCTGCTGCCCCAGCTCACCTTCTAAAACTTAAATTGATGACAGGACCTCACTACCTTCTTCTACTGCCATGAACTTATTCTGCAGTCCAGGCTGGCCTTGATTTTGTGATTTCCCTGTTTCAAACTTCTGTGTAGCTAGATTACAATCCTGTGCCATTAGATTGGGAGATACCTTAATTTTTTTTAATCATGAGCATTTATTAAGTACCTACTGTGTGCCGAGCACTGCCACAGATATTCCTCCTCTCAGTCAGTCCTCATGCTGTAGGAGAAGAGGCTTCCATTATCACCCACTGTATAGGTGAGGAAACAGGATTCAGATATAAGGGCTCACTCCCTAGCCAGAGAGTCCCGAACCAGCTGAATCTTCTCCTTCT
>JADRCH010000063.1:2875330-2926550 GCA_019843965.1 Rhynchomys soricoides | reverse complement strand
ACATTTCAAATGTTTCCCCCTTTCCAGATCTCCCCTTTGGAACCTCCTATTCCCTCCCCCCTCCCCCTGCCTCTATGGGGGTATTCACCCACCCACCCACCCACTCTCATCTTCCCTCCTTGGCATTCTCCTATATTGGGAGATACCTGAATTTTTAAGTAAAACAAGAAAAAGCACAAGTCGGGGGTCTAGAGAGATGGCTCAGCAGCTAAAAGTACATAATCTCTTCCACAGGTCTTAAGTTTGTTTCCTAGCACCCACATCAGGCAGTTCACAACTGCCTATAACTCCAGCTCCAGGGGATTTATGCCCTCTTCTGACCACCTCATGTCTGCACACATCTGTATAAACCCACAGACACACATGCATACATGTATTTACAAATAAATCCTTTAAAAAAGAAAAGGAAAAAATTGCCAATCAGAATGCGTCATTCTCTTCTTGACCATCTCCCTGTCCCAGCCCCTTCCTGCCCCCCCCACCCTGCCCCTGGCCCCGCCTCCCATCACAGCTCCAGGAATTAGATCATTCCTCTTAGACAGAACTCTGCAGCTCCTATGCTGTCCCCTGCCCTCCCTGAGCCAATTTCTTGTCATGAGCCCTCCTGGATACTGCAGATCCCTGTCCTACTCTGCAGATTTGGAAAGCCCCCATGCCCAGCCTAGCTTTTGGCCTGGAACCCTCCTCAAGATTTCTGCACAGTCTTATCACAAGAACACCTCCTCAGACCCCCCATCATGCTCAGAGATTGCCATGCTTTATTTTCTTCACACCGTCCAACAACTACTCTGTGGAATTACCTTACCCATGTGTACTTGGCCTTCAAGGTCTACTGGGATAGAGAATGCAAGTGTTTAGTTGACTTGTCTTCCAAGCCCTGTCCCCTCTCCCTGTGCTTGTTTCTGAGTCCTGGTCCATGGAGATAACAATGTTCCATGGGTACCATGTCAATCATCATTGTCCTTCCTGTGACTGAATACTCAATACGAGCCAACCTAAGGAACTTCTTTTGTGCACGGTTTCTGAGGTGCCTTGCTCAGGCAGGAAGATGGGGTGTTGCAGAGTTGTCTACTCCAGGCAGCCATGCAGGAGTGGTGCAAAACAAACAGGAGCCAGGCCAAGACACAGCCCTGAAGACAAGTCCTATGGAGCCACTTCCTCCAAGTAGTCCACACCTTCCAGAGTTGTATTAGCTCCCAACACTCTACTGACATTTTGAATCCACCAGTGAATTAAGCCATTGGTTGTGTCAGAGCCCTCAGAAACACCCAAGCTGACTAGAGCATGTGTCTCTTAACCTACAATCCAGATTAACAATCATGGGGTTTCAGAGGGGAAAGAGGCTCCAACAGGCCACACTGCCTGCAAGAACAGGCTTGCAAGGCAGCTGCAGAGCAACCTGCATGGCTTTGTCTGCAAAGACCTTCACAGCCAGAATCTTTTGTAAATGCCATGATATCCGAACCTTGTGGAAAGTGGGCATGAGGAAGTGATGCTGGGCTGAAGGTAGCCTGTACTATTCCATGCCTGCAGTGGTAAGAACTCAGTGTTCTGAGAAACTCAGTCTGGTAGACATGTGTCTATGTATTAGTCAGGGTTCTCTAAAGAAACAGAACTACTGGAATGAACACACACATACACATATACACACATATCCATAATACATATCACACATATAAATATATACATACCAATATATCTATATGTATATCTAATACACACACACACATACATGTACACACACACACACAAATACACGCGTGTGTGTGTACGTGTGTGTGTGTGTGTGTGTGTGTGTGTGTGTGTGTGCATTAGATTGGCTTACAGGATGAAGACCAGGAAGTCCAACAATGGCTGTCTCATGCTAGAAAAACCAAGAATCTGGTAGCTGTTCAGTCCAAGGCTGGGTGTCTCAGCTGTCTCAAACTGGAGCCACAGGATAGAGGAACTTACCAGTGGCAAGAAGACCAACTCAAAGTCTCCTCTTCCACACCTTTGTACCTAAGCGGGCACCAGAGGGTTCAACCAAGATTTAGCATGAGCCCACCTACTTCAAATCTGCCTATATGACACTCTGGCAGAAAGACACTCTGGCAAGAAAATCCCTCACAGGAGTGCCCAACAGCTGAGATTTAAGTTGATTCCAAATGCAGTCAAGCCAACAGCCAAGACTCAAAGTCACAGCCTGCACACAGAGGAAAAACTATGTCAGGGCTGACTTCCTGTGTTTGCCCCTCTGACCCTGAGACATAGCCCAGGCCTGCACATCTGCAGACAGCATGGGGCTCACCATGGCCAATCCCATCTCAGCCCAGTCACTAAGGGAACTTGTCCCACGTGAGTGGAGTTCTAGGCTGATGCTCAGGGTGGGTCTCTTCAGAGGGAAGCTGGTTTGACACTGTGGGCTCTGATCCAGCTGCCAGTTCACAGGAAGGCTCATGGAGAGTCCTGACTGCAGATATGAAGGATGAGGGACACTGAGACCCAGATGCCTGGAACAGGCATTTGGGGTCGGTCTTCTGTTAGGTTCTTCTAAAGGTTGACCCAATGGGATACAGGTAGCTTGTGAGGGTGGTGACCTAAAAAATATAAGTGGAGTAAAATATCAAGACAATGAAGGCATGGCTTGTCAGTGACCCGGTAAATCCAGGGCTGATGGGCTTTAACCACATGGTCAACTCTGGCATTGTGAAGGCACTTGAGGCTCAATACTTTAGAGCACAGGGAATCTGAACTGTTTGTCCACTGACTGCTATCTCCACTCCCTGAGGTTATCCCCTAACATACCTGGTAGCATCCTTAAGCAAGCTCCCTCTGACACAAAGGAATGTCTGAGGTGGGATACTGTCAACCTTAAAGGACCTTTCTCACAGATCCATGGGGTCACTCACAGAGGCCCTGGGGACAAAGGATAGGTGTCAATAGATTTTGACAGGCGTCATTATGGTCATTAAAGTTTGGATTGTCATACAATAACTCACATTGTGAGTGGACAGCTGCAGCTGTAGATTGAGCCTCTGTGTACCTCTCAGGTAGTTCTGTGCCTCAAGGGCCATGATTTGCTGGTTATCCACAAGGGCAGTCAGCCCTCCCCATCTCTACTAGGCTTCATCCATTGCCTCCGTCAAGGCCAGGATTGAACTTCAGGTATTACAGTTTGAACATGAATTGCTCCACAACCTGTCCATGTGTTTGAGCACTTGCTCCCCACCTGATGACACTTTTTGGAGGGACAGTTATAGAACCTTTAGGACATGGAGTCTTGCTAGAGGATATAGAGTCAGTCAGAGGGAGAGGCCAGCTCAACTTTTGTCTTTGGACCACCAGTTACTGTGTACTCCTGCTCTGAGAGCTACAAGGTTCCACAGTCAGCATATCTTTCCTGGCATGATGAATTATATCCCCTGAACTGTAAGCTGAAATGAAATCTCCTGTATGTTGTTTCTATCGGGTTTTCTTTCACATAAAAGATAAGTAACCAATTTGCCAGGAGGTTGGACACTCTGCTATGTTGACAGTCTTCACTTGATCTTGATTCCCATGCACTGTACTCCCTAAAGAGCACTATTCCATTTCATCCTCATTGATGCCCTAAACAACAAGTGCCATCGGGTCCCACTTTATAGCTAGAGAAACTGAGACACAAGAAGCTCAGTTCAAGAGCTCTGACTAGCTGTGGGAGTGCTCCCCACAGGACAGTTTCATAACCCATAGTGAGCAAGCCCACCCTTGGTCCCAGTGTTTTGCCTTGGCTCAGAACCATCAGCAACTGTCATCATACCTTGCCCCTGATCCAGTGCCGTCTAATCCGTGTCTTCAGAGGGTGCATACCACAGTCTTTTCCCTTGTACCTGGTAGAGTGTGAGCCCCTTCTCAGAGAAGATGGGGGTGGAGCCTGGGCCTGTGGTGAGGTACCCTGGGCAGCCACTGACTCAGGACAATGTCAGGCCAAGGTCAGTCAAGCCTATGGAAATGTCATGAGGCCACAGAGAGTGGTATCCTTGCTCTCTAAGAACTTAGGCAGGCCTGTTAGAGGCACATGAAGCTTGGCAGCCCTGATCTCAGGAATTTTTAATTGAGTTAATGTGTTCATCATTACCATTCCTTCTCTTCATCTTTGTCCCCACTGCCTCCATTGTTGGGAAGGCTCAGGGTCTCAGGCGAGTCATCATGTACAGCTAGCATCCATGCATTGTCTTGAAAAAAGCAGTGTAGTCGTATGTTTCTGTCATATGTTGCTTTACTGTTATGACTTTGTACAGACAGAAGGTTTGGCTGCATTCCTCAAATCAACAGGAAATACTTGGTTATAGATTAATGGCTAATGTACAAATTGTTCTGGGAAAATTTGGTGGAAGGTCAAAAACCACGAGATGGCTAGCAACAGCAAAGGTCAACAGGCAGTTGGCAAGACATGAGTATAGGCTGCTGGACTCTGTAGCACTAACACCAACATGTCCTGGCTGGTCGAGCTCAGAAATCCAACAGAAGTGTGGCAAAGCTACACTGACCAGGGATATGGCAGGCTGGCCTTCTAGGATTTCCAAGAATGGGGCAGGTGAGCTGTGGCTTGCTTAACAGAGAGGATGCTGGAAGAGTGACCAATAGGCTATGGCCAGATCCTGTATCATTCAGTTTTCCATAGCAACAAACAAACAAACAAACAAAACTCCCAAGTTAAATAATGATTAAGTAAAAGAGCTTTCGAGTTTAGAGGTTGATAGTCCAACCCAGAACAGTCCCATTGGCTTGGCCTCTGTTGAAGGCTTCATGGTACAGACGTACAGTTGAGGGGCAATTGCACAGTGAGATGGGAATCCGGAGAGCAGAGGGAGCTCAGCCTTGCTCTCTTACTCTCTGGAGAGCTGACTGTATGAAGCCCTTCCAAGGACAGCGTCACTGATGATTAAACTGTTTTACACCAGGCCTACTCTTGAAGATTCTTGACCACAGTGAGCCCCGAGCTTCCAACATACTAACCTTTGTGGACAAGACACCCGAGATCCATGGCAGTTCCCATCCTAAACCTTCTACACAGCAGGCCAAGTGTTTTCGACCATCTTGCTCTAGGTTGTTCACATAAGAGAAGAGACTAACAAGCAATGTATCACATTGTGGACCTAGCTAGGGAGGGGATGCTTTTTCCTCTCAGCAGTCATTCCAGACTTGATGTCAAAATCCATCCTTTTCTGGACAAAGCAATAGATATCTTTTAGAGTCTTGCACAAGACATCTTGAAGCCATCACTGGTCACTCCTAAACTCCTGGCAGTGGCTCAGCGAGGGAGCAGGTTGGCTTTCTGGGATTTTGTCAGGGGTCAAATATCGAATGGTCATTTCCTGGCCTGAGAACTTGAACCCCTATTGACACCCTTAAGCTCCAAAATTCTCCCCAAACAGCTAGTTGTCCTTCTAGCAATTCTAAATGGCTGGACAGGCATGGCTAGACAATCCAAGCCACTTACTTCTGGGGCCATAGGTAACTTCCCCTTTCCTGAAATGTCCATATTGTCAACCCACCCATAGGTACCCCTTCTTGATCAGAAATTTAGCCATCTCTGACTATACCCTCCCTAGGACTTTGTTATAGTTTGCTTTCTGTTGCTGTGATAAAGCACCATATCCATAAACAACTTAGGGAGAAAACGATTTACATCAGTTCGAAGATTCTAGTCTACATTGAGAGAAGCCAGGGCAGAAGCACAAGGAAGGAACCTGGAGGCAGGAACTGAAGCAGAGGCCATGGAGCTGCTTACTGGCTTGCTCCCCCTGGCTTGTCCAGCCTACCCTCTTATGCAGCCCATATCCACCTGCCTAGGAATGAACTGTCCACCATGGACTAGACCTGCATCCAACAATTAGCAATTTAGAAAATGCTTTACAGATACGCCCCAGGCCAATTTAATCAAGGCAATTCTTCAATTGAGGTTCTCTTTTTTCAGGTTTGTATCAAGATGACAGCTGAAGCTAACCAATCACAAGCTTTCTGATGGTTTTTTCACTACTTCCTGCTTACTTACATCACATATCTGCTTTTATACATAGCTATTTGGTTGCTTCGCCTCTTATCTTTAGTCTGTGTCTCTAAGCTGTCACTAAGCTCTCATGGGTGGACAAGTTTTATATCTGTTGCTCACTCCTGTATAACTATCCAGTGTCAAATATAGGATGAATGAGTGGGTGGATGGATGGATGGATGGACAGACAGACAGACATACCAGTGGATGGAAATGCATAGATGCATGGATAGTTGCTTTTATGGATGATGGATGGATGGATGGATGGATGGATGGATGGATGGATGGATAGATGGATGGATGGATAGATGAATGATGAATGGATGGATGGATGGATGGATAGATGGACAGGCAGACATACCAATGGATGGAAAAGCATAGATGCATGGATAGTTGCTTTTATGGATAGATGGATGGTGGATGGATGGATGGATGGATGGTAGATGGATGGATAGATGGATGGTGGATGGATGGATGGATGGATGGATGGATGGATGGATGGGTGAATGGGTGGGTGGATGGATGGATGGGTGAATGGGTGGGTGGATGGATGGATGGGTGGGTGGGTGGATGGATGGGTGGGTCGGTAAATGGGTGGATGGATGGATGGGTGGGTGAATGGATGAAAGATTACTGTGAGGAGCAAAGGGGAGAGTGTGTGCGAACTGCTTTGGAAATTATGTCACATCACTGTAAAGTCCTAGTGACTTTATATGCAGTTACTGCTGTTTCCTCAGTTCTGCATCACAGATGCCATGACATGCAAGGAGAATCTTAGGTGCTGGTGGGGCCGAGTTCTCAGAGCTGGTATAGAGTGGGCCCAATCCAGGTGAGTGAAATCTTTGTGTTTACAGACCAGTGTGCAGGCAGACACCCTTCAATGAAGGGACTCAGGGTGACCCTGTGGCACTCTGTCTTTTTCCTGGAGCATTGCTGGCCTTCTCTCTCACTGTGAGCTGCCCCTCCTGCTGCCATTAAAGACTTCATTTAACCCTGATTCATCCCTAAGGAAGCACATCTAATTACCTCTAATACAAAATGAATTCTTACTAGAATTAGGTAGAAAGAGGGAGTCTAGGGTGTCTTGGCAGGAAAGGATGATGATTCTGAATTACTTACAATCTCCCTTGATCCCCTTAGAAGTGGGTTTTGAAAAATTATTTTTAATTTTAAGAAGTGAATCCAGAACATTGAAATCTGGGGAGAAGGCAGTGTCTGGGTGAATACGTGTCAGCCTGCCTATCTCTTAAGATTATTTACTTTAGATTTTATTATTATTTTTTATGTGTGTGGGTGTTTTGCCTGCATATATGTATGAGTGCTGTGTGCCAGCCTGTCACCTACAGACTTCAGAAGAGAGCATTACGTGCCCTGAAACTGTTGTTCCAGATACACTGTAACTACCATGTAGGTGCTGGGAACCAACCCAGGTCCTCTGCAAAAGCAACAAGTGTCCCTAAACACTGAACTAAGGAATAAAAATGAAAGTACATTTGGAGACACACAGCAATTTGAAGGGAAAGTTTGTGTTTGGCTGGTGATCCCTTTCCGATGACAGGAGACCTGATGGAAGTGACTCAAGAAAGGGGAGCTTCATTTGGACTCTCAGCGTCAGGGGCATCCATCCAGTTTGGTGGGAAGGGCAGCTGGGGAGGCTCCATCTGTGGTGGGTGTTTCTGAGCTGCTTTATTCACATCTTGATAAACCAAGAATGCCATCCTCAAGGCCGATCCCTGGAGATCACTTCTGCTGACTAGACCACAGACTCAAAGGTCCCCCAACCTCCAGAAACAGCACCACCATCCAGGGACCGAACACAGGCGCCTATGGGAGACACTTCACATTTCAAACTGTAACATTCTGCATGGGGCTGGAGAGATGGCTCAGCAGTTAAGAGAGCTTCCTGCCCTTAAAGAAAACTAGACATGCAGGTTGGGTGGCTCACAATCACCTGCTCCAGGGGATCCAACACCCTTTTCTGGTCACTCACATGCACACATATGTCCATATGCACACTCACATGCTTATAAATAAAAATAATTGTTTACGGAAGAATATGCTGCTACTGCTTTAACTTTTATTACAGGCTCCATAGTTACTTATTTAACAACCATACAGCCTTGTGCAACCAGGACCAAAGCCTAGAGTATAGAAATTAATGCCCTTTTGAAGAGGGTCAGAACTCAAGCCCTGGATACACTGATTACTTCGTTGGTTTTCTCCATAATGCACAGCAGCCATGCCCTTGTGGACATTGGATATCACTTCAGCTCTGCACCTGGGGGCCATTATGCACAGCCCAAACATCATCCAGAAAAAAATAAAAAAATTTAAAAAAAAATAAAACAGAACAAAAAACAAAACGAACAACAACAAAAACATAACCACACGGCACTAATTGAGCTGCAAAGAACCCTGTGGCCAGTACTGGAGCAGGACGAGGAAGTATCACCATATTTAACTCAGGAACATGCACATGGGGCAACTCAGAGCTCTTGTGGCTCCTTGTACACCTACAAATGACAGTGTGTACTGATTTGGGGGTTGCAAATGCATGCTCATAAATAAGTAAATGACAGGATATCCGCAAAAATGAAGACCTGTGAGGTCACATTGAATTGGGTTAATCCCTAAATCCAGAGCAATGGTGCTCTGAGAGGAAAAAATAACCAATGAAAAGGCAGAAGCCACGTAGTGACAGAGCCAGAAGCAGGGTAGCCATGAGGCAAGAAGCGAGGAAGCTGGCGTCCACCTGGATTGGGGAGAGAGAAGGAAACCCGGAAGGTAGACACCAGCCTGCAGTTGAGGGAACAGACCCTGTTGCTGAGGTCAGTCAGATGGCTCACCTGGCTATGGCAGCCCTAGAAAATGACACAGAACATACAGGTGTCAGCCTGGCACCATGGACAACACTCATGAGACGCTGGAGAATCCTTTCTCAGTGGAGGGCCACCCCTCCTGAAACCCTACAACCTTGCCTCAGCAATTAGAGAGAGTCTGTGGGAGGTTTGGAGAACAAGGATGTGTTTGGTGAGTCATTAGTCAGAGCCTTGAACACAAGTCACCTTGTGGCCACCTCCCAGCTTCCGGAAGCTGAACTCTTCACACATGCAGGCAAACACTGGCATAGGGCTGCCCACACCTCTCTCCAGGCTCTGCTCTCACCAGAGCTCCATGTCTCCAATACCAAAAAGATGGAGTCTTCCTGTTTCCCCAAACCTCAGTAGCATAAAGAGCATATTTGCCTGAAGTGGGTATGAAATCAAACACTCCTGTATCTGGAGTGGAGTGACAGGCATTGCTCTGGTACTGCTTCTGGGCTTCTCTAAGGCCCCTCTCACACCCTCACTGTACTTCTGTCCTAAGGACAACAGCCAGAAGGGCCATTTGTAGAGGACAGATGGCTGTACACCTTAACTTGGATTTTGCCAGATCCGCTGGATATGTCTACTGCAGAGCAGCTTGGCAGGAGGCAAGCAAGATGCCCACCTTCTGCTCATTGTCTCTGTAGTTTTATGGGCCAGAGATCACAAACAAGGGGGGGACATGATTGCCAGAAAGGGATGCAGGGAGTCAGAAGACCCTCTTCCAGCAACCCATATCTCTGTTCTAGTGGAAAAGGTACATAGCGCCCTGTAGGGAGTGTTTCTCCTCCACAACCCTCCCTAGTACCACAAGGTGGCGGTCTAGTGAGGATTTCTCGTGAGAAATGCTAAGCCAAAAAGGTAACCCAATGTGGGTCTCTGCTGGGGCGTACATCCAGCTTGCTACTAGCCTGTGATCTAACCTGGAGAAGACTGCTTCAGCTAATTCTGCCTTCAACCATGAGCCACATGCAAATTACTTGACCAGACTCTGCTGGAGTTGGTCTGGTGCTGCCGTGTATTCAAATGTTAAGTTCCATACCTCAAGATCTGGTTGTCCCATGTAGAGCAAATTCTCACTATACCAGCTTTTGTTATGCAAACCTTGTCTCCCAAGTTAGTTGATCAATAGCCTGCTAAAGCCTGTGCTTGGGCAGTAAAGAGGGAGAAAGACAGGACTTGAAGATCCAATGGGTCTCAGGAGAAAAAGGAGAAGAGGGGAGGAAGCCACCATGACAGGAGATGGACCATGAGCATATGGCCAGAGAAAACAACAAAAACCAAGGGACATGTGGCTGGCACATAATAGAATAGCTCCAAATCTACCCACTCTAGGCTTACGGCTTGTTAGTAAAATACCAGAACTGTGTGGATTTTATATGGGCTGGGACCACAGCAATGGAAAGAAATTCCAGCTCTGTAGAGACCCCAGCCCATCATCATTTGTCCTCTTGTTCTCAATGTGAAGTTCAAGAAGACCTTAGAGAAAGGCCATTAACCAGATAAACTGAGACCACAAATGGAAAGACAAGAAGCTCCAACTGGAATATGACCCGCTGTGCACGCTCACTGGGGGTGATCATTTATGGCTCTCAGTCTGTGAGACACTAGAGGATGCTCAGTCAAGGTACTCTGGGGGTGGGGAGGGTGTTCAAACCTACAGATCTTGTGTGGGAACTGTGCTGTGTGGTTGGATGCTTTCCTAACATCCACTGCCCAGGATGGCTCCTATGCCATTGGCATGTTCTTTTCAGGTTCCTGAGTACGCCCTTCAGGTGCCAAGTCTAATGTGACCTCTTCAAATTCATAATGTGTATGAAATAAGCAGAAAGCCACTCAAGGTAAGTCACTCATTAATCACAAGCAAAACAGGCCCCAACCAAGGCCAAAGCAGGATCCATAAAACAGAAAAGGGAAAGAAGAGTTGCCCAATCTCTTTATTTAATATTAACTACTTTATGTTTTTTTCATCTGAATTCTGAGAATGCTTGCTTCCCACTCAATCCAAAGTCAATTGTCCTTGAGTACCTGGGTGCTTGCTCTGTGGATGCTGAATGCAGCATGCCTTTGAACCACGGCCCCTTGTAGAAAGGATGCACAGGTGGCAGTCCCACCTCTACCACTTGAGGCAAGGGACCTTAATAACTAAACAAGTTCTTAGCAACTTTTTTGAGCATGGCCTGATAGAATCAGAGGAAACCAACAAATGGTTTCAGGACCTGTCCTTTGTCCTTGGAGTTGCAAACTTCACTGGTTTAAAAGCCACAAGTGTTTAGGAATAAGGATGCTAAGAGCCATCCATCAATCCCACTGGGCTTGATGGCATGCCCTTCCTCTGGGAAGAAGTAAGGCTAACATGTGTGTAGATTGCTCAATTGCATTTCCATATTTCTGTCCTTTGCTCTCAACTGTGTCATATGATACAAACTAGAGACAGGTAATGTGGAGGACCCCATTTTATAGATTGGCAAAGTATGTATGAAGTCCAGTATGGGGTGCTTTCTGACCACCACTAGCCCCCCACACACACACCTTCCCAGAAGCAGGGCCTGAGGTTATATGCCTTTAAAGGGCAGCTGCTGCTTGCAGATGGGGCATCTGCCCCCAGGGCTGCTAGTTTGCCTTGAGTAGAAGACTTTGAGTTTGGAAGATTTTGCCTTTTGTGAAGCTGTGCTTCCCACCAGTCAAGGAGCCCATTGTCTCTATCCAGCTGAGGAAATAGCTAGGCTCCAGCATGCACTGATTAGTGTGTGGCTCCCTGCAAAGGTGGCAGGGCCCGACTGGTGTGGGTACGCCTCCTGTGTCATTTGCACAGCATGGGAGTGCTATAATCCAAAGGTGCAATTCAGAGGCTTGTCTCCCAAAAGCCAAGATGAGGACAAGGCTGGAGATGATAATCAATGCTGACACAAATTACCTGGTGTTTGCTAGAGCAGAATGGAGCAGAGGGAGCTTCAGGGGGCAAATCAGGTTGGCCCCATCTCTGTGGTGCTGAGGATGGCTTGGCTGATGGGGGCTTGGGCAAGGGAAGTACTCCAGCGAATTGGGCATCATTTGGAAACTCTACAGTGTCAGAGACTTATTTGGATAGGAGTCCCAATGCATCACTGTAGCCAAATCCCTTGAGAACCTTCTAAAATGCAGACAACTGACTCTTACCCTCAGCATTTCCAAATGAGAGAATAGAGGCTGCCACAAGGGCAGCCATATTGTCTGACACCAGGCATGATTGTGGTGCAAAGCATGCTCGGAAATCAATTATCCCTCCACTTCAAGAAGAGAAAATTGATGCCAGGAAAGAAAAAGATCTTAGCCAAGGTTCTACAGAGCACTGGAAGTAGATCTTTCAACTGCATCTTCATTCTTCCCTTGTCTCTTCCTCTCTTCCTCCTTTAGCTCATATATTCATTCAACAAACATTTCTTGAGGACATGTTTTGTGCCAAGTGCTACTTCACGTACCAAACATCCCTAACCTTCCCCAGTGGAAGAAAGCACCAAATGGGAAGAGTGGGTGCTAATCAAATAACCACTGGTTGGGAGGGGGGACTTGACATTGCATAGAGAGCAGTGTCTTCATCTGTGAAATGGACTCCATTTGCCCTGCTTCCCTTCCCACCTACACAGCTAGCTCACACAGGACATCAGCAAGAAATGGACTTTTTAAAAACATAAAAGCAAATTCTCCAAATGCTGGGTTTAGCATCACTCTGATAAGCATTCAATAAATGTTTGTTGAATTGAATTGCCGAATTGAATTATGCTACAAAAATCAAGCAAGGATTAGCAAGGATTCCTAGCACCAACCGCTGTGTTCATTCCATTTCCCTGTCTGGGCAGAGAAGCTCCAGGCTGGGTGTTTGCAAGAGTTGGAAGGACTCTAGGTAATAAGCTGGTCACACTCACTATCAACTTTACAGAATGGGAAGTTGAGACCCAGAGAAGGGAAAGACTGTTCAAGATCACAAATGAAAAAGTATCAGTCAGAGATGCCAGCCTCCTGATACTCTGGGTGATTGAAACGATGGTGAAGAAGAAGATGGGGCCATCTTGTCCCCAGTAAGCTAGAGGCTGTTCTGTGTGTGGAGAGTCCTAAGGACGGAAACGTCTTCCAGCTGTTAAAGTTCTGTTATCAGTTTAGTCCCCAAGTCTCAGGAATCTTTCACATCCCGAACCATTAATGTCAGTGTTTGATAGATGTTGATTGCCCACTCCATTTTATGTTCTGGAAGAGGACCCACATTTCTCTTTGCTGACCCACACTCTCTCCTATTCTCAGTCCACAAGGTTTGGGAATGGCAGAATCTACCCACTTCCAGAGAACTCATCCACTTCCCTGGCTGTCATGGATGATTCAGGGAAGAACATGAGATTCAAAAGACACCCAATGTCTGCTGACTTATGGGTAGAAGATATCTTTTATGTCTTATCAATGGAATATGTATTATTGGTGGAGCCTAGATCATGTGACCACACTTCAAAGGAGGCTGAGAACATGAAGGTATGCCATTTTCCGTTCCTATCATCACAACATGGGGGCAGTCCAAACATACACTGGATCAACAAATAAGTGCTTCCACCATCTTGGGAGATTTTCCAATATTGTACAAAATACAACATTCAAGAAATTATGTCTGGGACCTAACAGGACCCAACTGTAGCTTGGCTTTTGCTACTTTGTGGGTTCTTCTTTCTTCCACCCATCTCTACCATTTTCCTTCCACCCTTTAGACTCCCTAACACTAGATAAGAGAAAAAAAGATAGAGAAGGAAGGAAAAAATCCCATAATAAGGTTAGGGCTTGGAAAGGAGGTAACAGTATCATTAGACTACTTCCTGCTGATTAGGGGCATCAAGTTCCTTGGGGTAAGTTTGATCTTTGCTGTTAGGATGTCTAATTCCTTCTTGTTGTTTCTTCTACGAGTACAACTACTAACAAACCACAACCAATCCTCCCAAATGACTAAAAATCACCCAACCCACTCATACCTCTTGGGAGCCTAGCATTTACATACCCTCTGAAAAGTCCAAAGAATTCCAAAAGTCAAACACTTGCAGAAACTATCTGCTGCTGGCCAAATCACATCCCTGTCAGCACGAGGCAAACCATAGTCACCTGCTGTGAAGAACCTGAAGCAGCCCCATATCCCACAGCTGGGATTGAAATGAAAACACATTCCCATAATATTTCTGTGTTTTTCAAAGAAACCAAAACTCAAAAATTGTCACTGCACTCAACAGTAGAGGAAACTGCTATTTCTACTCTAAGATAAAGAAACTAAGTCCTGGGGAAGTAATTTTCTGGGTCACACAACAAGTACATGGTGAAATCTTGTACTTTAAAGCCCAAGATCACATGATAGATTTGAATATACTGAGGATCTATTTGGAAATGACATTGGAATTTGAATGAATCTGGAATATGGCCAGCATGCAGGAGTCTTTGAGGGTGTAAATCTGAGGGGGTCTCCTAAGACCTGATTCTGAGGAAGAAGTTCAATAATAAGGGTCCTGATCAAGGAAGAAAATCCTGGTCACAGCATGTCAAGAAATGACAATGAATGTGATGGGGTGGGGTCAGGATGACCCTCAATGTCTCCTGGGACTGTTGTGAAACCAACCTCAGAGTCCTTTTAGCAATAGAGTTGAAGGTGACAATACAAAAGAGAGTCCTCTAAAGTACACCGTGGGATAAGGATACAGACAGCGTTGCCCTGGGACTCCTTAGGCAGGAATGTCCTGGGGGAGGGAAGCCCTCCCAGCATCCCAGGTCCTGCAGACCTCCATGGAACCCTTGGACACGGAGACCCAGAGCATTAGTGGAGGTGCTCAGAGCAGTGTCATTCCCATAGGAGACTGGTTTGTGATGACACAAGATGGCCCTGTGATAGCAGGTTGAGACAAGAGCCAGAGAAACTCGGTGGTGAGGTACATAGCCCGCTCTGTGTGTCCTCTGTAGGCTTTTCCTTTCACCCTCCTAACCTTGGTCTTTGCCCCATGGACTGGCATGCCGTAACTACGGATCCAGGAGCCTGTGCCATCTGGCTTCGGACTAGGTTCAACCACTGAGTAACAGTAGCTGATCTATCCCCCAGAGTTGCTACAGACTATACTGCAACTGGAGATTATGTGACCAGCCTTCTCCATATGACCTTCTGGCTCCAGGGTCTGGTAACAGTCTCCTTCTCTGGGCTATACCAGCCTAGAGTTCATAGCACATCATTTCTGGGCCTGGAGATGAATCTACCCCAGGCAGGGTCGCTAGACCCTGCCCACACCTTTGTGAAGAGTCCCAGTATTAAATTCTCTCTGTGCCCTCTTTTTCATCCACTGGTCCAGAATGACAGAACACTGGAGCCCATGAGGAGGCAGTTGGCCCTGTGACACTGAGCAGCAATAGCCCATTGAGTTTGGCATCATTTTCTTGTTTTACCACCCTTCAGTCAGACATATCTGCATCAGAGTGTAGCTGGGTTTCTGCAGATGCCCCTGGAACATGCTAATCTTGTCACAGTACTCTGGATATCATAACTTTGGGGTCCTGTCCAGCTGGCCTTTGATCTGTCATCTTAAAGGAAAATGTCACAAACCAGGGGGTTTCTACAAGTGTTTGAGATGCCCATCACGGAATAGTGACCTGAGAGCCTCAGAGGAATGGAGGATTTCTACTTCTGAATTAGTACCTGAATTATGGAGAGT
Organism: Rhynchomys soricoides; assembly: GCA_019843965.1. Classification (NCBI taxonomy): domain Eukaryota; kingdom Metazoa; phylum Chordata; class Mammalia; order Rodentia; family Muridae; genus Rhynchomys; species Rhynchomys soricoides. The sequence continues at coordinate 2,910,972 of JADRCH010000063.1, read as the reverse complement.
CTAAGCTGGTCCCAAATAGGAATCAGTTTAGGGAAAGACTTTTTGGTATAACTAGGCTGTGCTTTCCTATCACCTACAAAGAGAAGGGCTCGGATACTCTTGCCTCCTTTCCTCTCAGCTTTCAGTCGAGGCAGCTGCAAATGCCCAGGTTCAGTCATGATATAGCCGGTGTCTGAACCACCCCCTCACCCTGCAACTTCCTGCAGCTCTGAGCTGTGGACCCTCTCACAGAGTCCAAGTGGTCCACAGATCCCAGGAAGGACTTGGAGAGGACAGAGATGACTGCGCTGCATTTAGGGAGGAAGGCTCTGTGTGAGCACACTCAAGGCGCTCCTGTTTATCACTCTCACTTTTAGGATGACAAATATACCCATGTCTGGCTTACAGAGCCAAGGTCGCCTGTGGTCCAGAGGCTTCAGTCCACCCAAAGGCTGGGGAAACACTCCTGTATCCTCATTGTCTCTAACTATGTTTCCTCCTGGAATGTCCTGCCTGTGTTCATGCTCAGTGTTCCCAATGTGAGGGGCTGCACACTTCCAAAGCAAATATCCCTAGCAGGGAGTCACCGTGGCCAAGAAGCAAGTATACAGCCCCAGGAGCTATGTGCTCTGAGCTGTGGCCTTAGAAAGCAGGACATGAAGCCCAGGATAAGGCCTGAATGGCCATATGCCTACGGACCTTTGCCCATCAGTGGGTCAACTAAACAAGGCTTGGGACTAGAGCCATGATAGAAATTGTCAGAAAGAGATGGCACAGATATGACTCAGTGGACACCTGCCTAGGGCCTTTGTGCATAGCTGTATAGGTTGCTCTGCACAGCCATGGGGGTACCAGTCACTACACAGTCATCCTGGGCCTCAGCATAGTGACAACATGCTGGCAAGTGGCTGTAACTGACCCAAGGAAGCAGAAACCAGATACCAGCTCAGAAAGGCTACTAGAAATACAGTTTTGGAAAATGCCCCTTTCTTCATTACTTGAAAGTCTATGACACATGCCTGTGGGTCCTCTGATAAGACCTTCTCCATTTACCCCACAGAACAGCATTGGCCACAGCAAGGTCTCTAGGTACTACCCCATAAATCCTCTTCTCACTGGAGGCCTATCAGATAATGATTTAAAGAACTAGTCACTGGCTGCAATTAAGCACAGAGAAAATAGATCAGTCCCATAATTTCTGTGTGTGCAAGGTCGGGCTGGATCCGTAATTAATGTTTGCGCCCGTTAATGAAATGCTCCGAAGCTCTGCACTTCTGTCATTCATGAAGGTAATTTTTCAATTGATTAGTAAAATAATACTTGAAAAGTAAATGCACCTGCTTCTTCCCCGAAATGTCTCAGTCAACCGGACACACTGGTTGGAGCACTAAAAAAATACCAGTGCAATCCAGTGGAGACCGGACCTGCACCATCAGCATGCAGAAAGCCTGAGAAAGAGGCTGGAGGAAAAAGCAATTAGAGCAGTCGTGGTGACCAGAATCCCTGGGCGGCCCAGAGCTGCTTGGCAGCTGTGGCCGTTCTGCCCATTTCCCACCTGTAATGAAAGGAAGCCGGCCGGGATGCTGAAAGGTGCTAAGGCTTGGGGTTTCTGCTGGGCAGGGATAGACTATGGGTAGGGAGGCTGCTGCAGAGCCCAGGAGGGATCTGGTGCTGTGCTGAGCAGGAGTGGGGGGGTGGTGGTGGGGGATATAGGGTGCAGTTGTTGGGGCCAATGCCACAAACTAGGGAGTTCCTACAAGTCACTGAGAGCCCATAGACAGGGGTGCTGAGTGGACATGCTCAGGTCAGCACATTGTGAAGCTGGGAACAAACTCTCCTTCTCTGGCCAGGATTACCTGCTCTAGCATGTCTTAGTTGTTAGTTAGTGAACCATTTGAATGGATCTTATCTTGAAACCAAGACTAAACATTTTGAAAACGACATCATCTTATATTTTATGGAACAAAACACCGCAGGAAACATAATGGTGTTCATTCTTAGAAGAAAGACTCCAGTATTGATGTGTTGCTGTTTTTGTTTTCAGTTCCAAATATTTTGACAGTAACACCCCTCTTTCCACTCCTGGGAGAGTCTCACCTACAGCACTGAGCCCATGATCCGGACAAAACTACCCAAAACCTACATCAGCTTCCTAGAGTCATTTTTGTCTCTTTGACATTTAAAGATTTGACAATCAATTATTGAACATCAAATATTGAACCACTTAGCCCATTGCCCCCCGACAACTGTTTCTTCTTTTAGCAGCTTGCCAGACACCAGCGGCTTGTTGTGGGTGACTAGGCTTCTTCCATATCACTCCCGTAGATATGATAAGATCCTACATCTTTGCAGAGGTTTATTACTGTGAACAATATAATTTATGTTTTAATAAATGAATATCAATGGTGGTGAGAGGACCAGGTTTGGGGGGTGGCTAATGCCACAAAAGGTGAGTTCACAGATGACTGTCTCCATGTGTCTAAATGATGCTGGCTTGTCTTGCATCCCAGAAACTGTGGGAGCTGGGTGGCAAACTGACAGATGTGAGGACTCTCATGGGCTGGATAAAGCTGCTTGGAGTGAACCTTGAAGGAATGGTGTCCCCTAGCACCCTAGATCCAACGAGCAGAACATAGCCAGCCACTTCAAGAAGTAGAGACTCTCGAGAGCACATTGTGATGGTCCAGAATCCCCCTGAGGACTGGGACTGAGGACTGGGGTTGCAACAAGCAGAGGAGATGATCACCTGTGGCCCAGCCAGGCAGTGTGACTGTCTTTGTTGCTGCAACCAGTACAAGCCTAGATCATAGGGACTGTCTGGACAGTCTGCCTCTGTTCTGTTCCATTCTGGCTCCAGTCCAAGTGTAGGGAAAATGCAGATCATTGATCTAGACTAAGTCATGCACACCTACTCCTGCATGGAGAACTGGAAAGAGTTGGTGACGTCAGTGGACATAGGACATGTCCTCCAAGCTTCATTTGGAGGGAAATCTTTAATATAAGAGGGTCTAGGGACTGGAGAGATGGTTCAGTGGTTAAGAGCACTTTCTGCTCTTGCATAGGACCCAGTTTAGTTTCCAGCACTTGCATCAGATGGCTCACAACTCTAGCTTCAGGGGTCTAACATACTCTTCTGGAACATAGAGGGGGGGCAGAGATACAGAGAAACATTAAATTAGAAATAAAATAAATTCTAAAAGAAGTTCTACACACAATAGGTAAGCCAGAAACACAAAATGCCGCTGCAGATGGAAGCCATGTAAGTCAAGTCCTCTGACATTTATCAGGCATCTGCTCTACCAACTGCTTTGATATCCACCTTCTTTGTGAAGGGAGCCACAACCCCAATTTTCAGAGGAAGAGACTAAGGTTCAGAGGGGCCCACAGGCTAGAAATGCTAGTGTCAAGGTCATGCTCGGTTTTGTTCTTCTGAATCTAGTGTTGTCACACCAAGGCAAACTTAAGGAAGGGCCCTTAGCCTTCAAAGCAGGAGAAAGCAGGCTGTGCATCATAGGCACAGGACTCTCCCATGCTGATTCAGAGCCAAGTGCCTGCACCTCACTCCTAGACAAACACAGTAGTCCCTCTAGTTTCTGAGGTCACTAAAGAAACCACAGCTCTATCCATGTGACAATGCTCAACTCTTGATTGTTGACCTTGGGGAAATGAATTGAGGTTCAAGTCCTTGATCTCCTGCTTTCTTTGCTCGGGTCTCTGATGCACCCTGACCCTCATGTCCCTCATCTGTATGACACAAAAAGTGGACCATGTCAAAGCTTGCTTGGTGACTTTTTGTTCCAGACTGGCCCACACAGAACTTCTGTTTGTTCACATGTGAGCTTCTTCCTCTCCTGTGGCATCCCCAGTCCTGAGGCCACCACTCACCAGATAACCAGGGCTACCACTTATCTGTTAGTTTCAAGTCATACCATGGCCAAAACTGGACCAAGAGGTCAGTGTGTCTCAAGAAAAATGGAAACCTTGTTGGTTATCTAGTAACCATGATCATTTGACATCTCTTAGCCAGACAGCAGCTTCATGAGTCTATGCCCCTGGAGGAAAATGCCCCTTCACTGTCCAGGGAACAAATCGCTAGTCATAAGTGACCACCAAAATGTAATTGTAAGTGAAACATGATGAAAATTTCAGTTCCTTGGGCACATTCCACAAATTCCAAGGGCCCAATAGCCGCGCGTGGCTAGTGACTAGTCACAGGGCATGCCCATCACCACAGGAAGTGCCCCAAGACAGCCCTGCTCCAAGTCTCCTCACAGCACCCCACTGTCCCTTTCCTCCAAGCACCTGGCCTGTTGCAGGCAACAAACTGCCAGGGCACAGTGACCCAGGCAAGTCACCGGCTCCGTTCACCATCTCCGTTCACCAGCTCCTTTCACAGAGGAGACTAATCTATACCCGAGCCCCTCTTCTCTACACGAACAATGGGAGCGGCCCGGGAAGGGGCTGCCTCGCTCCCAGCACCTCCTTTCCGACTCCCTTAATAGGTGAAATTCTCCCTTATTTCAAATGAATATAATTACAAAATCCTCTACTTAATGTGCCTCCTTTGTGGGGAGCAGACGGTTCCTTTCTCACAGCCTCTCCGCACTGAGATTCACTTTCCTGCTCTGAAAAGCATGATTCACTAGGCTCTCTGGGCCAGACCCTCCCCACTCTGCCGCGGGGCACAGTGACTTTGAACCACACTCTTGTTCCACATCTCCAGCACGTGCGGGCTCTTTTTTTTGGGTGGGCATTGACCTCAAGAGGCCACCCACAAAGACAAGCCATGACTCCCTGCCTCTCAGGAACATTTTCACCCCTGTTTGGACTCACCCTGAGTTGTGTCCTACCCATCTCTGCCTGAATCACGGCTACCCCTCCTAGCACCCCTTCCCCATTCATCCCCTGGGCCAACATTAGCTTCTCTTCTCCCAAAAGTGATTCCCCCTGCACAACTCCAAAACTCCAAGGAACTCTGAACAGCCACAATGACTTGGGTTCAAATGACACCTCTCCCAAATGTAGTCCTTGACAAATCACTCAAGGTTTAGCTTCTATAAATGACACAAAGATGAGGATTCAATCCACTACCCATGCTTCATGATCTCACTCTTTTCCTCAACAATTGGTAAAACTACAGGCATATGATGCTTGGACTTAGTGCTGGTTAATTTTTCTCTCAACTTGATACAAGCTACAGTCATCTGAGAGGAGGGGGCATCAAGAAACTGCCTCCATCAGATTGGCATGTGCGGCAAGCCTACAGGGCATTTTCTTAATCAATGGTTATCATGGAAGGACCCATCCCATGGTGGTATTGCTATGGGTGCTGGTGGTCCTGGGGTATACAAATGTGGTTTCAATGCAAATGGCCTCCATGGGTTCATAGGTTTGCACACTTGGTCTCCAGTTAGCAAAACTATTTGGGAAGGGTTAGGAGGGTGGTCTTTTTTGGAGGAGATGTGTAAGTAAGGTCGGACTTTAAGATTTCAAAAGACTTATGTGATTCTCAGTACCCCTTTCTTTTCTGTCTTGTAGTTATAGATGAAGATGAGACCTCTCAACAGTCCCTTTGCTTGGCCATCATGGATTCTAGCCCTCTGAAGCTGTGAGTCAAAATAAACACTTCCTTTTATGAGTTTTATGTAGCAATAGGAAAGTAACTAAGGAAATAAACTAAATAACCTAGGAAAGGCAAGCCAGTAAGCAGCATCCTTCCACGGCTTCTGCATCCTTCCACGGCTTCTGCATCCTTCCACGGCTTCTGCATCCTTCCATGGCTTCTGCATCCTTCTATGGCTTCTGCATCTTTCCATAGCTTCTGCACCCTTCCACGGCTTCTGCATCCTTTCACGGCTTCTGCATCCTTCCATGGCTTCTGCATCCTTCCATGGCTTCAGCTCCTGCTTCCAGGTATCTGCGTTAGTTTCCCACCCTGACTTCTCTCCGTGTTAGAGTGTGACCTGAGAGTTATGAGCTGAAATAAACCTCTCTCTCCCCAAATTTCCTTTCCTCGTGGCATTTTTTCACTGTAATACAAACCTTATGTCAGATATTTGTATCAGGGCATGGGGTACTGCTGTGACAGACCTGACCATATAATTTTAGGAGGATTGTGATGGCAGTCAAACTTTGGGCTCGAAAAACCTTGAATGCTCAGAGCTCAGTACATTGTTCTATAGGATCTTGGAAGACAAGATTGTTGAGAACAGTGTAGATGTTAGTACCCTGGCTTGTGAAGTTTCAGAGAAAAGGAAAGACTATCGTGGCTGTTGGAGGTTTTAAATGAAGATTCTGTGCTTCTGGTCATCTGGGGCAGAAGAATTGGTTATAGTTAATAAGAGATCAGAACCACTAAGGTGAAGCCTTCACTTTACTGGAATCTCTGATTTCAGTCAACTGGAGCTGACGAATCCATTTTAAGAGAAACCAGCATCACTGAGGTGAAATCTTCTGGGGAGTGAATCCTCTAGGCCAGCCCACACAGAAGCTGTGGTCTAAAGAGGACCAAGGCTGAACCTTGTGCTGACACCTGAACTGAGTAAAGAATAAGAATTTATATTTACATTAATTTCTCAAGTGGTACTGGTTTTAAGACATGAGGGATCATGAAGAGCACCTGAGGCTTGGCACTGTGAAAGGCCAGGAGAGGCCATTGACTGAAGGTGTAGCCCCAGTGGCAGTTGAAGCCCCACATTGAACAGGCTTCCCCCTCAATGAGAGAAGTCAAGGGTTGGCACCATGTGGCAAGATCAGCAGCCCTGAAAAGAGCCCAGCAGAGGCTGCTGGGAAGGCCATCCTCAGTTACAGGGAAGACCACAGCATATTGGAAATCCCAATACCATGGGACAACTATCAAGGGTGGCAGCCAGTGTCGAACGGAGGCCACCTGAGCCCACAAAACAAGCTATATGTGCTATACGGTAGAGCCAAAGAAGTGCAGCTGTCAAGGCCCCATGGAGCTCAGAGCATCACAAATGGGTCCCAGATGTCAAGCACTGAATGTTTTACACTTTTGGACTTTGATTTTGCCTTGAAATGATTGAAACTGTGCCCTGACTCTTCCTTTTTGAAATAAGAAGCATATAACTTTTAAAATTATTTTATAGGAGTGCTCAGTTATATTTTAGGGGAAAATTAGAATTTTAGAGAGATTTTGGAGTATTAGAGAGACTTCAGAGTTTTATTTGTATACTTTAAAGAGATTTTTGGATCTTTTAAAGAGACTGAATTTTTAAAGCGTTCGATTTTTTTTTAAAAAGACCGTGGAACTTTTAAGATTGCATTGAGTTTTATATCATGATGTTAATATGACATCTTGGGGACAAAATAGGAAGGGAAGTTTGTAGTTAAACTGTCATGTGTTTCAAGTTGACCAGGTTTCAATTGTAATGGCTGGTTTTATGTAAACTCAACACACGTTAGAGTCCTCGGATAGGTGAGAGACTCAATTGAGAAAATGCCTCCAAAATATTGGCCAGTGGGCAAGCCTGTGGGGCTCATCTTCCCCCTCCTCCTCCTCCTCTTCTTCCTCCTCCTCCTCCTCTTCCTCCTCCTCCTCCTCCTCCTCATCATCATCAGTAGTCACAGTCTTAGTCATAGTATAGATTGATGTGGAAGAACCAAGACAATTGTAGGTGGCATTATTCCTGGGCAAGTGTTTCTGGGTTATATAAGAAAACAATCTAAGCCAGCCAAGAGAATCAAGCCAATAAACAGTATTCCTCCATGTCTTCTGCCTCAGTTCCTACTTCTAAGTTCCTACCTTGACTTCCTGCACTGATGCCCCATAGTGACAGAGTGTGACCTAAGAGTTACAAGCTAAAATAAACCCCAAGTTGTCTTCAATCATGGTATCTTATCACAAGAGTAGAAACCCTAAGACAGACTCAGAACACAATGTGTTCTGCAGTTGTGGACTGTTACCATTTTCTTCAGCCATGTCTACACAAGGGGTAGAGACCTGGCCAAGAAGGAATGAGCCATTATTATGAGAATAATGAACGTATCTAGCTTGATTGTTCACCACAAGGGCCATGCTGATTTGTTCACTCAGACACATTCAAATTATAGCAGGGATGTAGGACACATACAGCAAGTTCTGGATGCACTGTGGAAATAACAGAAGACAATGAGCTGCTCCCACAGCTCTGAGATCTGGGGTGCTTGAGGCTTGCCCCCAAACCCAGGGACACAAACTAGAAATGAAGCATGTTTGCTGAGCTGAGGGAGTAGAGAAAGCTGGGGAGTCAAGAGGATGGGGCTGAATCTCCAACACTCTCTTTTCAGCCTCCATTCCAGACAGTCTGGTTCTGCAGAACTTCCCGCCCTCTCCTGTGGAGAAGCCCAAATAAGTCTCACAGGGAACTGCAGGGGCTAAGGACTGTGGAGGACAGTGGATTGAGAGCTAGCATTCCCAGACTGGTCTGTTATTTAGGGACCCCATCTGAAGTCAAGTCCTGACTCTGGGGGATCACCATCCCATGACAGTGCAGCTACTGGTGTCAGCTGGGGTACACACACAGCTCATGGTAGAGGTGAGTGGCGCCTGTCCACAGCCAAGCCCAGTCATGGGTATGTGACTCAAGGGCCTCACACAAGCTCGGCACCAGCATGCCCTACAGATCAAGGCAGGACTCCTGAAGGAGGGAACACTTAGCTATGCCAAGAGCAGGGAGCAGCTGTGGATGAAATAGAGAGCAAGGGAATCATATAGCCCAAGCTAAAGGAACAACCTAAGCTAAATGATGGTCATCTTCTTCAGTGGGGAAACACAAGGGTCCAGGATGGCAAAAAAAAGGTTTTTCGACTGAGGGGCCAGTTTTCCCAGATAGCTGAAAACTTTCCATTGGTGGTTTCATTTACCCACTCATCCCAAACATCTGTTCTGAACCTGTGAAACAACCTCGAGGATGTTGGGATGTTGGAAACCACATTTAGTTCTGTTTGGTTCTTGCTGCAGAGCATGCTGAAGGGAGCTGACCAGGTGCTCTTGTGGGGAAAAGCATGGAGAAGAAATGATTAAACAGCCCCAGAAAACTGAGAGCAGGGCATCTGGAGGCTACAGAGGGTCTGCCAGTGTGTGTGTGTGTGTGTGTGTGTGTGTGTGTGTGTGTGTGTGTGTATGCATGTGTGTGCCTGTGTGTATGTGTATGCATGTGTATACCTGTGTGTGGACCTGTGTGTGTCTGTGTCTGTGCATGTATGTATGTGTCTGTGTGTGCATCTGTGTCTGTGTGTGCCTGTGCGTGTGTGCATGTGTGTGTGTGTGTGTGTGTGTGTGTGTGTGTGTGTGTTGGCAGATCCCAGGAAGAGGCATTTTAACCAAGGACAAGTTCCAGCAGATGGGGATAGTACTCCAGGTGGGAGGAGGAGCATGTGCAAATCTCATACAGAAGACAGAAGAGATGAGGGATCTGGGGTTGGAGTGCCGATCAGGACGGTCATGGTGCATGAAGCCTTGGTGCCTTGGCCTCTCATAAGCCAGGCAAACGAGGGCATTGTGGATTTTACTCTCAGCCACCACAGGGACCTCAAACATTAGGAAACATGTGGGCATGCCTTCTGCCCAGCAAGAGGGAGTGCAAATGGTACATAGGTTGCCTGCAGCCACCAGCTAAGAAGGACTCAGATGGTTTTGACAGTTCTTAGCAACTTGCCCCTGCAGATTCTGTAACATTCACTGTCTGCTTCTTCAGGGAGAGGCTGCTGATTCCCAATTTAGAACTCCAGTTGAGCACTTATTACCTAGAAAGGGGCAAATATAAGGACTGGGGCATCGCTTGGCAGAAGCTTGCCTAGAATTCATACAGTCTTGGTTTTGATCTCCAGCTATCTAGACTCAGACGGAGGGACAAGTGTGTTTGTGATCACTCTCGGGAAATAAATCTTCTCCTAGTTGGAAGGAAAAGGATGATGATGATGATGATGATGATGATGATGATGATGATGATGGTGATGATGTTGGTGATGATGATGATCATAATAATATTAATAATGATAGTAGTAATGATGGGATGCCAGAGAGATGATTCGTGGTTATGAGTTCTTACTGCACAATCATCAGGACTGGGGTTTGGATTCCTGCACCCACACAGCACTATCAGTGTCCCACAATGCCTGTAACACCATCTCAGAGGCATCCAAACTCTGTTTCTGGCCTCTGTGCACACATAGGTATGTGTGCATGCACACACACAGGTGAATGTATGCTCACACAGATACACACACAAATAAAATTAATCAAAAATATTAAAAGTGAAGGATATTATGGCAAAACATTGTGGGCGTTTTGTTTGTCTTGGAAAGAGATAGGTCTGGTGCCAAAGGCCTGTGGATATTACAGGAGGGTTGTAAATTCCCGATCACTCGGGGCAACTTAGTCAGACCTTGTCCCCAAATAAAAAGGTTTTGGGTTGCTTTTAAGAAAAAATAAGAGGTCTGAGGATATAGCTCAGTGGTGAATAACTTGCCTAGCATGCATAAACCCTAGTAACACACACACGGAGAGACAGAGAGACAGAGACAGAGAGAGACAGAGAGAGAGAGAGAGAGAGAGAGAGAGAGAGAGAGAGAGAGAGAGAGAACTCATCATATATATGTAGTGTAAACCTGGCTTCTAGAGAGAAAGAGACAGGCAGAGCACTTGAGCCCAGGAGTTCAAGGCCAAAGCCAGCCTAGGCAATATAGAGAGACTGTCACAAAAGAAAGAAAGAAAGACCCCATCCTCAATTTTCCAGCATGTTTTGGTGTCGAGAAGAACAGGGAGGGGCCCCCTACTTCAACCCACTGCCCCGCAGCTTCCCACCCTCACGGCATCTCCTCAGCTCCTGGAAATCCAATCTCCTAGTTATGGCCGCGCTTATTAAAAGCATGACTGTGGAGGCTGTTTACTCCAAGATCTATTTTTGTCATAACTGTTTGTAATGGTTAAACCTGAACCACTTAAACACTCCATACAAAATAATGCATCTTCAATAAACTGAAATATTAACCAATCATATGTAATGGTTCATTTCTAACAGATGCAGAGCTCAGAGTCCTCAGGGCATCGTAGAAATTGAAAAGCATATTGATGGACTGGCCAGCCTTCAAATTACACTGTGAGGGAGGAAAATGCTTAGGAAAAGTTCTCATTATGGCTCCCTGACATTAATTTGAGCATTTTTATATGTATGTCCTATTAAGCACTTTAAGTGCTTTTTGATAATTGTGCTTTGTAGTTTTTTACAGCACTTCAGCCTATTCCCAGTTCAATTTCCTCTTTTATCCGATGTTTGAAATATTGATTTCTGACAGATAAAAGCAAACCTTATAATCTCAGCAGCGAGCAATAAGTAAGTGGGACCGGGCTGCAGAATGCATCGGGGAATGGTCATATTCGAAACAGTCTTTGTTTTATTACATTTCGTCAACAGAATTTACTTACCGCTTGCTGATATTTATGTAAAAAGCCTGGCCGCTGAGAGGGCCGAGATATTGCCAATTTCAGCTCTACTTTTTGCATTTAGTAAGATAAAAGGAGCTTCCCCCTTGGAGCCTGGTGATTGCAGTGGCTTAAACTGCTGTCAGCCAGCTGTGAGTAACTGTGATTTATCTTCTTCAGCCTGTGCGTGGTGTGGCTGCAAACTTTTCCTCCAGTTTTGCATTAAAAGCTGACAGCCTGTCAGGGTGCTTACAGTCTCCCCTCTTGGGCCTTCAGGCTCTCGGAAGACACCCTCACTGGGGAGAATCCCACACTGCTTTAAGCCGGCCGGATGCGACCTTACACCTGATCCTGTGTGTTTCCAAGCCGTGACTCCAGATCCTGCAGACATGGGGATTATTTTGGCTCCTATGCATATTAGTCTCTCGGTAGTGATGATTTCTGCCACATTCAGTGCATGTATTACTTACTGAACGCCATCCTGGCATTACTGGACATGCAGAGCCAAGGCCCTCTCTTTAGGATTCTCACACTCCACAGCGCATCAAGGGTAAGTTTGTGCACATCCCCTGCAGGGGGACATCTTTAGTGCTCATGACTAGGAAGGGTATGCTATTGGCATCCTGTGATATAGGTCAGGGAATCTGATAAAGATCTGGCAAGACACAAGACAATCCCCAGAACACAGAATTCTCTACCCCCAAAATGTGGGCAGAGCTGATAGCAAGAAGCCCTATCTCACATGATTAGCCTTGACAATGAGCAAGGACTTTTCGGGCAGCAGCGATGAGAGCAGTAAGTGAAACAGGACAATGATACTAAGACTTGAGACCTATTGCAGACACTGTGGTCAGAGGAGGGACGCTCAAACTGATACTAAGCAATGACAAGGACCTGGAAGAAGATCTAAGGGGAGGCCCGCCTGGCATCGGGCTTGTGCAAAGCCATGTAGCAGGAAGGAGCTGGTGAGTCTGAGAAGCAGAGAGAAGCCAGTAAGCTTAGCAGTGATGACTATACTGGCCCAGTATTAGGATGGTGGGACAGACAGAAAGCAGGGACATGTTTATGAAATTACGTGGCAAATACAGGCAGTGCGGGACCTAAGGATGATACAGAATGCCTGTAGGTATCATCTAGTATGATTGCAGACACCATGCATCACAAAGAAAAAGAACTAAGTATAAAACAGCCTGGCATGAATCGCCATGGAGGTGACTTGTACATGTGACAGGATCTCTGAAGGCAGCACAGGAATGAATGGGACAAGGTGAGCACAAAGACACAGAGACTAGAAAACCCAGAGGACTCGCCCCAGTTTCTCTGCATGCCAAGAATGGCACCTGCCCTAGAATCCACACAAGGTCCTCTCTGGTTTCCCTCACTCCTGTGGGTTAAGAGCACAGAATCCCATCAGTCTGTTTGTCTCAGCACTCTGGGAGACATTTAAAACCAAATAAAGACTGGCAAGGACCTGGCCAAGCTGCACCCAAAGGGAACAGAGATTCTCACTTCCCTTGGACCTCGGGGCCACACACTCAGGTGACTAAGCACCTCTCCCATGACCCCTTCATTCAGCAAATACTTACTGAGAACCTATTGCAATCCTGCTGAACCCTGTGCTACACACAGAAGCCACAGCAAAGAACCAAACAAGCCAAATCACAGGCTGCTTCTCTCTTCTGCTCTACTGCTTAGTAGTCACGAAGCTCTGGCAGGCTGGCTGTGAGCCCAGTGACTGGATAAAGGGGCACAGTGAGGGTCGGCATCGACCAAGTAATGCAGCTGTAACAAGCACGTGCATCCTCATTTCTTCTCAGTCTGTAGGGCTGCATTATCATCCCCTAGGAGCCAGATGAACACAGTAGCGGACATCTGGAACACTAGTCTGGTGGCATCAAGGGATCACAGGGGTACTTGGGCTAGCTCAGCACACTTCTGTTTGCCCATATCATGAGCTTCATCTCCAAACCTACTGGCCAAAGAAAGTCACATGACATCACACCTGAATTCAACAGGACAGGTAGGAGTCACAGCACTCTATGGAAAGTGGAGATTTGCAGGGAAAAATGAGAGCCACAGCCCTAAGAACTCTGACATGAAGGAGTTTAGGGCCTGGGTTTCAAATCAAGACCTACCAGCAGATTTTTAACTTAGCTGCCATTTTTTAAATTTTTTCATCAAAAACCACAATTTCTATTTCAGAAGTACAAGCCACAGTGGCCCTGCCTTCCTGTGGCAGCATCCAGATGTGACTGAGCACAGCTGGCCCTGAAGACAGCACGGAGCTCTTTACACTGCCCAATCTATGGACTCTTGAGTCAGTTGGCAATGAACTGAGACCCAGACAGGAAAAAATCAAAATAAACTAAAACTGGCCAGCCCAAATGCATAGACCAGTTAGATGCAAACTCAAGACAAAGCCATTGTACAGAAGTTAGGGACAGAACAGCTTCCTGGGATCCTGATTTGCCCTTGAGTTTGAATCTTCCTGTGTCTATCCTTTGCTCTTTCCATGCATGGGGGAAATGAATTGAGAGGGGTCCTGTCCTGTCTGAGCCCTGTGAGTGGGCCCTGCAAAAGTGGGTGCTCAGTCAGTCCAGCTACCTGTGTGGATGCTGGACAGCACCGTGCTCCTCATCAAGCCCTGAAGGCTGTTGTGAGCAAGAGCTGCTAAAGACCTGTCCCACTCGGAGCCACAGGTAAATAAACCCTACCACCCAGAGGGTGTGGAGCACATAGGGTAGAATCATGTGTTAGTTGGCCTTTCTTGGCTGGGGCAAAATACCCAACATAGCTTCAAAAGTGGAAAAGTAAGATTCCAGGGTCCCAAAACATCCTTCAAAGGCATGCCCCTTCCTGAAAGAGCCTACTTCCTTCACCTGGCCCTCCTCTTGACAGGCCATCAGTAGATTAATCCACTGATGAGATAAATGCGCCATGACCCAGTCACCTCTCAGTGGTCACACCTTGGTCAAGGTGGTAACCAAGCCTTAAATAGAAGCTTGATAAATCTTTTGAGGGACCCTTCATATCCACAGCAGGTAAAGAAGGATCTCCCTGAGACCACACTGCTCCTGCCAGCACTCACTGGAAGCCCCAGACTAACCACAGGTGTTACTTCCTGAGCTCATGGGACCTCTCAGCACCTGCCAGCAGCACTGCCTGCAGAGCCAAGACATGGTTTCATCCCTGCCACTAGGGCTGCAGGCTGCCCTTCACAATGGCTCCAGGTTCACAGTCTGATGTGTCAGAGCTTCAGGGACATGCCTAGTTCCCTCTTGCACTGTCTTTCAGGGGTGGGGAGCAGATAAGGTTCTGAGTGGTGTGTATTGTTTGACATGAGCACAAGCATGCCAAGGCCCCCAACGCCTTTCCCCAAGTCAGACTCAGAGAAACAGCAAAGCCTTTCTTTCTCTGCTCCATGTGTGGAGTCTGACAATGTGTACAGAAAGATATTGACTGTAGCATCTCCCCATCTCCTCATATCAGCCGTCCACCTGCTCGACTCTCCCAAACAGGAAAAAAAATTCTAGTAGTGTGTCACAGTGTGTCCCATAGCTTACACTTTGGTCTACACTTCTCTGCTTACAAACGTTCATTGCAATGACTCATTGGTCTGGTACAAGGCCTCTTACAGGAACCTCACTGGGACTCCGCCAGTTGTTGCCTGTGTCATGGAGATCCTGTAGTTTTGGATCTGTAGGACCGGCCCCTTCATGCACTCCAGCAGTTCACTTATGGGGTAGATGTTGGTGTGGGCCAACTCAAAGCCCTGGATCTGGGCCTGAGAGGTATCTGAGCTGGTCAGCCCACCAGCTCTTCTGCTCTCACACCCTCTGGGCCAGCTCACCAACAACCCGTACAACCAGGGCCAGCTCTACTCTGTGGCCCAGGTGAGGGGCAGGGCCTGCTCTCCCACTCTGATGACCTTGGGGTCAGCTCTCCTGATAAGATAAAAGGAGAGGGGAGGTAGATACACTTTCTTATTTGGCTCTAAACCATAAAGATAAACCTGCCTCCTTGATTCAGACATGAAATAAACACACTGAGCTTCCTGGCTGCTACTCTTGCTATCCCCATGCAGCACAAGGCCCACCCAATCCCAGCTTCTCTATGTATGTGTCTGTGTGTCTGTCCCTTCTTCAGTCCCTTGTTGCCCCTGTCTGGTCAATTCCCAAAGTCGTGCAGGTTGCAGGCCTGGCTGTCTGGTTTTAAGTTCTGAGTGTGCACTCCAGCCCTTTCTGCCTGTGGCTGCAGTTTCCACCAGTTATTTACATTTAGTGGACATACAAAGACTTGTTTCTTTTTAGTAACTGAAGGACAATCCTCTGATTGATTGTTGTTGTCGTTGTACTTCCTAAAATTTCTGGGACTGAACTGGAAGCCTTGTGTGTGCTAGGCAGGGACTCTATCTACCTCCAAGCTGTACCCCAGCATTGGAAGATCCTCTGAAAAGAATACAGTCTAGGGAAAACTGGAGTCAAGGTAAAGAACACCACAGGGAAGGATGGTCAGTGCAGGGCAGAATAGGTGTGGCCTCTGTGGTGGTTTTGCCGAGAGCTACAGATCCCCTGGGCTGTTTGAGAACTGGCATTCTATATCAATATATTATATATTTAGTATATAATATCAATATTATATACCAATATATGTTATATATAATATTATGTTAATATTATATGTTATAATATATAATATTGTATTATATTCTTGTCACTGTGTCCTTGGCTCCTGCTAGTTACAGGGATGGCTAGACGAAACTTGTAGAGATTACTAAAGCAGACTTGTGGAGACTGACTAGGGGTCAAGGAAAAAAATTTGAACTGCTGAAAATACCAAATCCTCAGCAAGAACAACATCGTTCGTGGATCTGGAGATTGTGGCAGACATTACTAATCAATCCTGTTTTTACTTTCCCTTGTACCAGATGCAGGTTCAGGATCTATCTTAACAGAGCAGTCCAGGCACATCATCAGAATTAACACAATGAACCCAATTTGTCATTCTTGAACTGCTTGTTCTTTCAGGATTGATTGTCCCCTAAAATCACAAACCACTTGGCAAGCAAAATTTTGTTGGACTTATAAAACCAGAGGAATCGGGGTTAGCCCCGTCAAATTTCATAAACTTTTCGCCATGAAGTTTCTTCAAATCGCAAGACTGACAGAGGGTACCTCTGAATTTAGGCTAAAAGTTTCCATTCAGGCTGTGGCTCTCGTTGAACTGGAGATAAGCAAAACTTGCCCATGAGTTCAAAGTCCCTGTTTGGTGAATAAAGAGCAGATGGTCTAGGGGGACTTATAGGGGACAGCTCTTACACAGGGGAATGCTACAAAGCTGGGCACCTGTCAAGCCTCAACAGGGACAGGGACAACAGTAGCAATCACCCAGATGGCCTGGAGGAGTCCTCCTGGCGCTACCTGCATGCTGACCAGAGAAGAGTGCTACAACCATGCCAGTCCTCAGAAGGTCTCAGCTTCTTCCTCATCAGGACAGAATTCCTCCAGGGCATCCCTAACCAGTGATCATACAGCTCCAGCTGTGACCTGAAAGGTATTTACCTTCACTCATTAAGAATGACATTAGATCAGACATGTTGGCTATGATCTCAGCATGCAGATAGTTGAGGCGAAAGGATCGAAACTTCAGGGCCAGCCTGGGTTCATTTACAAAACAACAAAAAAGACCCTCTGAGGCTGGGTGTAGCTCTATGGTAGATGACTTGCCATACATGTTTGAGCTTCTGGTTTTCATTCCCAGCATTGAAAACATGAACAAAATCAACAATGCTGATGACTTGTAATATGCTACATGCAAGAAAACCAAGCAAGACATCAAGTGTACATCATGGTGTTCACAAAACAGCTTAAGATGACTAAAAGAGTGTAAGATGCAGGCACATAAGCCAGCTTAATGCTATGCCTCTATGAGATACGGGGACCTTAGAGGTGAGCACAGGCCCTTTCCAGGGTCTCTGTAATGCTCTTCATTATTGTGATGGACATCATGGGTCCAGTGACTCCCATGGTTCTTACCTTCTGGAAATGACATTCCAGTTTTCCTTTCCTTCCAGAAACTACCTTTTTAAAGATTTGTTTATTTACCCTATAAAAGTTATCTATCTTTGTGTACACCAGCATACCAGAACAGGGCCTCAGAGCCCTAAAGATAGTTGACTGTGAGCCACCATGTGATGGGAATCAAACTCAGGACCTCTAAAAGAGCAGACAGTGATCTTAACCATTGAGCCATCTCTCCAGTCTCCAACCATCCATTCTTGAATGACCATTACACTACCTGTCTTAGTTAGGGTTTCCATTGCTGTGAAAAGACACTGTGACCAAGGCAGCTCTTATAAAGGACAACATTTAACTGGGGCTGGCTTACAGGTTCTGAGGTTCACTCTATTATCTTCATGGTGGGAAGCATGGCAAGATCTAGGCAGACATGGTGCTGGGAAGCTGAGAGTTCTACACCTTGTTCTAACAAACAGGAGAAGACTGTTTCATGGGCAGTTATGGGGAGGGTTCAAATCCCACCCCCACATTGATGCACTTCCTCCAACAAGGCCACACGTACTCCAACAAGGCCACACCTACTCCAACGAGGCCACACCTACTCCAACAAGGCCACACCTACTCCAACAAGGCCACACCTCCTAATAGTGCCTCTCTGTAGGCCATGCATATTTAAACACTACACTGCCTCAGGAAGAGAACCTGTCAACAATGAAGTTGTCGCAAGGAGAAACAGAACTGAGACATGGGGCAGTTGAGCATCTAGATCCAGCCCTTCCTGAAGTCTGAACACCATGGGCCCCTGTAAAGCAAGCTCCTTTAACTGCTTAAACTGCAAACCTATCACTTATAGTCCTGACTAGTTCAGTGAGGAAATACTTAAAGCCAAACAGCAAGCCACACTGCTCTTGCCCACTTCTTCAGTTTGGAGTCCTCGAAGAAGAAGAAAAGATACCTTACTCTTTAGGTAATTTCCATCCACCTACCCATCGTCCTCCACCACTCTTCCACCTCTACCAGCCAGTCACGTACGTGGCATACACAGAAGCCTCAGGGCCGCAAGCCACGTGCAGTTTCCTTCAAGTTGGCACTATAGTTCCCCAGCCCCTTCTTCAGCTCCTGAACCTTCTGCATCAGTGTTTTCAGAAACAACTCAGGCCACAGGGGATTTCAACAGCAGCTGAGGCATGTACTGATAGCCAAAAGAAAGCAGACTCCCTTGAAGAGATGGCTCAGAAGTTAAGAGAACAGGCTGCTCTTCCAGAAGACCCAGGCTTAGTTCCCAACATCCACACGGTGGCTCACAACTGCCTGTCATTCCAGTTCCAGGGGATCTGATGCCCTCTGCTGGCCTCCAGAGACAAGGTCATACACATGATGCACACACATACATGTATGCAAACACTCATACACAGAAAATAAAAATAAATAAATATATAAAAAGAACAAGAGCAACAAGGAGACAAACAAGAAGGAGGAGGAGGGGGAGGGGGAGAGGGAGAGGGAGAGAGAGGAAGGGGAGGGTGAGGAGGAAGGGGAGGGGAGGGGAGGAAGAAATGGGAGACCAGAAATCAGCAGCTAAGGAAGAACAGCCATCATTGGAGGCCATTTTCAGACTGCTAATTGGACCACACCAGGGTACACAGCTCCCTTGACCTCTCAGCACTTTTAGATCTCTAAACTGAAACACATCACAGAAGAATTTAAAAGCTCTGAGTCCCTTGGAGAAGAGCAAGTATCACCTGGGTCATATCCCATGACATGATGATGGTCAGAGCAAGTTGTGGCCATCCCTTCCATCAAGGCAAATGCAGCCCTGTCTCTATCATCCACTTTCAGTGAGCCCCAACACCCACCATGGCAGCTAACCATCCTCCAGCCTGTGTAGGATGTTCCATGAAAACAAAGTCCCCTTTCCCACTGCTTGTCAAAGGGGGAAAGGAAGGCCACAGAGCCTCCAATCCCTTAAATCTTTTATTTATTCTTTATCAATTACATACATATGAACAATGTACCCACTTCTAATTCTTTCTTCCCACCCCTCCTGGCAACCTCAATATGACCCCTCATCCTTTAAGGTCCTATTAAAAGTATTGCCAACACATTCTCAACTCCACAGTTAAAGGTTTTGCTTTTTACCCCTACTGGAGATTGAACCTATGACCCCATGCACGTTGAACTATCTCCCCCAGCAGTCTAGTCTTTCTTAAGCTCAGCTTGTTTCATCATGTCCTTCCCTTACCCCGAATCTATGGGATAAGTTTTATACATGCATAGCTCTCTCTCTCTTTTTTATTCAGGCCAGGGCCTCAGCCCGTGGAATGGTGCTACCTGGATTTAGGTCTTCCCACCCCTCTTACCTAACCTAGATACTCTTTGTTTCTAGGGTGATTCACATCAAGTTGTCAATCAAGATTCATCATCACACTCCACAGAGAGGACAAGGAAAGCAGCTGAGGAAGGTAGACATTGTGGGTGTGTCCATGAGCGATCTCTGCTATGGGCAGCCAGAGCTCAGGCCGGCCTGCTGGAGACTTTTGGAGATTCATTTTGAAGAGTATACCTCAATGCTTATCCAAGTGAGACTGAAGGCAGGTGAGGACTTATCCACCCTTTTCTTTTTACTGTTAACTGGATGTTAACTGTATGCCTGCAGTGTGTACCAGAAGAGTTTATTTGAGCTCTCAGGATCCAGGGTACAGTCTATCTTGGAGGCAGGAACATGAGGCAGCTGATCACATTGGGTACCCAGTCAAGAAGCAGGGAGAAATCAACCCTCTCTGTGCTACCAAAGACTACTGGGCTGGTAAAGAGGCAGGTGGTACTTGCCTCAAGAAGCTGATGCTGTGCCCTGAACAATCCTTAAGGGATCAGGCAATTGCGGCAAGTCTGCCAGTGCTACAGACATCAGCAATGTCCCACCTCAAGCTATTCATTCCCCACATGGTCAGAATCTGCTGTCATGGGGCTCACCTAAAGGGGTCTCGAGCTGTTTCCCTGGTGGTTTGCTGGGGTGTGGTTCTACGATACACTGTTTCTAGGATACCTTATTCCCAGAGATTTCAGGATTCCCTTGGGAAAAGACAAAACAGTGACAACAGTATTTTTAAAAAGAGTCCAAAAGATATGTGTAAGAAAATTTGGCCCACCAAAGATGCCATTGACTCGCAGCCGGCTCCCTGCTGGTCCGACTATTTTCTACTTCCCCTTCACAATTACTGCAATCAAGTTATTATCAATCATGCTATCAATCGCTTGCTCTGCTCTGCAATGTAGGTTAAAGCTCCCTGTCAGTGGGATGCTGCTCCCTCGATTGTCACTGAAATCTAATGGCTTTCATCTTCAAAGAAGTCACCTGCCAATGTCTGGTTCCCACCCCTGCTGGTTAAGGACAGTACTTCTTCATGAATTTCTTATTCTAGATAAACACTCCATTCAGCATTTATTTCTGGGACATACTCCAAGTTTAGCTGCTAAAGCGCCTACTACAGGAAGAGGCAACTCTGCTGCAGATGGCATGCTCAGCTCTGCTTCAGGTGGGATGCAGCCAGGAGACTTCAGCCCCACCCTCCACCCCCAGCTGGTTACCCTCCCCATACTGGAAACTGGCATGAGTTCCAATCAGTCATGGAGAGTCTCAGGGATCCATATGGGAGGCAACGCCAGGTCTTCAGTCACCGCCTCTGAAAGGCAGAGCATCAGAGCTTTCTTGAGGTATTTCCGGATGTTTGCAGCTTCTGGAGTTTCCACAGCTTCCTGAGCATGTTTTTAGTGTCTGTGATTATCTGTCCTAGACCAGATAGTAGGCACAGCAGAACAGAGACAGAACAGGAACCCTGCATAGCATCCCATCTGAACAAGCTTTAGAGTCTAAAGAAAGATGCAGACCACACACAGATAACCCAAATACAAAGAATCATTAATTAGAACCAGAGGCATAAAAGAAACTTGAGATAGAACAGGAAGGGAGGGTGTAGAACACAACGGGCAAAAAAGATGTGGTGACTCCGGTCTCCCAAAAAGCAGATGTTAAGCCAAGAGGGTATGAACAAGAGTTTATTTGAGAAAAAAATATTCACAAAGGAAAGGAGGAGGAGGGCCAAACTATCAGGCCCCAGCACATGCCTGAGAAAGGAGAGAAAAGGAAAAGGTAGCCAGGGTTCCCTGAAGAACTGAGATAATAAAGTATATCCATGGTAATAAAAGAAAATGTATCAGCTTGTATCACACAGTGAGGGGCAGGCAGTCCCACGATGACCTCTCCACAACAAGTTGGAGAGCCAAAACCTGGCAGTCCAGTCCAAGAGGCTTGATGCCTCAGACAAGAGGTGTAGTAATTCAGCCCAGCCCAAGGCTGAAGTCTGAAGGACCTTCATAGAGCTGCCAGTGTGAGCTACTTTGAAAATCAGAAGCTAGAGACCATGCCCACAGTCATCAGCAGAGGCCAGTATGTCTTCTCTCAGAGAGAAGCAAGCTTGCACAAGCC
This sequence comes from Rhynchomys soricoides, assembly GCA_019843965.1. Taxonomy (NCBI): domain Eukaryota; kingdom Metazoa; phylum Chordata; class Mammalia; order Rodentia; family Muridae; genus Rhynchomys; species Rhynchomys soricoides. The sequence continues at coordinate 2,889,065 of JADRCH010000063.1, read as the reverse complement.
AGCTGGATTTCTCTATAGTATACATTGAGTCTGGAATGCACTCATGGGCTACTAACCCTTGATAAGCCCAGCTTGTAGGGCTATGTTGAAGACTGTGCAGTCTTTAGGAAGTGGGGCCTGGCTGGAGGAAGTAGTTCTCAGAGATCAGCCTGTGAGACTTACACACCCTGCAGCTCCAGTCTTCATTCTCATTCTCCTGACAGCTGCCATGTGAACAGGCTCCAAGGCACACTTGTAAGACAGAAGATGGAACCCAGGTAGGGCTGCTCAGTTCTTCATTATGATGGACTACAAGTCTCTGAAGCCATGAGCCCAAATAAACTTTCTGGTACAAGTTGTTTCTGTATTTCGTCACAGCAATGTAAAGGTAATTAATGTGTGTGTGTGTGTGTGTGTGTGTGTGTGTGTGTGTGTGTGTGTACTCATCCGCAAGTGTGCTCAAGTGCACCCATGCACACACATATGTATGCACATGCACCCATACATGTGGAGGTCTACAGTTGATGTCAGGGATCGTTCCCAATTGCTCTTCTACCTTATCCATTCATTCACTCAAACCCAGAGCTTGCTGATACAACTACTGTCAATGGCTAGCTTGCTCTGGGGATGCCCACCTTCTGGGGCTTTAATTGCAGATGGGCCACCACACCCACCTGACATTTCCATGGGTTCCAGGATCAGGCTTTGTGTTTGTGCACCAAGCACTTTAACCACTGAGCCACCTCTCCAGCCCTCTCTTTCAATTTTTGTTCCATGTGTGCCCTCTGCCTGTCAATGCCTGGGGTCTTACTTGGTGCCACCAACAAACCCTTTATTGCTGAAGAGTCAGGGCCATTGATAATAATGCCTTTTGGGGGTTCTATGCTTGCTGTACAGATAGAGTGGGGTAAAGGAGTATAATCCATGACCTTCTTCCACCCATGGTCCCCTACACCTCCACCATGCAACAGGAGCCTGAGCCGTTTCTAAGCTGGAATCAGGTGCTTCTACCACCACAGAGCTCCCTTTGCCCGTTGTCCCTAGACATTCAGTGTCTGAAGCACCCTGTGGGCAGCTTTCTCTTATAATTCAATTAAACTCCTGGGTATCTCTGGGTAAGAACTCTGCCTCTTTACCCGCCCAGTAGTCAACCTATGGATTGCATGTCAGACACCCTGCATAACAGATACTTACATCATGATTCATAACATTAGCAAAATTACAGTAATAAAGTAACAGTGAAACCATTTTATGGTTGGGGTCACCACAAAATGAGGGAGCGTATTAAAGCATTGCAGCATTAGAAAGGTTGAGAACCAGTGCGTGAGGGGTACATGAGGAAAGGGGTTGTGTGATCTTTTCCCATGATTTCAGACAGCCACTGAGGCTAAGAAATGTGTGTCAGGGACCCCCACATAAGGGGCATAAGAGACTGAGGGCAAGACACCCTGAGAAGCCATTGCATGAGACTGTAAAAATGAAGCCTAGGTTGTTCTGGAGACCCCAGGATGTTAGAAATGTTAATTATCTTCCAAGGAAATTGCATATAGGAAGTGGAGCCAGCAATCCCCCCCCCAAAGATGTGTATTACAGGCATCAAAGTTGGAAGGGTGCAGTCATCTAATCCCTTAACACTGCACAGGGAGCTACAGGAGCCACTGGATTTTGGTCTTGCTTTAGTCCTGTGCTTCTTCACAACCTCCCTTGGGAATGACAATGTATGCTCTGTGCCATTAATGTTCCAAGTATGTAATTTGTCTCTTGATTTTAAAGGGGATGCAATTCAGAAATTGCCTTGAGTTTCAGAAGAGAATGTGGACTTCGAAACCTCGTCGAGTCTGTAAAGATCACTAAAAGAGGACTTTTAGTTGGGCAAAATGTAGTTTGCGTTACGATATAGCCAAATGACATGACCGGGGTCTAGGGAGTGGAGCATAGTCATTTGAATGAGAAGGACCCCATAGTCTCAGGCATTTGAACACTCAGTCTCAGTTTGTAGTGGCCTTCAGGAGGCTTAGGAGGTGTGGCCTTGGGGGAGGAATTATGTCCCTGAGGTTGAGCTTTGAGAGGTTGGTGCCACACAGTTTACTTTCTCTGCTTTGTACCTGTGGTTCAAGACAAGAAGCCCCAGTTTCCTGCTCCTTCCATAACTGCTGTGCTGAATCGTTTTATGTCAACTTGAGAGGACTAGTTGAGAGAATGGCTCCATAAGATTGAGCTGTAGGCGAGCTTGTGAAACATTCTCTTAATTAGTGATTGATGGGGGAGTACCAGCCCATTGTGGGTGCTGGCATTTCTGGACTGGTGGCCCTGGGTTCTAAAAGAGAGCAGTCTGTGTTCCATCACTGTTATAGAAACCCTGACTAAGACGCCTGCAGTTTGATGTCATGGCTCCTGATTATGATGGACTCTTCTCCCCCTGGAACCATAGGCAGAATAAATTCTTCCTTCCATAAGTTATCTTATAGACATGGTGTTTTGTCACAGCAATAAAAAGTAAGTAATACACCCCCTGAGGAACCAGAACCTTTAATCCCAGGTAAGTCATGAGTTAAGAGGATAGAAAGCTCAGATTCCCCTGCTGCATCATCTGGAATGATATTAAGAAATTCCCATCAAGAATCCAGTGCCATTTAGTGATGTCTGGTATGATGCTTGTTCTGAGTGACATGCCAAAGAATGGCACCTGACCTCTGCCTTTAAGTTGACAATCAGCCCCTTCTGAGTGATACTGTATATGATCGAAGCTGCAGACCCCAAGGCCACCGTCAGACACATCCTTCACTGCTTCCCCTGGAAGAATGTCCCCTTGTGTGGGATTATCTCATGCCCAAGGACCAGGCATTCCATAAAGTCCTTGATAGTTATGCTGGTTGAGGTCTACAACCCGAAACAGCAGACTCATGCACTAATGGGAATCTTATCCTCTAAGGGAACCAATGATCTTTCCAGAAGGGACCTGCTATAGTCAATTGCCACACAGTAGCACAGTGGACTTTTAGGATAGTGCCATCAAGGAGTTCAGAGCTGGCCAGTCAGGTTCGCATAGCAGCAGTAGCTATATTGTGCTTCTGAAGTAGAAGAGCCTGCTGTAGAACTGTAATAGCCTTCTTCTCTGCAGTCTTGACCACTGTGTCCAGACATCTGTCCCACCCACTTTTTGGTGGTCCCTGGGGAAGGGTGATTACAACCAAGTTAATCCATCCACTTCAGTGTTCATTGCCCCTTCTGTGGTGGAAACTTTCTGGTGGCGTGAAACAAGCACATCCACAGTTTATGCCATCTCATTTGACCTTCACATCCGGGTCCCAGTTCCATCTTCCTGTCTATGTTTTTTCTTTAAGGGCCCAGTGAGCCCCGCCCACTGCCTCTGGCCAAGACCCTTTATATATATTCACCATCTTTTAAATGTAGGTTTCCAAGTTCACCGCTCCCCTTCCCCACCCCATTTGGATTTCTTAAAAATGTTTCTCTTGTATTTCCCCACCTACGATGTTTCTAAGAAGTCCTCTGTTGTCCTATGTAGTCAAAAATTCTTCTTGTTTTTCCTCCCTTATTTTCTCTTCCCAGTTTTAAGTTTTCATCTTAATGGCTGAGCCTGGTCAGCTCAGATATACCTCAGTGTGGGTGTCTTCCTGGTTCTTGTGCTTCATTGGTTGGTTGAGTTGGTGTGTGTGTGTGTGTGTGTGTGTGTGTGTGTGTATGTGTGTTTGAGTGCTGTGGGTCTGATTTCACCAAATTTTAGAAACATCCTGACCCTCAGTTTTTCAAAAGAACATTTAAATCCCTTCCTGTCTTCTTTTCTTTGGGAGCCATGTGTCCATAGGGTCACCTGATTATCCCATGGATCGTTGAGCTGTTTCGTCCCTGCGTTTTGGTTTAGATGGCTTCGATCACTGTGTCTCCAGGTCCTTCCAGGATCCTTCCTTCCCTCACAGGGTCCACATGCTAGGACTCCATGGGATGCCCTGCATGGCGGTGCGTACCTGTTTTAATGCACATCTGTATGGAGCTCAGCTTGCAAAAGAGTTGCAAGAAAGATGAATAGCTATTTCTAAAAATACAGTTGAAAAATAGTAACAGTATACTTTAATTCAATTAGAAATTGTTTGCCTCTGAACATTTTTTTTTTAGTTAATGCCCTTGGGCCATGGTTAGTCATGAGCAACTGACACAGAATATAAACCTCTGTATATAGGGAATGACTGTCTTTTTTCTGTAATATCTAATCTACCATTTCACGTGACACATTTTCATCTCACACTCTGTGAGATACAGAAGTCCAAGCTGGTCCCTTCTTACGTTTTCCTTACAGCTAGTTAATATTTTAAATATGAAGAACATAAATATGATAATTATGTAATGACCTTGTCAACCAATTCCAACTTCTGTGTCTGTTCGGGTCAACTTCATTTGACAGATTCATTTTCTCATGGTGAGGATTGTTTCCCTATTTTTTTTTAAATCTATATCTGCTATGTTTTACTAAATGTCAAACAGATCTGGGGAGTGGGGCACTCCTGCCATTGAGCAGAGGGCTTGGTTTATGCTGCACAAGCACTTGCCACCCCCAACATACACCCTAGTACAACAAACAATGTCAACTTCACTGTGTAGTAGGCTCCTTAGCCTTCCTCAGTCTCATTTCAGACGCAGTTAAGTTACGTGGGTGCAGTTTGGTCTCAGGCTAGGCAGGAACAGAGCCCTGCTTACCTACAGCTAATCCCTTCAGTCCCACCACATCCTGAGTCCAGAGCCTTCTGCATAGTCTCTTGGAGCCCAAGAATCCTGATGTTTTCCATTGCATGGTAGGATCAAACACTCTTCCCAGGGAGAATGCTGTTCCACTTTCAGTCCTTCTGCTCCCTACAGATCTTTCAGATGGTTCTTCCCATAGCAGGAGGCAGGGCCATCACATACAGCAACATGCAATGTCCTTGAAGCAGTCCTCAGGAGAGTTCCAGAGTTTTCTCTGTGCATCTCTCTACCCTCCAGGACACCATCTTACCAAGCAGCTGGTTTAGTCTCCCACCTCTCGTTTCTGCTTTCTCCTCTCATGCATCTATCTGAGTTTCTCCTTCTTGGACAGTGGCAGGAAACTGGGGAAACACACAGCTCTCTACATCTGATTTCCATTTGTCAGGCATCATCCAACCTTTGTTGAATTTACTCTAGTGTCTCAGAAACAGATAGATGCCACCCAAGAGAAAAATCTGAAACTTCCTGAGGCATCTTGTCTGGAAGCAGAAGTTCAATCTATTCCTCCACAATCTATTCATTTATCTGCCTGACTTAAGCTGCTTCAGGGACTCCAGGATCCCTTACTCTTCTTTGCTCCTTCCTTCAGATCAAGCCTCATGGATGGTTTGCCAGCCATATCGACCACTGCAGCTGGTTCTGACTTATTCCCAGATGTGCTAGTGAGACCCCTTCTACTGCCACCTCTCTTCCCAGCAGCTTTTTTACACAAGGCAAAGACAGCCCCCAAAGCCTTAGAATGCCTGGGGCCCTCGCCAGTGCGTACCCGACGTTACTAGTGAAGAGCCAGCCAGTTATGCACCTTCCGATGGGTCTCCTGATGTCATGATTGCTTGTCTCCTTTCAGCCACAGTTTCCTTCCTCTGTTCCCTGCTGCAAGAGTTGTACTGCATCTTAGCATGGCCTCTAGCTCCCTTTAAGATTCTAAGAGTCTCCACAGTGACTACAGAGGCCATTGCCAAAATCCCGTGCTCCAGGAGAGTGTCCCCAATGAATGCTTGCTTGCTCAGTCATAAATTGTGTTTCCCCTGACCAGAGACTCCAGAAATCCTATCCCAGTGTTCCTCTCTGACTCCCACCAGCATATACTTGCTAATTCATGCAGTCTCCTGAGAACATGATCTCTTCCCTCTCCCCATTACCCCCAGCAGGTTTATACTGGAATGGTGTTGACATATTTATAAAGAAATTGGAGCCTGTTGTATATAATAAGATACAAAAAATCTCAAGCATACAGATGCATTAATTCTCATGGCATGAACACACTCAGCCATCATCCAGACCACAAAATGGAACATGACCAGCTTTCTAGAAGATTCCTCATGGTGTTTCCCACTCCCTCCCTCCCCTGCAAGGTTAAAAACGATCTTGGCTTCTGTGTCACTGAGCAACTCTCCTTGGTTTTAAACATGATACAAATTGAGCCACACAGCATGTGCTCCTTTGTATGTCTTCTTTGACACAACTTGATGTTTGTGAGCTCCATTCATATTGTCCCATGGCATTCACGTATTCCATTGCTGTATAATAATCCACTGTATAATCACATTATAATCATCACTTTTACTATTTGTGGGCACTGGAGTCTTTCTGGTTTTGTGATATTAGGAGCAACACTGTTTTATAGACACTCTTGTAAATGTGTTTGTCTGTGCCACAGTGCTATGTGGTACACACCAGGAAGTAGAATTGCTAGGTCTCAGTGTCTGTGTAAATACCAGTGTCAGCATCAATTATATACTAGTACTTGGGACCTTTCAAGTTCCTGAACTGAACCTGCTACCATGGGGCAAGCTCTCAGATTCTGAGTACTCTCCAGAAGAACTGCAGAATGCCATCTCAGAAGAGATGTTCCATGGCCGTCATACAAGCACCTTATCCTACCTGTAGGCAAGGGTGCTCCCAGATAACTCATCAATTTCTGCCTATTTTTGACCAAGAGCTCCTCCCAGTGGTGTCAACTCCTCTGACACTGACAGCTAAACCATTGGCACCAAGGAAAGCTCAAAGGAGCAAGGTGCAGACACTAAAAGTAGAAAGCCCTGGAGTATTCATAGGCTAGGTATATGCCTGAAACACTTGTATGTATACACACTGGCTCAGGGCTCTCTCTGTCCTGGACAAACTGAGAAGCAGACTGGACTACCTTCTACCTCAAGGTGTGGAGATAGGGCAGCAGAAGGCAGCACATCCTACCTCAGCTCAGGGTAACAAGGAGGTAGGTGTTTCCTCCGGGTCAAATACAATCTGAGGGAGGTAGCCATCTCAAGGTTCTTTGTAGGTATTATGTCTGCCAGCTCTGTGGTGATCTGCAAGGAAACGGAAACTGTCTTAGTGTTCTATTGCTATGCAAAGATGCCATGACCAAGGCAACTCATAGAGGGGGTTTGCTTACAGTTTCAAAGATTTAGTCCATTATCATCATGGAAGGGAGCATGAGGGCACATAGTCAAGTATGGCACTGGAGTAGCTGGGAGCTTTACATCCAGATCCACAGGCAGCAGGAAAAGAGAGATTCTGCATCTGGGTTGGGCTTTTGAAACCCCAAAGCCCACCCCCAGTCATGTACTTCCTCCAAAATGGTTACACCTATCCCAATAAGGCCACACCTCCTAATCCTTCTAATCCTTTTAAACAGCTCCACTCCCTGGTGACTAAACATTCAAATATATGAGCTTCTGGGGGTCATTCTTATTTGAATCACTACAGAGCCAAAAAGGAAGCTTCTAGATGTCAGGCAGAGAGAATATAGTTGATATCCAGAAACTTGACCAAGAAGAGACCCCCTCCTGAGGGAGACATAAGCAGCCCATTGGTTATGGACTCTTCTCACATTGGGCTCCATAGACAGAAGACAGGACATCTAGCAGCAGACAATGAGGAAATGATGGGGTGGAGATCCTGATAGAGAGTACTCTCTTGCTTCCCTACAGTGGGCGCTTGGCCCAGTCAGTCTTGAAGCAGTAAAGAGAAGACAAAAATGGGCTATAGATGGACTCTCACAGACCCAAGCTGACACATCAACACCTAAAAACAAGTTGGTCACCAATACTATTAGGATAACTAAGCCCAGGAAGCAAAAATGGGGCACAAGAACCACAGGCAATGTTTGTTTAAGGTTACCTCCTCTACCCTGGATCTGAGGTACCTTATGGTCAGCCCCAATTAGGAACTTTTCTTCTGATTGCACATGGAACAGGGCAGCATTCCATGCATATTTATGGTTGCTTGTTTCTGCATCCCCTGGGGATGTTTGGCTTCCTGGGCTGACACATGTCTCAGGCTCAACCAACTGGAGGCTTCTACCCTACCAGGGCACCCAACAAAAAGTTATCCACAGAGTGTCCTGTGTCTTCAGAGATTCTTCATTTACCACCTGTTTGGTTTGGCTTCCATTTAGCAGGTCAATCATGTTGGCTATATTTTTTCTTGGTTTTTCGTTTTTTTGGGTTTTTTGTTTGTTTGTTTGTTTTTGGTAGGGGGAAGTTAATTTGTTGTAGTAGTCCCTAAGCCGCACGACGCAAAATCCATCAAAGAAGCAAAGAGGCTGCCAGCTCCTCCTTCCGGTCCCAGCAGGTAAAATGCCCATGCAGGAGTTGTCAAAAACTGGCTGCTCCAGCCTAAACAGAGGCAGCCCTCACAGAAGCTGTCCATGGTGGTGTATCGCCATTCCCACCTCAGCAGGAGCATCCCCTCAGGAACTGTCCAAGGTAGCGTCATCTTTCCTGCCTCAGCCTACTGCTTTCATGAGGAGCTGTCCAAGGTGGTGCATCACTTTTCCTGCCTCAGAAGGAGCTGCTCCCCAGGAGCTGACACCCCTCAGGAGTTGACACCCCTCGGGAGCTGACACCCCTCAGGAGCTGTCCACGGTGGTGACACCTTGTTTCCTGCCTCAACCTACAACTTTTGTGAAACACCACTGCAGGAGATGTTCCACAGGAGCTGTCCATAGTGACAGCACCTCCTCTCCATGCTCCCTGACCCCAGTAGCCCCACAGAGATGGCACCTCACCGGAAGCTGGCCGCACCTGGGAAGGACTTCCCACCCTAACCCATGAGTCCAATGAAGGGAAAGGGGAGTGAAAAAAGCCACTAGTCCCTGAGCAGGAAAACTATCAATCCCTGAGCTTCCCACAAAACCCACCAATTCCCAAACAGGAAAACCCACCAATCTCCTGAGCTCCCCAAGCTCAGGACTTGAAATCCCATCAACCATCAATCTTGAAATCTCTGCCCTGAAAAGCTCCACCCCCTAAGAACTATATAAGCCCTGCCTTTTGTCAATTTCTCTCCTGTCCACTCCCAGGAGCAGGAGGCAGCCATCCCTGGATTTGTCCCTCCACACCCTGGACCCTCCAATAAATCTCTTCTGTGAAATTTCCTGCCTGGTGTGATCTAGTTGTCTGAAGAAGCCAAGCAGAAAAGAAACAATGAAGAGAGAAGCGAAGGAGTGGGACTGAGGCTCCTGAGCTCCCGAGCTCAGCTGTGGATGCCCTCCCCTGGGAGCTGTAGCACCTCTGCTGAGGAGACTTCCTCTCAGAGCTGTTCCCCTGTCTCAGGACACCCTTCCATTGGGACATCTTTCCACCTCAGAGCTGCATGGTTCCCCCACCCCCACCCCGTGTCTCAGGGTGCCCTCCACTGGGATACCTTTTCCCAGGATACCCTTCCATCTGAGCAGAAACACTTACAGTTGTTGTCTTATTGTTTCTTGTTGTGGGTGGTGAGTTTTTAAGGTTATCATTGATTTTTGTTTTGATGTTTTGTTTGTGGTGCTGGGGATCAAACTCAGGGCTTCATGCCTCCTTGGTAAATGTTATACTACTGAGCTATGTCCCCAGCATATTTCTAATTGATCCCGGGGCTGTATCTCCATGCTGTCTAATGAGACACATAATCCTTCAGGACCAGCCAACCTCTAGAATCCAGAGAGAACTTGTCCATGTCTTCCACCAGCAAGCTAGCCAATCCTGAGATTCTCTTTCATCATTCTCTCTCCTTCTACCAAATACTAGGTGAGTCCTTGCCCCAAATGACCCAAATGATCTAGCCCTTGACCCAAAATGACCCAAACTAGCAAATCATCAGCTTCAGATGTTTATTCGTCCTCTCCCTCCATGTCTTGGTTTTCCCTGGAGACCCTAAGCCTAGGCTATTCTCTTGTTCCTCAGGGTTTCCCTAAGGATCCCGTGTAATGTAGAATATCCTCCAGATGCTCCAAGAACATTAGAGAAGACAATTAGAATCCTTCTTCCATGGTGACTGGCCTTTTTCATTCACAATTCAGCTACTTTCACAAGCTAACTTCCCACACTTTGAAGCACAGGATGTAAGGACCTTGAAGCTGGAACTGCCAGCTCCCTATGGAGCACGATCAATAGCCATGCAGCCCAGAGGGATGAAAAGCTGAGAAATATATGCAAAAGATAGTGTGCTGAGAAAGGCCAGAACACTTGGGACAATCCTCCAGTGATAAAATACCACCAATGACAGAACAAACAAGCAGCAACAACAAACAAACACATTTCTCTCCTCCAACCAGGTTGGACTTTCTGGTCTTTGCACCTGGCTGAAGCACCTTCTCCCAAATCTCTGACCAAGTCTTGCCTCATCCAGAGAGGTCCCAGGTCACCTGACTTTGTAATCTCTCACTTCCTTTCAGTATCATGTCACAGAGCTCTTGCCACCTGGTTAGGTGTCTGTAAGCAAATCTTAGCCCTGCTCCAATCTCAGGAAGGGTTTCTCCTGGGTCTACAAAGAGTAGGACTGCCTGGGATCTTCCCTTTCTACTAGCCCTCTATAAAGCCCACCAAATTTCCTTGGAGGTTTTAAAACACAAGGCTTATGCCTTAGTTAGGGTTTATTGCTGTGAAGAGACACCATGACCAAGGCAACTCTTATAAAGGACAACATTTACTTGGGGCTGGCTTACAGTTTCAGAGGTTCAGTCCTTTAACATCATGGTGGGAAGCATGGCAGCATCCAGACAGGCATGGTGCTGGAAAAGGAGCTGAGAATACTTGATCCTAAGTCAGCCAGGATGTGACTGTCTTCTGCAGGCAACCAGGAGGAGGGTCTCTACTGTACTGGGTGGAGCCTGAGCATAGGAGATCTCAAAGCCCACCCCCACAGTGACACACTTCCCCCAACAAGGCCATACCTCCTAACGCCACTCTTCATGGGCCAAGCAGTCGAGCACAATGTTCTATGGGGGAAATTCTTATTCAAACTAGAGGCTTTTGCCTCCTTCACCTTTTTTGTTTTGTAGCAGAGCCTTGCTGTCTTGACCAGGCTGACCTGGAACTCACCATGTAACCCAAGCTGGCCTTGAGTTGTCGTCCTAACTCAGCTTCCTGAATGCTGGAATTGTAGGTAGGAGCCATCACACTCAACTCAGCCTCCATCACCTTCATTCTCTGAGGACCAGACACCCAGCACCTCCACAGGGAGAGACCCCTCATTCTGCCTTCTTCAACCACAGCTCCCACAACTGCTGAGGAGAGAATGCCAGGGATCTCAGCTGGCACGCAGCTCAGGTAGGCATCCTGCCCAGGATACACCCAAAAGCTCAGGAAAACAAAGGCCCTGATTGAGAAGATATATGCTCCCCACTTCTACCTGTGCGGCCGAAATAAACAAACATGATGAGGGTTCCCATGCACATTCCCTCCCTATCTGCTCTCATCACATGCTGCAGGGAAAAGAACCTTTAAATGGATCACCATCTGCCCAGCTGTTCCAAGGAGTCTTGGGCTTGGCACTGGTGCCCAGAGACTGCCATGAACTATAAGCAAGTTTCCAGCTTCCCTTTTCTGGGAGAATCCAGAAAACTTCTGTGAATATTTCATAAATCTTTGCTATGTTATGTTCTTTCTAATGCATTGGCTTCGTGTGCAGCTTCACGCCTTACCATGAGTCCCTCAATAGTAGGCAACTAAGATGAACAATGTCCTTGATCCAAGAGCATGTCAGCAACCTGGAGCACTATGAAAGTCTCACTTCAACCCACTGTACAGACAGACAAACCAAGGCAAAGGAACCACAAAGAAGTACTGACAGTATCTGATGGCCTTTGCTCTGCAAGGTTAATGATTCCCAGATGGTTTTCACATACCTAACTGTGGATGGTGTTGGTCCACTGCTTCTGAGATGGTTTTGTGTCAGAACAGTTCAGAAATGGAAGGTGAACATTCTTAAAATGGGGATTAGCATTGCCCCAACATCTAAGTGCATGACGAGAGGAGTGCCTGCTCACTACAGAATCATTTCTCTAGCAAGCAGTACACACTGGAGTCTCACGTGCCAAAGCCTATGATAGCTGGGAATGTAGATCATTGGACACAGGTGGATTAAATCCCTCTGCCCCCTGGATTTGATTGACACCTGAGAAAATGCAATAGGAATTTTTTTAATGATAGCAGATAACTTCTACCTGTTTTAGAGAACATGTAACCGGGCCATTAAATCTGGATTCATTTGTTTGCCATAAAATCAGAAAGGGTATTTAACAGAAAACTAAATAAAAATCTAAAAAAAAGTCAAAACGCCAAATACATGGGAATTTATAGCAACAAATACATAAAACAAAATAGATGAAGGTGATACAAGGAATAAAATCTATTTTCAAGTCTATTTGTGAAAATTTTAAATGTTCATTACGAAGTCTTGGGGAAGAATAAATAACAGTGAGAAGCACTACATCTCACTTTGATATGCAGAGTTTGTCTCTTGTCGGTGATAGGCGGGATTATCAATACTCTCAAGAGATAAATGTTTCTCCAGTATTTCAAAGGGGGACAGAAAAAACAGGATGGGAGAAGGTGAGGGGCCAAAAGAAAAGCAGGAGGCAAGTCAGATGGCTCTGGCTGCCATTAGGGAAAGGGGAACCCCATTTTCCCTGAGGGAAGAGCACCCAAGAAGAGGTGGATGTGGGCCACATTCTTATCTCAGCACCTTTAACTTTGAGGACATCCCAAGGAAGGCCAGGTTCATCCTCTGTGGTCAGTGAGGGGAACACTCTCCCAGATCCCACATAAAGTCCTTTCTGCTGTGGATGAAAGCAACTAGCTGCCCCTCTCCTGGGCTGCTCTTCCCCACCTGTGCATTCTTCCCTGTCTGTGCTGCTGACACGAAGCTGGCAGTGGCGATGCTTTTGCGGAGACTAAACATTGCTTTTTTTTTTTTTTAACCACTAATTTGCCAACAATCCCCGGCATCAGTCCAGTTGGCCTGAAATGAAATTCTATAATTATACAAAAGCCTGGGTCGGTGACCTCCTGATTGCAGTATCTTGTCTCTTTTGTCCCTTCCTTCCACCACCTCGCCCATGGGACTGAATTGCTTCGGCTTCCACAGCAGCCTCCCAAATGAGGTGCTATTGGAAACTAGTGAGCCATGGCCCTCGGAGGTGTTCATAGCTTTGCAATAATTTACCCATTTTCATTTTGTTTGATTTCATTAACACCAGGGTCTCAAGGGAGAGCCCAGTTGGGAACAGGGAAAAAACACGTGATCTCAGCTGAAATCTAGTGGTTATCTCAGCCCCATGGCCCCCACTGAGAAAGGGAAATTACCAGGACATATCAGTCTGACCTTGGGGAAGGAAAGAACATTTCTCCTGGAAGGCCTCAGTCCTACTCGCATGGTGGCCTTAAGCATGGAGCTTCAGCTCTATAAGCCCCATTTCTCTTGAAAATGGACTGAAGATGGCAGTCCTTAGATCACAGGATGCCCCAGGGATGATCTGGGATAAAGTGTGTAGTGTGTGATAGCTGCCTTTAAAGCTTCGGGTGTCCAAGAGAGGGAGAGGTGACACAGTGATGGCTGCCATACTTCAGATCCCTTCCTCCTCCTCCTCCTCCTTCTCTTCTGCCTCTTCCTCCTCCTCTTCTTCCTCTTCTTCCTCCTCCTCCTTCTCCTTCTCCTCTTCCTACTCCTCTTCCTCTTCTTCTTCCTTCTCCTCCTCCTCCTCTGTCTCCTCCTCCTTCTCGTCCTCTTC